>OX387424.1:67805988-68241565 GCA_947563755.1 Lochmaea crataegi
AATTCCATAAAAATTGGGGTGGCATTATTTATTATTTTATTTTAATCATGATATTCAAAATAAGTAATTCAGGCAGCATTTTCTAAAGGTACATGTGCATATCACAAAGTTTTATAAAAACTACAAAGAATTAATTTAATAGTTTTTATTGAATTGAAAGGTCTCATTCGATCAATCATTTATTAGCAATACTTTCAGTTGCGGTAGATGCTGGAGAGCTAAAACAAAATGGTAAATATAAATTTGGATTGATTAGAAGATGATGGAGTGATAAATAATTCACCAATATACTGATAATAATAATATGTATTGATTTCAGTGCTACGATTTAGTCAATCATTTGCATATACCTTCACTTGGAGAATAGAATGGATTTGCTCTCCTTTTCTGAGCTGTGGTGGTGCTTGCTGCACAATTTTCTTTTGCTATGATCAATGATCATATATCTCAGGATGAATTTCCTTGTTGAGAATGACCTACACACTAAAGCTTCACATCCCGGCTTTTCCAAAAAAATTTAAGATTTATTTCACCAAAATATAAAATAAAATTGCCTACCTTTAAAAAGGAGGTAGATCCAGGTTATCAGAACTTTTTTATTTATAATTTGTCTGTAAACCTTACATCAATCTTTCATATTGTAGTGACAACATTTTAGAAGCCAACATGTACTTAGGTAATTGTAACCTAAAAATTATATTAGGTAATATTTTTTCCTTGATACTATATATATACATGCATTTTAAATACTAGAATAGTTCCATAACTTCTAACTAATTAAGTGTGTGGTATAAACATACAAATAAAAGTGTTAACTATTCCATACATACCTTTTTAGTGCTAAAAATAATTCCATAGTTTTTAAAATAAGAATTTCTTAGTGCTGTACGGTTAACATACAAATTAAAGATTCATATGTAACATCTCTGTATGTAACTGAAATAAGTCGAAGTTTCTTTGCACGCAATAACCGTCAATAACTAAACCTAACCTAGAATATTTGATAAACTTCATTTGACATATACTAGATTCTCATATTATTTCAAGGGCTTGGCAACATAGTACAGTTATGACAGATGTGACGTGCAACGGTTTTAATACTGAACGGGCTATATACTTAATAAGAACAGTAAAATAATGTTTCCCTATAATTTAAAAGAATCAATTAAATCAAATAAATTTTAATTATATAAAAAACTAAATTCGCATATATGTCAAATCGAACTTAAGATTTAAATCGTTAAATTCCAGAATATTTGTTTATATCCATAAATTTTATCTATCCCTATTGTGTAACCCAGTCAATCCGTGGTCCTCTTGTTTGTTATAGTCGCTCTGATCGACCCCTGAGCGCAAAGTGTCCCTGTTGTCCCTGCTATATAAAAATAAATAAATAAAAATGGAAAACAAATAAAAATTAAAAAATAATGTAACTGTAGAATAGTGTAAAAAAATGTATTTTGGAAAATATATACATCCTTGTGAAACAGTAATTATTGTTTCTTACGTTAACGTTAGAGTGGTAGCAGACATTTCCAGGGAAGTATTGATTTTTACATGTGACATATGCGCACTAAGACAGAGCAAAGTGTAAAGGCAATTTGCTGTCTTGTCTCTCTGAATCTTTCGCTAAGAAAGGGCGAAATAAAATTCCTTTGAAGCCGCAGAGATAATGAAGAATTATAATTTGTAAACAATAAATGGTGTTAAATAAATGGGTTAAACAATAATTCTTATCTCTGGTGAGTTTTGTTACATTAATTAAAGACATATAGATTAACTAAACTGTCGATGTGTTTGGATTTAAATGGGACGACATATTTATATTTTAACATGGCGGAAGCTTATAAAAAATGAATATCTATTCTTCCTATTGAATTTTGCAAACAAAAAAAAACTTTCAAGGGGCATGTCTGTTCACTTTTTTCTTTAGTTAGAAATGTAAAACATTTAATTGTGAAAATTTTGTCTTTCTCTAAATATAATTCAATGTGAAACATTTAATTGTAATAAACTTTTTTTGATATTCCTTTAAGTAGGATTTGATGTAAATCATATAATTGTAAAATTATTATTTTCTTGGGTTTCTAGTGAAATGATGGAAACTGTTATTTTTTTATATCTTTTAGCGGCTTCTATGTGCTTCTACGGTTTTCTACGGTCTTATATGAGGTTTCTATGAGTTTCCCATCAGGTTTTCTATGGGGTATTTATGAGATTGATACAAGGCCTTTATCTACAATTTACCTATACCTGGTAGTTTCTAAGAGGTTCCTACAAAGCCTGAAGTGCATACCTCTTAGTGTTCCTGTGTGAAGCTTAGTTCACAGCTTGCCCGAACTTACCTGAAGATATATGCAACTTATCGGAAAACTTATCTACCTAAACAGAAGACTTATATACCTACAGGTTACCCACCATCCATCGAGGGACCTCAACAATAAGAATCACTACAGATAAGTAGCTTAAGAGCCGATTGGTTTTTTTTGTACGGCATTCATATTGTTCTTATATCTTTCCTGGTATTAAATAACACTAAGTTAACTAACACTAACTAAAAGCAGTCAAGATAACTATTGTATTTTTTGTATAACTATTAACTATTCATTAGACTTAGTAATCATTGAGACTGTCTTTCATCTTTAACTTCAACTACCTACCTGCAATAACCAAGTAAACTTCAAAATAGCTACTACCTAGAGTCTTTGTAGGTCTTTTCAAAGTTTTTGAGAAAACTTTGTGTCGCCCATGGTCTTTACTTACAAGATATTATTACAATAGCTCTAAATCATGTTATCCGATTAGACTATTCTCTGCAATTTACTCTAGGTTCATAAGAACCCACGTTCATAAAATTAACCCTGAGAAGTGAATAAATATATTTTTAGTGTCTCATATTTTGGCGCTCAACGTCTTTTATCGGTCTCACTTGAGCAAAATGATAAGCTGGCGAATGGACTTAGTATCTGAAGCCAAGGGAAACCAAATCACACACACATTCGCCATAAGGGGGCGACCATAAATTAGGTGAGACATTTTTTAGGATTTTTCGATACCGTCGCCCCCTCCCCCTGGTGAGATTTCGTAAGATTTCCCTTTACTACCTCCTCCCTCCCTAAATCTCACGTGAGATTTTTTAAAATGTGTTTTGGCTGTAAACCCGTTGGATTTAAAAAAAATACAAAAAAACTCAATTTGTTCTATTACTTTAATTTAAGACTAGCAAAGACTAGTTAGTATACAAATGTGATTTGAGAATATTGGTCGATAGCGCTTAAACAATCGAAGAGCTATTGTGCTGCTCTGCGGGGTTCGGGCGGATACAACAAACACTATTGTGTCGAATTTCGCCATATTTTTACCCTAGAAAATTTTTTTACTTTCTACATGGTTTTCTAATAAAAAAAACTACGTGATATTTGTTAAAACCCTCCCTCTCCCACAAGTGAGATTTGGAAAGATTTTACTTGACCCCCTCCCCCCCTTGAACACTTCACGTAATTAATGGACGCCCCCTAACTTGTTCTCCATCTATACCAATTTTTATAGAAATAATGTGACTATTCTCCAATATATAGATAGTGTGAGCTCGTCGTGAAACAGCCTGTATATACTATGTTAAAATAAGAAATAACTTTTATTTTTCTCCATCCTGTACCAATACATCCCCCATGTTAGGTTATTATAAAATAAATAGAGCTATCCCATTTTATTTTGTCCTCATTTTTCATTATTTCGTTGCTGCCGAGTGCTGAATACATTTTCATTATGCAAACATGATAAGATTCCATTTATTGAAAACCATAAAAAGTTTAAAAGTCTCTCCCGTAGCGTCAAAGTTTTCACGACGTGACACCTAACAACTTGAACTGAAAACTTAGACATTATCAAACATATTCTTTTTTAAAATCTTTTCAAAAAGTTTGCTTATGGAGCCACTTTCACAGGAGTAAAGTTTTTTTTTTGAGATTGAGAATATTTATACAGCTTTGGGAATAAAAAAAACATTTTTTTAAAGGTATTTTTTGTTGTAATTATAATAAAAATATAGATTATTGGAACACCCGGAAATTCATAAAAGATAAGCTATAAATATATTTTTTCTACAGTCGCGCGTAAAATGACTAATTACTATATTCAAATGAAATCGTAAAGTCGGCAAATGCCAAGGATAGTTACTTTACGCTCTAGTGCAAAAAAGGAATCGCTTATTTAATCAAACCACGCCCTCCGAATTAACTCAATTGGTGAATAATTAACAATTTATCAGATTAAAAATCAAATAAAATTATATGAAAATTGTCAAAAATTTTGAAATATGGTCAAAAATTGTCAAAAATGGTCAATAATAGTTAAAATTTTCGAAATGGTCAAAAATTGTCATAAATGGTCAATTGTCAAAAATTTTTTAAAAAATTTGAAAAATGGTCAAAAATTGTCAAAAATGGTCAATAATTGTCAAAAACTATCAAAAATGGTTCAAAATTGTCAAAAACTGTCAAAAATGGACAATTATTATCAAAATTGGTCAAAAATTGTTGAAATTTTGTAAAATAGTCGATAATTGTCAAAAACTATCAAAAATGGTCAATAATTTTGAAAAATTGTCAAAAATGGTCAGAAATTGTCAAAGACTGTCAAAACTGGACAATTATTGTTAAAAATTGTCAAAATTTTGAAAAATAGTTGATAATTATCAAAAATTGTTAAAGTTTTCGAAATATGGTCAATAATTGTCAAAAATGGTCAAGAATTTGGAAAAATGGTCCATAATTGTCAATAATAGTTGAAATTTTTAAAAATGGTCAAAACTGCTCGATAATTGTCAAAAACTTTTTGAAAAATGGTCAAACATTTTCAAAAATTGTCAAAAATGGTCAATAATTGTCAAAAACTATAAAAAATTGTCAAAAATGGACAATTATTGTCAATATTGGTCAATAATTGTTAAAATTTTGAAAAATGGTCGATAATTTTCAAAAAATATCAAAAATGGTCAATAATTTTGAAAATTGTCAAAAATTGTCAAAAATTGTCAAAAATCGTCAAAAATTGTCAGAAATGGTCAGAAATTGTCAAAAACTGTCAAAAATGGACAATTATTGTTAAAAATTTTGAAAAATAGTTGATAGTTGTCAAAAATTGTTAAAGTTTTCGAAATATGGTCAAAAATGGACAAGAATTCGGAAAAATGGTCCATAATTATCAATAATTATCAAAAATGGTCAATAATTTTGAAAAATGATCCAAAATTTTGAAAAATTGTCAAAAATGGTCAAAAACTATCAAAAATGGTTAAAAATTGTTAATTATTTTTAAAAACTGTCAAAAATCGACCATTATTGTCAAAATTGGTCAATAATTGTCAAAAGTTGTAAAAATTTTGAAAAATGGTCGATAATTGACAAAAACGGTCAATAATTTTGAAAAATGGTCAAAATTTTTGAAAAATTGACAAAAATGGCCAATAATTGTAAAAAACTATCAAAAATGGTCAAAAACTGTTATTGTTAAAAATTGTCAAAATTTTTGAAAATAGTTGATAATTGTCAAAAATTGTTAAAGTTTTTGAAAAAATGGTAAAAAATTTTGAAAACGGTCAAAAATTATTAAAAATCATCAATTATTGTTAAAAACTATTAAAAATGGAAAAATATTGTCAAAAATGGTTAAAAATGGTTAAAAATTGTCATCATTTTGAAAAATGGTCAAAAATTGTTAAAATTTTGTAAAATGGTCAATAATTGTGAAAATTTTGAGAAATGGTCAATAATAGTCAAAAGTTGTCAAAATTTTGAAAAATAGTCAATAAATAATACGAGCCGTTTCCGAAAATCGAATTTATAAAATTGATTTACTAACAATCGATTATAAGAAAATAATAATCGATTTATATAGAAATCGATTATTTTTTAACATCCCTAGTCAGTAGATCTTTTAAGGTTAATCATGATGAATAGCGAAAATGACGATTATTCTAGCACTCCTATTACAACCTAAAGTAATATAAAAAACTGTTTTAATTATTAAAAGAAAAAGAAAAAATTATGTGTGTTTTTCGAGCGTAAAGTAAAATTGCCTCTTTCAAAAGATCGCTCCGCGTCGCGCGGCAACATTCTTTCTCAAGCAATCTGTTACTGTTCGCTCTAAATACACAAATAATTATTTTAATAATTTGAAAAGTCTCATGAGAATCATCAAGCTTTGTAGGTTATTTATGCGATGTCAGATGTCAAATTATAATTCAGAATATCCGGGATTAATATAAGGATTTCCCGAAGGAAGGAGCAGATTATTGTTTTCACATCGCATTGATAAATTAGACAAGACAGAACAATATAGATTCGTTGCTAAATTATTGAGAAATAGACAAACTCGAGAGACAATAATAGGATTTTGATAATCCTGTAGGATCTGGGAGCAAATAATCAACGGCAAAGTAAACAATGGGTTCAGATTGGATGTAATATTGATGAGAAAAAATATTTGTATAGTTGTGGAGATGAACTTTTACTGTTTGACCTTATAAAAGTTCTAAAAATGCTGTTTATTATTGATTTTTTTTCTTTTAATTACAACTAATCTAGAAACAAGATTAACGAGTAATACTTTTCTGTTAAAATATTAAAACTAAAGTGTTTTACCGAGTTTAACTCACTGGTGTTCTTTCTTGGTTTAACTACACAACACGCACTGTGCTCTGCTTTTAACCCACTACACTAGCACAAAAGGTTTGGTCCTTTTGAGTCTTCTCACTAATCCACGTCGGTCCAGCAGCTGGATTGCTTCGACGTTCTTATGGTTGCATATGGAATAATATGATTGTTTATAATTATCGGCATTGGACCAGTGTGTTCATTTGTAAAGTTTACATGCACTGATTTATTTTCGTTAAGTCGAACCAGCTTTTTTACCATGCATTGACTTGATTTAATGCGACTTGGAGTATTTCATTAGCCTCTTGTTCGGTTTTGCCAACTGCCAGTATACATGTGTCATCTGCAAATGTAGCTACTGTCGTTTGTTCTATTATTGGTACATCATAGGTGTATAATAGATACAGCAATGGACCCAGGACACTGCCCTGTGGTACACCAGCCTTTATCGGCCTTCCGCATTCTTCCGCTAATATATGACTTTAACAGTAAGTTGTATTGTTCTAAGAGAAGTTGTTTAAGCTTGTGTTCGAGTCCTTGGTGCCAGACTTTATCGAATGCTTGGGCTACGTCCAAGAACATATCTTCTTTTCTTCTAGTGCCTTTTCTAGTCGATCAGTTAGCACTTGATCTATTGTGGTGGGTTTTTCTCTAAACCCAAACTGATG
This sequence comes from Lochmaea crataegi, assembly GCA_947563755.1. NCBI lineage: Eukaryota > Metazoa > Arthropoda > Insecta > Coleoptera > Chrysomelidae > Lochmaea > Lochmaea crataegi. Next base: position 67,813,313 of record OX387424.1, read on the forward strand.
TATGGGAATTATGCATTTTTCTTCAATAATGGGTTTGAGCCGTTAAAGTTTTGATATAATGGGTAGTAATGAAATTGGTCTATGTGATGATACCTCGTAGACAGGATTCCCAGGTTTCGGAATCATGATGACCTCTGCTATTTTCGAACAGGTAGGTACATGTTTCAGTCTAAAGGTTACGTTAAATATGTGATCTAATTTAACTATTGCTTTTCTTGGCAGATGCTTTAGAATTTTTCCTGTTATTAGGTCATAACCAGGTGCTTTTTTCGGGTTGATGTTTGTCTTTATTTCTTCTATAAGTTCTTTTGGTGTTACTGGTGCTATATCTTTGTCTCTGTCATTATTCGATTGTGTGGTATGTATTATACCCCTTTAATCTAAGGTAACTTTCATTTGTGAAATGTGTTTCTAAGACTAAACATATGTCTATTTTTAGTGTATCCAAGTACTTCTGCAGCTCTTCTTTATGCTGCAGAAGGCCATTAGCATTCCATGTTACTATTCTAACGTCTTGAGGGCCCATCTCTAGGCCGTGGTCCAGCATTTCTATTGCTGGTCTCTATAGATGAATTCTTCTTGGTTTTTTTCTTGCTTGTTATTATTATTATTGATGAACAAAATTAAAGGGGCACAAATTAAAGATATAACTACACCTACACCAAATATCCACTTGTTTCGGCCATTGTTTGTCCGTTTTTTAATGTCTTTCATTGTTAAACGTTGCTCTAAGTTGATTGTTGAGACAATTTACTTCGAAAATTGTCAAACAGTAGATACTACGGTTACAGTGTTACCAATTTAATTTTCGTATTTAAACATCTTAAGAAATTATGTTTGGGTGTATTTTTGGAGTTGCCAAATTTCTTTCTAGCGAAATAATTGTTACGTTTAAATTTTACGATCTCCTAGAAACAGAAACAAAGAAAATTAAAATCGATACACATTGTTTGCACCGTTTATATGCAGTTTCAGGGAAGAGTTTATTGTTTTTTAAAGAGTTGTCGGACTAGAATCTCAGTCTGCAATTAACAGCATACAGGGTTGACGCTTTTTTAGTCTGTCAAAGTAAAAAATATAAACACTATAATGTTAAAAAAACGGCAATCATACAGAAACATAACTATTTCTGATTACCAAATGTTTGTTGATATTTATACAGCTTTTGACATGAAATATATAACGTAGAAGCCAGATTTTTTTGTCATCGATCGTGTGTAACTAACATCACGGAGTCTTCAAAAACAATAGCGAGATAGTTTTTTGCACTTCTTAATAAAACTTGGACTGCTAAATTTGAAGGGGGACTCGACGTTGTGATCTTTTTGTTCTTCAGAATGGTGCTGTCCAACATCTGCTGGAGATGTGTTGTAGTGATGAGCAAAAATGGTCTTGGTCTTGTGAAAAAGCAAGACCAAGACCAAGATTATCATTAGACTAGCAAGACCAAGAACAAGACCGAATATGCAAGAACAAGACCAATATCAAGACCGAATATGCAAGACCAAGACCAAATACACACGACTGAATTAAAAATTCTCACTTCATAGCGTTTTCTACGAAAACCTAGTAACTCCTTTTTTTTTCGAATTGAGATTAAAGTATAAGATAGTATTGTTATTTGTTGGTTGAACCTGCATGAGCAGTAAACACATTAAATAGTTCCAAGAACTAGTTCCTTTTCGCTCCGTAAACGTTCCAGGTTCAATCCGCAAATTTCCCGGAACTACCCACCTCTAGAATACCTAAGAACACATAAAGAAACAAAAGTGAAACATTTTTCTCATATTTTATGTTGTTTGATATTTTTCAACATTTTAACAAAATAAAGTATTTTGTTAGTTAATAATAAATTGTAAATTATTTTAAATTTATAAATATGACCATCTTTAAAAAAAAAGGACAGATAAAATGAACCAGACCAAGACTGGATACGCAAGACCAAGTCCAAGACTAAATAAGCAAAACCAAGACCAAGACCGGACATATTAGAGCAAGACCAAGACCAAAACTGGATCAGCAAGACCAAGATTGTCCAAGTCTTGGTCTTGCTTTGCTCATCACTAATGTGTTAATCCCGAGGAAAAACGTTTACATAGTAAGTTTGAGAACTTACAAAGACTTTGGAGAGGAAATATTACAACCTTTAGAACTACTGAAAATCCCCCCAGTCGAACTAGTGGCGCCTATATAGAAGAAACGAAGCTTTTGGAATGGAAGTAGATAACATGGGAAATGGTACAAAGAATGACAGAATGAATACCCCTCGTATAAAAAGAAAAACCAAAAAATCCACTTAGTATTCGATTACTGCGTAGAGGCAACCTCGCAGATTTATGAAACAATTTCAATCTGATAATAGCAGTAGACACACATAATCATAAATATAAGGCTCATTATAATTCATATACTAAAAAACAAACGAACATTCCTATAGAACGGGCAAAATTAAGAAGACATTAAGGGTGAATTACTGCTTTTTTAGTCTATAAAATAACCATATACATGAGTCTCAGCTTTTTTAACTTTTCCCGCTGTTTTTATACAGCGCTGGCTTAGCCAATGGTATACACACATACCAGGTGACACTAATATATACAAAATTCTACACACAGGCCTTTTAAGCACAGCCTGATGATCATTGTCTTCCATTTTTTTCATGTTTCTTGATCCAGTACTTCTGGTCTTAGGTCTTCAATTGCTTCATCATACCCCTCATATTTGTTCTCCAAATAAATCTCTTACTTCTTTGATTGCTCTTCTCATCCATAGTCCTTCCTGGTATACACACATACCAGGTGACACTAATATATACAAAATCCTACACACAGGCCTTCTAAGCACAGCCTGATGATAATTTTCTTCCATTTTTTTCATGTTTCTTGATCCAGTACTTCTCCCTCTCTTAGGTCTTCAATTGCTTCATCATACCACTCATATTTGTTCTCCAAATAAATCTCTTACTTCTTTGATTGCTCTTCTCGTCTATAGTCCTACCTTCTTTTTTGCTTCGAAATATCCTTCGTCCCTTCGGTGGGGGGCGCAGTATACACACATACCAGGTGACACTAATATATACATAATCCTACACACATAGGCCTTTTAAACACAGCCTAATGATCATTTTCTTCCATTTTTTTCATGTTTCTTGATCCAGTACTTCTCCCACTCTTAGGTCTTCAATTGCTTCATCATACCACTCATATTTGTTCTCCAAATAAATCTCTTACTCCTTTGATTGTTCTTCTCATCCATAGTCCTTCCAACTTTATTGCTTCGTAATATCCTTCGGGGGAGAGGGGGGGCGCAGTTCCTAAAAGCAATCTATACAGATAACAGGGTCAGTACTAGAATGTCACCATACCTGGTTGAGGAGACAAACTACAATGTCGATTGTCGTGGACCAAAAGCAATGGTAAGTTTAAAAGGCTGGCTTTTACCGCCAAGTGCGTGAACATACAATGAGTTCAAAAAAGCTGGGATAAAATCAAATACTGCAAACTAGCCAAGGAATTACTGTAGGTACTTTCTTGACAGAGCTGTAGCAAAATTATTATTGACGATGACCCGATGGAGCCTAGAACGTAACAGCGGTTCTGACCGGACATTGTTAACTAAACAAGTCTATCAGACTCATCCTCATGTCGAGACTGGTAATAGGAAGATGGGACGGTACAGCATATCCTCTTTGATTGCTCGTATATCTGTTTTGGCTAACATCAGCAATGCTGAGAGAAGTTTCTCTTGCGGGTGTTATTGACATGTTAAAACCGCGGGCTGGTTGACGTATGAGAGGGACTTCCTGGAGGATGCACAAAGGGTCTAGTGAGGCCTGGGTGCTGTAGGATTGCCCTACAGATCAGACCAAAAATTGAATATGTTTAACTGATAATATTGAAAAATATATTTGCGATTTCCTGTTTTAGATAAATCTTGGTCTTTCTAAATGCCTGTTTACTCCCTTGCTTCTATTTTCATCCTTTTACTCGATAGTACTTCGTATTCCATTGATCTTTGTCCTTTTAGTTCTACTTTCCCTTATTTGCGGCGTTAATTTCCCTTCATTAACTAACTAGTTTTCTCTGCCGTTTCTATTAAACCTTTTCATATCCTTTCTATGATGTTTCCTAAGGGTTGTAACAAAATATTTCTTCTAATTATTTTCAGAGGAAATGAGAGTCACTAAAAGAGCTTAGTAGTTTTCTAATTGAGAGATATTAGTTGGATAAATGCGTCCAATAGATTGTTGGAATCTGCCTCTCAGAATACAATTGTGGAGCTTTTTAGGTTAGATCCATTCCTGTGCAATTTAATCTTTCTCTGTAGCTAGACAATTATCAAGATTATTACAAATGTATACAAGTAAATAAATAGTACACGAGTGATGGCATTTTACCGACGACTTTGTGCCGACAGAAGAACCCGATGAATACATATATATCTGGATTTTTCATTTGATACAGCCATATTCACATCTGTGTAATTTACGAAAATTGCAAACCTTTTTTGTCACGTTATTACAGTGTTTTAGTACTGGAGATATTGTCAAAAAAAAGGAGACATTTCGATGCAAGTTTTGAGTGCTTGATTTTCTTGTTAAAATATTTTTATCTTGATGGATAAAGTTTATCCGAATGTAGTGACTCTAGGCATGGAGCCTTCATTTCTGATGCAGAGGAACAAGGTGGAATTACTACTATTTCCACTGGGTTACAATCTAAACATTCTGTGTTAACTAATCACCAAAAATTTCAAAAAATGAATCACCTAGCAATCAAGGTAGCATAAAGAATTATTACAGTTTACAAATTCAGTTCGGGATTAACTCTCGGGCGATAACATATACCTTGTACTGATGAGGCGCACTACGCCGAAACCGGTCTACAAGTTATGTTGTCCCTTCTAGTTGCAAACCAGAATGGTTGGTTTAAATCTTGTAGATTTACCAACCCCGTTTGACTTAAAAGTCCTGCGGGTGCAGAGAGGGATATTTCTGAGGGTGGTGAAGGGGTGTAGGACAGTGGGTGAACTGGCAACAGCGGTGCTGGCAAGGAACTACCCATTGGACGTGATATAAACGCTGGAGGGGTGCGACCAGAGAGGAAGTACAGGAATGGATGGATGCGGAAATGGAGAGAAGGTGAGGGGAGTATGAGGGCGCGCTAAAAGGAGCGATTGGGAATAGGAGAGATTGGATGGACCGGAATTTCGGGGAGGTGAACTACTTCTTGACACAGGTGTTCACTGGACATGGGTCGAGAGTAGGGTACCTCCACAAGATTGGAAAAAGAGAGACTGGAGTGTGCGAGAGGTAGAAGTGGAGGATGATGTGGGGCATATGTTTAGATGCTGGAGGAACGAGGAAGTGCTGAAGAAGTTGGGAGGCGGATGGTGGAGATAATGTTGAGGGGAGAGGAGAAATGGAGAGGAGGAAGTAAGTGGCGTAGTAGAGAGCATGGTTAGGGGGAGAGAGCGACTCGATATGGCATGAGAGGTAGGAGTGAAAGTAGGGAGAAGACGGCGGTGTGAGCGGAGAGTGTGCGAGGGACCGCCGCCCGTTTCGAAGTATGCTAGAGTAGGGATTCCGAGGCGGGGGTAACGGCGAGATTGAGGTGGGTTTGGTTGGTAGACATCCCCTTGAGTCCAACACTGTTTAGGTACTGGACTGGTCCTGTTTAGGTCACTATGCACGAGTGTGCCTAAAAAGTACATCAAGACAGAACTGCCATAATGTTAATAAGGCGAAGGTCGGACACCCATAGGTACTTTATGTCCAATGTCCAGTACAATTTTTTTATTCGGGATTCAAACGAAGCTTTTATCATAAACTTTTCAAACTTCTTGATATCTTTAATGAAGAAAAACCAAAAAAATGTGTCTGGGATATTTCCAATATTTTACTCTTAAGGAATATCTTAAGATTTTTGTTTTCCAGCTGGTATTCAGTATCTGTAATGCGTTAATTTGTCTATTAACAGATATATTAAGGCAATGCAATAGTGAAGATTTATCCTGTTTTACTAAAAAATTTTTTTTTGATTTATCGGTGTGTGGTCGAAATGGTCAAGTTTTTATAGGATTTTATACTGAAAATATAGACATTCGGTCGAATCTGACTTGATATATCGATAGAAAATTAAGAGAAAGCGATATACAACTCACAATTGGATTTATCACCTCACGAAATACCATTTATAACAATGTATCAACCGGTAGCTTTTTTAACAAGCTATTCATCTGTTTTAATAATAATTTAATTACGGTTGTAGATTGCACACTTATCAAGGACCGATAACAATCCTATAATTAAATAAGTTTGTTCCAATATCTTGACCAGGCTCATCAGGATTAAAGATTATTTTATCACTTCTTATAGAATTCTAAGGAGAATAAACGCTTGTGGCTGGGTTCATTTCACTTATTTCTAGTTGTGAGATTGTTGTTTATTGTTGCATTTTTTTAAAGTTTCCATATACTTTTTCCGATTAAAATGCCTCGTTTTAATAATTTTACAAATGAAGAAATTCGGGATATGATTTGTGAATACGCTTAAGAAAATTTTTATGGTCGCTCTGCAGCCAAAAGATATAATTTTTATGTTTGGGGAAATAGTTTATGTCAATGAAATTAATTCATGACACGAACTCTGGAGGAAAATACAAAATGCGGGTAAAGGGATAGAATTATATTTTCTTTGAAATCCGAAAGTCCTTTATTAGAAAAATTAGATGAGGCGTAGAAATCGGAGGGGGCCGAGAATTTGAATAAAATAGAATTTGAGTTTGCTCTTTTTATGTTAAATTGTTTTTAATGTTACTTTATCGTCGAAATTAAGCATTCGTTTTTCTATTGTCTGTTACTTAAAATCACTAAAAAAGTTTCAAATTTCAATTGATTTTATCATCAGGAATTATTCTCGTGGCGCCCCCTGTAACAAAATGTAAAATAATAACAAAAAAATAATAAATTATCACCCTGTATAAATTTTTACCAATTTTAGTATATTAAATTGAAAATTTTACGCATAAATATTTTGTTTTTTTGAAATTGTTTCTTCTAAAAAAGAATCACTCTGTTTTAGAAGAAATATTTTCAGTTATTGTAATTGTTTAATAGCAAACTTTACAATTACAACTGACATATTCGGTTGTAAATCAAATAACGTTAATTTACAATATTTACAAATACTGTAAATCCTCCAATAAGCTCCCTCTACAGGGGGTATGAATCCACAATACTCCTAGGCGCACCCCCTCATCAAGGGTGGTGGGGCATGGGTATATCTCAGATCGGTGATGGAGTCGCAACTTCAGTAGATGCAGAGGCCGTTTTGTATTTTTGAATTAGTTGGAGACCGGCATTCGAGCATGAGATAGTTGAAACGTGTGTACGAAGAAATCAAGACGATACGCGACAGTGAGATCGACGAAATTTGTGGAACTTATTTCTCTTCAGTCAGGTGTGTTTTGGCATTAGTGACAACATGCGTATATTTGCACAGGTAGGATTTATTCCATTATTCACAATTTCTTATTTAATTTAAAATATTTGTACAGGTTGTCTTATTTAAAAAAAATTTTTTTCAATCTTTCTGCGTGGAGATTATTTATGTATATTAAAAAAAAGTCGTAGTTTTCATACTAAATAGGTATAAAAACAATTTCGTTTTAAGGTAATTATATTCGTTCTATAAATTAATCGTATTTTTTCTAGCACTTGCTAATATTATCTATTTTTTTGTACATTTCGCCAAATACTTACCATAAAATTCCTAAAACTAAAATTTGTTGCTTAAAGTTACCAGATTAAGCTTTCATTGGTCCCGGAGCTATTAAAGTTTTAAATATCTCATAAATGCAAAAAAAATTTAAAAAACCATACTAGGTACATTTTATGTATAAGAAAAAACAATGCTATGTATATTTTTGAAAAATATACTTATTTGCCAATATTTTCGATTTTTTGCCTTTTTTGCATTTTTTATTCCATGTTTGTCTTGGTCTTCCTTTTCTTTTGATTTTAAATATTTTTGCTTCCCATATTCTTTTAGTCTGTCTTATGATTTCCATTCTTTGTAAATGTCCCCACCATCCCAATTGTCTGTTTTCTATAAATTCTAGTATTAATTGTATTTTTGGGATCATTACCTTGTTTTTTTGTAACCCCTGGACTCTTCTTCAGTATTTCATTTCTACTGCCTCTATTTTACTCTCCTGTGTTTGATTTAGCACCCACGTTTCACATCCATAAGATAATATTGCTTTAAATATTACTTGGTATTTTTCAATACTGGGTGTCCCAGAAGTTTCTGACCCTTTTTAATTGCAAAAATCTCGGAACTCAGAAACGATAGGGAGGTGCGGTTTTCGTTGAACAATTTCTTTTTATATAAAGTTTTTTCAGTATAAATGTTTAATTAGTGAAATCTTAAAAAAATGGTATTTTTTAATTGTAAATATCGTCAATTTTTTTAATGAAACACCCTATATATTTTTATTCTATCTGAAAGCTGAACTCTTCCCCTGCTGCGTGACGGCAGCACCCCCAAATTAGAATTTTGCAAAAAACCTTATGCCGTTGGATTGCCCAACGTTAGCCCACATTTGCCCAACCAATAAATTATTTTGCCCACCCTCCAAAAAAAAGTTATAGGCAAAACTAATTTTTCTAAAAAAATTAGTTCCAGCACCCTCGTCTTTGAATTTGGCAAAAAGCTTGATGCAGTTGGATTGCCCAAGTTTTGCCCCCATTCGAAAAATTTGTTTTGTTCATAACTTTTTTGGGGGGGTGGGCAAAAAAAATTATTGGATGGGCAAATGGGGGCAAAACTTGGGCAATCCAACTGCATCAAGCTTTTTGCCAAATTCAAAGACGGGGGTGCTGGAACTAATTTTTTTAGAAAAATTAGTTTTGCCTATAACTTTTTTTTGGGGGGTGGGCAAAATAATTTATTGGTTGGGCAAATGTGGGCTAACGTTGGGCAATCCAACGGCATAAGTTTTTTTGCAAAATTCGAATTTGGGGGTGCTGCCGTCACGCACCTCTCTTCCCTTTTCTGAAAATGTATAATTTGTTGAAGTTTAGGTGAAAAATGAGAAGTTATTTGGTTTTTAATGATTAGGTATTGTCTATTAGATAAAGGTGTCGGACACATACGTTTTAAATAAAGAACAATTACAAAATTTGCCTGCTAACTAATACCAAAGATTACAAAAAATGTATTATAAATTATCTAATTTAATAAAAATTCCAAGTGTTGTCCATTTTGATCTATACCTTTTTGCAACCTGAACAAAAAGTGATCAAGAAAATTGCGTAACATTTCCGGGGTGATTTCTGGAAATGTTCGGACAATGTTGCTTCCCAGTTGTTCCAGAGTCTTTGGAACCATATAAAAAAAGTCTGGAATCGTCAAGTCAAAGCATACGCCTCTAGATGCCTACATAACAGCCTTTCATTAAAAATCAAATAACTTCTTCATTTAAAAATATATAGGGTGCTTCATTAAAAAAATAGACGATATTTGCATTTAAAAATACCATTTTTTTAAACACCCTATATAAGATTTCACTAATTAAACATTTATACTGAAAAAACTTTATATAAAAAAAAATTGTTCAACGAAAACCGCACCTCTCTATCGTTTCAGAGTTTCGAGATTTTTGCAGTTAAAATGGGTTAGAAACTTCTGGGACACCCAGTATTTCTCTATTGTTAATAAATGTTTTGTTCATCGTATGGTAAAGTTTCATTGTTTTCCCTATTCTTTTACCAATTTCTGCTTCTTGTGTTCGCTGTTGATCAATTGTTATTCCCAAAAATTGAAATGTTCCTATATCTTCCTATTTCTTCTTGTCTTTCTCCTACAGGTAACCATAACTTTAGTTTTATTTTTATTCATAACCTTCCCGTTTCTTTTTATATGGAAGATACTATTCCATATTTCTAGATTGAGTTCTATAATGGGCTGACGCTTTTACTTTGTTAAGATCGATGATATTTAATTTAAGATTAACAAATTCTTCTATAACATCATCATTTTCTAATTCCTTCAATACCTCCGTTCCTTTCTCTAATCATCAATGGTAATGGAGATATCCTCCTCATACATTATTGTTCTATATTTATTTTTAATGTAAGCCAGTTTTGAAAAATAACGTTCTGACTCACAATTGGCTATAATTATTGACAAATAAATTCTTAAAATAGCGTACACGTTCGGGAACGTGTCAATTAATTGATTTTCCAAAATGTACCTCAAAAAATCAAGCGGATTAAATGTAAGAAGAAAACCAATTCTTCAGTTAAATCATCTTTTGTTGAAAATTCTTCAATTTGAGCTCTAGTTAAATCAGAATTAAATTTTGATATTTTTTTTTATTCAGATTAACGTGCTTCGTGACAGGTATGACCATTAGCACTAGGTACAATATATTACATTAGTTTTTTATAATATATAAATAAATTTAACACTGAACACTGTTTACACTACCACTACACCAACACTAACACTTTACACTATCTTACGCGCCTTTCGATAACCAAGTTATCTTCTTCAGAGTCTGAAGGTAAACTAACACTAGGGTGCTTCGTCATCCATATATACTAATCTTTTATCGCGCCAAACTAGTTAAGCCGCGGGAACAAACCATTCTGGCGCGAAAATTTTAAAAAAAATTTTGTTTTGTAGATTTTCTTCTTTCAGTAATTGGAGGGCTAAAGTTATTTGGCTCGGGCAGTTTAAAATTTCTTGTATATCTGCTTTCATTCCCAGCTGTTGGCGACGTTTGGTCGCTACTAGGAAGTGTTCAACTTTTAATGGGGACTGGCAATGCTGGCAGTTTTGTTGAGGCGAAGAGCTCATTAAGTGGCCGTGCCTGAAACGCAATCTCCTGGCAACGACTTTCTCGTTTCTCCGTAAATCGGGAACATCGAACTGGTCGAATGTATTTTGTGTAGGAAAGTTGCTGAATGGTTCCAATGATTAGGCCAGTGCGAACGGATGAGTTTCCTCATACTGGCTTTCAGGTCGCTGGAGATTTGCAAATGAATTGGGTTGGTGGTAGATGAGGCAGCTTCTTAAGCAAGGCGATCAGCGAATTCATTACCAATTATTCCGATGTGTGAAGGGATCCATATGAATATGATACATCGTGCAAAATAAGGTTTTGGTATGAATGCGTTGAACGAGAGGATGATTGGTGAATAAATTATTGATAGACTGAATTGATGAGAAGCAGTCTGTACCAATGGCTGTTGGTGGGATACTTCGCTGAGTTTGAATGCTTGTAAAATAGAATACAATTCACCAGGGTGAACGCTACAAGAATCAGAAATTCGATAAGATCCAACAGCTGCTTGCGTGGTGGAAACAGCACATCCCACTCCAGTTTCGCTCTTGAAGAGGACTCGGTCGTATTGTTTTCTATTAAGTAGTTCTAAGAAATATTTTCTTATTAGAGCATGTCTAGTTTCTTCCTTATCGAATTTAGTGAGTGAAAGGTTCCATTTGGGAGAGTTTTGGACCAAGGTGGGGTATGTGGGAGGGGGACAGGGATAATTGTTTATGTGGTATTAATGACTGAAGAAGGGAATAGTATGAATGCGTGGGTAAGGTGGTAGACTACTTAAATTGCGTGGTGTGGTAGTTGTTATGGAGGAAGCTGGATTGAATGGGTCGGATGAGGTCGAGACTGGGGAAGATATTGACGCCTTAGCCAGAGTGGGTGTTCATTGGCTTCTAGATAAAGGCTCTCAGCTGGGCTGGAGCGGAAAGCTCCTAAACCGAGTCGGATGGCAGTATTGTGAACAGTGTTATGGGTTTTTAGGAGAGTTTTGGATGCTGACATATATACAAAACTGCTATAATCAAGTTTGGATCGGATTAGAGCCCTTTATACTTTCAAAACACCTCATTGATAGTGTGAGAGTGTTTTGATTATATTATATAGGCAGTTATTTTTAGTTTCCTGGATATGGTATTTCCAAGAAAGTCGGGAGTCGAATATCAATCCTAGAATTTTACAGTGGTCGACAACTGTTGTATAATAAGATTTCAGCGACAGGAGAAGGGGTATTTCTGCTAAGTTTTGTAGAAGATAGAGAGAGGCCGAGAGCAGATATTCTACTTTGTACTAGGTTTACGGCGGATTGAAGTAGTTTACTAGTAGTAGGAGTCCGGACACCATGACAGTAAACTACAAGGTCATCAGCATATATAGCAGATTTGACTTGGGAGGGGAGATTGTAGCATAGGTGATTAATGACTCGAATGAAATGTGTGGTGCTTAGAATGGAGCCTGGGGGGACACCGTCCTGTTGGGCGTGAGATGATGAGAGACAGCCATTTATTGAGACCTTAAAGGATCTAGTGCTAAGGAAATTTTTTATGAAAGAGTAAATGTTGCCTTTGAGATCATATAATGACAATTTATCAAGTATAGTCTGCCTAGGAATCGTGTCCATGCTAATCTTCTTTGTATCGTTCCAATTTTAGTATATGTACTACCGAAGCAAGTACAAAAATTTTGATATTAATCTAAACAACTTTGTAAGATTTGTTGTAATTTATTCACCAACTTGTCTATTATGACTAACAACGTCTGTGTTCAGAATATTTTTTTCTCATTTGATGGAATTTAATTTTTATCGTCGAGGTATTTCTTTTGGTGTTTAGATCTGCCCATAGGATACTCATATTTCTTCTGTGGTAGTAAATTTTTGGCTTCCTTTTCAAACGAATCAAATTGGTATCAAAAAGAGGAAACTAAGATTCCCTAAAAAACAGATCTGTTTTTTTTTTCATGAAAATGAGTCCATAATTTTCTGTTGCTTTGGGAATCCTCAACTTTTCACGCCATAAAAGGGACGATTGTAATCAGCAATCAACTAATGAGGCCAGAAGAGTGACCTGGTCTTTTAACAGGACAGGATTACCTTAATTTCTTGCAAAATAATTTACCTGTTTTAATGGACGACGTTCTCTTAATGACATGACAAAATTTTGGTTGTCCTGCTCATTTTAGTCCTAGGCCAAGCAATAGGTAAATTTTTTGACAAAAATCCTATTAATAGTCTAGCAACAATTGCCAGCCTACACATTCTTTCAATCTAGTGCGTGTCTGCTTATTTTGCAATTGTTACTTATATCGATAAATAAATTATAATCAAACTGCTTAGTCGATATATTTTATGATTATAATATCTATTATAACTAAACTAAACACATACATACTAAAGTTAATAACCTATAATTTAACAATAAGCATACATTCAAACCTAAATAATTAACTACCCATTACAGTATAGTAGAAGACATTACGTAGTATGAAGTTTTTCACGAAATTGCTTTGCCTATCCAGTAGTTTGTCAATCTCTTGACAGAACGTATAGAAATCAATGGATTAAACGAGGAGGGCCAGTCAATTGACCTACAAGATTGGCTGATTTCAATCCTTGCGATTTTTGTGTTTCAATTTGAATTTAAAAAGGAGCACATATTTTTGGAAAATACCTTATATTCTTTGAATTTAATTTAAAAAAATGATACACCAAAAATGTACCCGTTACCCCTTCCACGTGAACGCTTGTGATGGAAAAAAAAACGCGAATTTGTAGTAAACAATTTATCACTGCACGGTTATATAATGTACTAAGTTTGAAGTTTGACAGGAGAGTTTTTGTATTTATTAAATTTGTAGGAATAGTAGTTTGTGCAACTAGTGTGGATATGATGGCCATATCGCACGAGGACGAAGTTTGAGCACGACGCCGTAGGCGGAGTGCTCAATCGTCCGAGTCGAACAGTATATTTTTTCTACGACCCACTTAAGAAAAAATCTATTAAATAAACATTTTATTAAACTATAATATAACTTCAAATTAAAAATTTTTAATAATTTTACTATTATTATTATTTTATTATTATTTAGAAATAAAATTAAAATTTAAAAAAAATTTCCCAACGGGGAATCGAACTCTGATCTAACGCGTGAGAGACTGGGATACTTACCACTGGACTACTGATGAATATACTAATCATCTATCTATAACGTCAAATGTATTACATAAAAATTGACGTTTGTGAGGAGAACCCTTAAATATTCAATTTATTCTGTTTCTATACGTTATACGTCTCCTTTGCGGCTAAGCGAATATCTGGTGGAAAATTATTTATTGATTCATCACTGGAATCACTCATTTTTACTAATATTTTTCTTAAAAACTATAGAAATATTTTGACAAGTTATTTTGACGTTTCTATGAAATTGAAAAAAGATTAGTTGGCGGGTACTAAACGCAAATGCTGATTGGTGGATTTCATATACGTTCTAGGATGTATATGAAATCATATCCGTTCAGTTAACCGGAATGGCCTACATTTACATTCTGTAAATTGTGCAGAAAATGGATAATATACATGTGGGTGTAGAAAAATACTTTTAACATTCCCCTCGTATTAAAAATAAACCTCGGAAAGTTATCAGTTATCATCGTTTGGATTCGTCGGGTCGGTAGTGAACACACAGTAGCAATGAGTTAGTCGTACACGGAGTTGTTCACATGCGTTATGGTATTTACCAAACGCTTATACGACCGATAAACGATTTACAAGTAGCAGTGTAAACTTGTCAGAGCACCACTACTTTATGCTTATGCAATATACAGGATGATACTCGACGCATAATCGTTCATTTTTGCTAAATTGAATTTATTTATTATACGCAGTCAATTCGTTTAGAAAAATAAGATTCAAAATAAACTCGTGGACAAAATTAAAGAAAAACTTAACATTTTGCTTATTTTCGAATTAGAAGAAATCTTTTAATTTTCAACACATTAAAATGATTTTTTTGGCACATTGTAGAAAATTCATTGAAATTATCACAAGCATTTTGAATGTTTGTAAAAATTAAATTATTATACCGGGAGGAATGAAAAAATATTTATGTACCTTAAATTCTAAACACCCTGTAGGGTAAACTGAAGGCTAATGGTATATTGTGCAACAAGTGGGGAAAGCTCAACTTTTCTCACGCAAACACACGACTGAGAAAAGTACTTTCCCCACATGTTGCACACTATACTTTTTCTACAACTGCACAAATTTAAAGAATACAAGTAAAGTAACTGAATATTTATTTTTTGGTTAGTAAAACAAAAAGAAAAGGTGAGCGGTCGTCGGACCGCCGATAGAAGCTTGCTTCTTATACACAATAGAATGACCATTTTTGACCATTTTTCGTAAATTTTTGACCATTTTTCAAAACGTTTGACAATTTTTGACAATTTTTGACCATTTTTTCAAAATTTTTGACTATTTTTTTAAATTTTAACAATTATTGACCATTTTTGACAATTATAGACCAAATTTGACAGTTTTGACAATTATTGATCATTTTTGACAATTTTTCAAAAATTTTAACAATCATTGACCATTTTTGACAATTTTTGACCATTTTTGACAGGTTCTGACAATTATTGACCATTTTTGACAATTTTTCAAACGTTTTGACAATTTTTTACAGTTATTGACCATTTTTGACAGTTTTTTATAATTATTGACCATTTTTTCAAAATTTTGACAATTTTTCAAAATTTTGACCATTTTTCAAAATTTTTACAATTTTTGACTATTTTTTCAAATTTTAACAATTATTGACCAATTTTGACAGTTTTGACAATTATTGATCATTTTTGACAATTTTTCAAAAATTTTGACCATTTTAGACCATTTGTCCAAATTTTAACAATTTTTGAGCATTTTTGACAGGTTCTAACAATTATTGACCATTTTTGACAATTTTTCAAAATTTTTCACAATTTTTCACAATTTTTTACAATTATTGACCATTTTGACAGTTTCTGACAATTATTGACTGTTTTTGACATTCTTTTATAATTATTGACAATTTTTCCAAAATTTCAACAATTTTCGACCATTTTTCAAAATTTTAACAATTATTGACCATTTTTGACAAGTTTCAAAAATTTTTACAGTTTTTGATCATTTTTCAAAATTTTAACAATTATTGAGTATTTTTGACCATTTTTTAAGATATTTGACAATTTTTGACAGATTCTGACAATTATTGACCATTTTTGACAATTTTTCCAAGTCTTTGACAATTTTTAACAATTATTGACCATTTTTGACAGTCTTTTATAATTATTGACCATTTTTTTTAAATTTTGACAGTTTTTGACAATTTTTTACAATTATTAACCATTTTTCCAATTTTTGACAATTTTTGACCATATTTCAAAATTTTTGACCATATTTCAAAATTTTTGACAATTTTTTAAAATTTTTAACATATTTTCTAATATAATCTGACAGTTTTGTGACAACTAAGTAGGTATTTAAAGATGACAGTATCGTACTAAGTTTTTGTCGATTTTATTTGATTCTTCATATAAATATATGTGGCGTGGGCAAAGTGCCGTGAGAAATAATATTTCTCACAGTATGAGCAATATTTGGTTTTGAAATGAAGTAAGGTATGAGAAATACGTCACTTTACATAGCAGTTGTAGAAAAAAATATTTTCTTTGCAAATGATTAGAAATACTAATTTATTCATTCCAATATACATAATAATAAACTGGGGCTCTGATCCAAATATTATATTGCTGTTTAATAGAAGCCTAATTCGATCAATAGTAGATTATGGTTCAATTTTGTACGCAACAGCTGCGGAGACCCATCTAAAAAAAATCGAACAACTGAAAAACAAATGTCTTAGGATAAGTGTAGGATATTTGTCCAGCACTCCAATTAACGTTCTGGAAGTAGAAACCTGTGAGCCTCCACTAGATCTGAGAAGACAATTTTTAAGTGATAAATTTGTTGAGCCAAACAGGCTAAGATTATTAATAAAATCAGTTCATTAACGAACCTTGGTCTAACTCCAAAATATTGGAACAAACTACTTGTAGATAATTTTATACTATCTGCAGAATACATATTGGATATAAACTCATCAGACAATATCTCAATATGGAAAACAAATTATAAAGCACTTTTTACTGAATATATTCATTCAAGAGATGAACACAAAATGGAAAGATTTTCAGCATATTTTCACAGATGGGTCAAAAATACATGGAAAAGTAGGCTGTTCTGTCCTCTATCCTAAAAAAAATATAAAACAAATATTCTGCCTAAATAAATTAATGTCTATCTATACTGCTGAGTTATTGGCTATCAAACAAGCAATCGTATTATGTTTAGAGCAAACAGAAAATAATTTTGTTATATACAGATAGCAAAAGTTCTTTAGATCACTGAAAAATTTTAAGTCTCATTACGTAATTTTAGAAATTCTTGAACTTAATCTTAAAGTGGTGTCGATGCAGATATATAATCTTTCTGAAGTAAATGTGAAGAGATGGGAAAAAGCAAGGTTGTCAGATAAGCTCACTATGCAAATTTAATGTTCTTCTTACTTTAGTAAACTGTTAGTTCGTGACGTTCTTAGAAAGCTAGAAGAACCGTCAACATAGCTGCTTAAACAAAAGAAGAACTAGTTAGTTTGTCATCAATGGAATTAAAATATCCCCCTTCACATTGACTTTAGAAAGAATATACCAAATATCAGTAGTAGCAAACTATGGATTGCAATGAAAGAACTGCATTTTGGTTATGAAAAATACGATGAAAACTCTATAATTGGGAGAGATTAATCAAGAATTTTCTACTTAGACAAAACGTGGATCAACCAAAGTTAGATAGCTTTTTGGCTTCTGTATTGCTTCCACCTTTCTTATCCAACCATACTGGTAACTATCACCAGGACATGAAACTCAGTTTACTCTCACTACACCTACACTTTACCTTTATCTTTACCTTCAGTCTCTGAAGAAGATAACTGGTTATCGAAACGCGTGTAAGATAGTGTAAAGTGCATGTGTTGGTGTAGTGACTGTAAGCAGTGTTGAGTATCGAAAACGGTTCCAAAATTCCTAATGAATATCGATGTCTTCCAACATATCATTGAACTCAACCGTATTCTTCTTAATTCCTGGGATAATTTTCAAGGATTGTCTCATCATTAAATTTATTAATTACATTCCTTAAAAATGAGGAAAAACATGGTGTTTTTCAAGCTTCAAGCTTTCAAGGATTTTCAAAGTGATTGAGGTATGGTGAATAACTTGGCCGATTCAGTAGAGATATTCCCTATTTGCGAGAAATTTGTTTGACGTAAATATTCTAGAAATATTTGCATGTAATCAGAAAAAGAAAACTATGCCTAATTTTTATTCTGTTACAATCAAATTATTTCCTTTTTACGAGTATCCTACCGGCACGCCTTTGGCACACTATTTTCATTGTTTGTGAATGGATAACAATAGGCTGAACCCATATATTGACCCCAACCCGGGTGGTACTACCTGCACTTGATAAAAAGAAAGAATTTTACAATTAAATCAATGCCAAACTATGAAAGTGGCTTAAATATTCGTTGGGTCACTCTGTGCTCCCTTTGCATACCTAATGAGGTTTTATTACTCTATACCTTTCTGAAATAACCTATAATTATAAAATTCAGTTTAATACGGTCTGAAACTATAAATTTTTGTTTAAAACTTTTAATACAAAGTTGGTTGATGCTAGGCAGTATTACCCTGTAATTAGTTGCCACATGCAGCTTATTCTTTATGTTATTTAAGAGCTTTTAAAAGTGCCGCTACTTATTTATCAAACAAATTGTTCAGATTATCATAAAAGGATTAAATGTTGATGGCGTGTAATAAAGATACGTGTGTGTAAATTTGAAAGAGTAAGTACACGGAAATTTAAATAACATCAAATCATCAAAAAGATGCCGTTTTCGAAACTAATTTCCATAAAAGGTGATCAAATAACTCATAAATCAAACACTGAGTCATGTATTTGGAGAAATCCAGTCGAGTTTAGATAAAAACTAGTCTGGATTTATGCAAAGTTTAATGATAATTACTATTTTTGAGGTTAGGAACACTTAAAAATTCAGTGCGAACATCATATAAGTACTAATTTTTATGGAGTTTAATCATGAGAAGGTTAAGTCTTGTTTTTTTCTCCTTGATATATTATTTTTCTATTTCTATATTATATACCATCCATAGTCATGCGAAAATTATATATATATATATTATATTCTCCTTATTGCATATTTCTACGTCCTCCACTTGGGGAAAGGAAAATTTATTAGTTGTTCCCCTTCTCCAAAAATATTTTACCTCAAATGAGTCACTTTAAACAATTTTTTGCACATGGCCAACATAATGCAAAACAGTATTTTTTAATACGAATTTAACCAAAATATAGTCTACAATATTCAATATCTTCTACTTCGGATTCACTGCTGGAAGTATCAAAAATCTTCTTTTTAACTTGCTTAATTTTTTTTAGTTCAGTTTCATTATTTTTGTCTTCGTTACACCTTTTTCTTACTTGATTTTCAGATTTTTGTGCTTGTCTTTCAGATTTTTTCGCTTGTTTTCTCTTTTTCTCTTCCTCAAGTTCTTTTATTCTAGTTTTCTCCGGAGTCTCTTGGTTGGCACTAGGCCGTCTAATAATTTTAGGTTTCTGTGCTTTTGGGAAAGGCCTTACAGCCTCAGGAGTAATGACGTTAATTCTTATCACATGTGCTTCTTCTGTTTTTGTATTTATTGTTTCTTCTTTATCTGGTGTTGTTTCTCCCTCAACTAGTGTAATTTCTTTCTCAACTGGTGTAGTTTCTTTGGCAGCTTGTATAGATGGCTTATCTATTTGATGATCATTTGCTCCCTGATTAGTTACTAAATGTGCAGGTTCATTATAGACGTAGGTGGCATCAAAATCGGTGTCACTAAACGCTGAGGAATTAACAGGCCAAATCCCTGGTTTCATAAATGAATTTGTTATGTTACTTGGGGAAAATTAGTCCAAAAACGGACGTTTCGTCAGTTTTGGGATCAGCTTGACAGAAATGGTTCTTCCAGGGTTACTTGACATCCAGTCATTAAAAGACACCGCACATCTACTTTTAAATGGCCCAAAAACCCCAAGATCTATTTGCTGGAGTTTGTGAGATATGTGGGGAGGGAATGACAGGAAAACAATACCATAATCTTTGGCATACGAAATCGCTGCTAATGTTATATGCGACTCGTGATTTTCCAATAAAACCAGTATTTTATTTTCTTTATTGCGTTTAGTATGCTTGATAACATGTTCTAATATTTTAACAAATAAGTCGCCTGTCATCCATCCAGACTTATTTCCAAACAAAACACTTGAAGTTGGACTGTCCTCTAGATAATCTTGTATATCTCGCACCCTTGGAAATATATACACTGGAGGGAGTGCGTTACCTGTTCCACTGATTATGCCAACGATGGTTACTAATTCCCCTCATCAGCAAATGCTATAAGGCCTACTTGTTTTCCCCTTTGGAGCAATAACTATGGGTGGATTGAGAACAGTTGAAACTCCAGTTTCATCTAAATTATAGATTTGTTCAGGAGTAAATTTTACTTGTCCAAAACCTCTCTACAATTTTGAAAAAATTCTTCCACTCTGGTCTTATTAAAGCCAATTCCTCTAGCTAGGCTGTTGTTTTCTGGCTTGCGTAAAGATAGAAGAGATTTGTGCCTTTTCATAAATCCATACAATCCATACAGTCAATTCCTGCTTTTTTATTAGAATCCCATTTATCTGGATACATGCAATCAGGTAACACTTTTGCATATTCATAAAAAAATCCCCTCAGTTGATCCTTCCGTGTCACTTTGATATCCATCATCTTCTTTCTCCAAATACTCCTCTGCAGTCTTTTTTTTTCAAATATTTTTTATGCGTGACTGTAAAGTCTTCCTACTTATTCCAAAAATTCTGGTTCCTGCTCGCTGGCCCAAATTTTTTGGTAAAATTTGTCGCAAAGCATTAGTTATTACTTTTTTTATCTAAATCAGCCTTGTTGGTCTTTGGTTTATAATTTCGCATCATCTGGAAAGAATATTTTTCTATGATACATTTTTAATATACTATCTGGGGCACGTTCGGCCGCTGGGCCGATCCTGCCCCAACGACATGGCCGAACCTACCCAAACTGTATTTTTTGGTTTATAAAATTTGGCTCTGCAATAAGACCTAACCTATACATGAGTCAAAGACCCACAAGAAAACTATATACATTAACGTATTTAGAGCCAAATTTTTAAACAAATATAAGTAATATAAATAGAGATTTCGATAGAACCAAAATTACAATAAAAACTTACCTTTTCACCACAAAAACACAATTTTCATTAGTAATTTTTAAGCACACGTGCTAACTAGCTCAAATGATAATGACAGAAAACGGAAGTGCTTTTATCATTCTTTTCATATAGAAACAGCGCGACAGTATGTAAAATTTAAATTTTAAATAGTATGGCTGAATGTGATCATTGGCCGAATGTGCCCCCTCCTCCCCTAACGTGCCTATGGCCCAACTTCTATTGTCGTTAAAAAGTAGCCAGATCTGTATGTAAAATACTAAAATACAGCACATGTACATTAATTTAACAAACCAAATAAACCACTCTAAATCAGTGGAGGCTTCCTCTCCAACACTTGAATGG
Organism: Lochmaea crataegi; assembly: GCA_947563755.1. NCBI lineage: Eukaryota > Metazoa > Arthropoda > Insecta > Coleoptera > Chrysomelidae > Lochmaea > Lochmaea crataegi. The sequence continues at coordinate 67,834,907 of OX387424.1, forward strand.
TATCGTGCAAGCAGTATTTATAATTGTCAACATTTTCCTCCTCATCCTGCTCCTCTACAAATACAGTTCGATATCCGTGTCCCATTTTACTTGCTAATGCTTCGTTAAAACATTTTTTTAGATGACTTTGCCTGCAGTTAGCTGTTGTGCAGAATATAACCCTTCCATTCGATTCCAAATTAATTCTTTTAGCAAATGTCTTGCCACCAACTTATCCAACTTTTTCATTTTTGCTTCATTTATGGGTATCAAATTTTGGGTGGTTCGTTAAAAAGCCCGAAAGTTGCGAACTTCTTATATATTAATCATATGCTGATCAATGAAAAAGTCAGCAAGGTGATGAACACGTGTTCTAATTTCTGGAATTGATTTTGGACAAATTGTTCAGTCTTTTGGGTTGAACATGGAGAAGGAAGAATGAAGGAAAGCACGCGACATCACTTCAACTATTTACACTATATTACAATTTATACAATATTTACACTTATTACAAAGATTGGTAAAGATACCACTAAGGTAGAGCTTCAGTTTTAGGAACAAAACCATAAACTTGGAATTATAAAAATATTTAACAATTGCTTTTCTTCCCGCCATGCAACTGGTCTTGAAGTGACTGGGGCGCTAGCTGCCCAAGGTCAAAACGACCATTGACAAATGACAGTTTTAGGCAACGTAGCCACACTTAAATTTATACAAAACATACAGTATTGGATATTGTATTCAACACAAATTATACCTTCATTCATTTAACAAAGCTACTGTGTTGACGAAAAGTGTCACAATTTTAAATATCTGTGGTTTCAATCTTTTTGTTGGAATGTTCAATATTAGTCAACTTTGTGCAAAGGGATTATAAAATATTTTACTGTACCTATTGTCTCCCAACAGGAAATCTCTCGACTCAATATGTCTTAAAAATCCACAATTTTCAATATTGAGCAATAGAGGAGAACTTTAAGTCGACAAAAATAATACCGACTTAAATTTTAATCCCTTAAGCACCGCCGGAGCACCTCCTTAAGCGATTTATGGCAGTTCTTGTGGTAAATAATCACCTTAATGTCAACAGTTTCTTTTATTTGTACAAAGCTATTCGAATTCTTTATTCTCGCCGACAATTCTTGGAAGTTGAAGAGGGTTATTTCAACCCTATTTAGCGGAAAATATTGTTAACCCCTTGGACAAACCGACCTATGTTTGATTAAGTGCTTGGTTAAATATGTAAATAGACTTTTGTTTGGGAGATTTTTGAAAAAAATGTTGCTTTTAGATGGTTTTGTCGGTGTAGTTTTAACTACAATACTTCAGGGACCTAAGGGGATAGTTTGGGTGTTTCAAGGAGGGTACCATCTTGATATTCTTGGTCAGGACATTAGGCCAATTCAATGCATACTTATTATGTCAAGTTGACAAAAGCGTGGCTTAAATTTAACATCACCTAATTTTAAATCGCTTAGCTCGAAATTGTTAAATTTCTTTTATCCTTGAAAAGTTCAGCAAACTTTTAATTCAATCAACCTTTAATATCATCTGTTCGTTATTGTGAGACCTCGTTGTCCCTTTTTTCTTTCCTTATATTGTCGTGTCTTTTTAGGAGTAGTACTACGCATCCACCTGTTTATTGACTACCTGCACGATATTCTCACCTGTTAGGGAATATTGCATATTCTTTTCTTGTTATTTACGGCACATCCATAGAACATAAAATTCTATTCATGCGAGATCTCTTGAAAAAGCCGCTATGAAATCGCGTTTTCATAGGCGGCGGCACATAAAACCTCAAATATACAAACATTTTAAATAAATAGACAAGAAAACTTATATTTTTTTAAATTGTAAAATATTAGTTATAAAACTTCAATGTCTTAAAATCTGCACCAACAGAATTTCTTCAGTTCTCTCTGGACTGCCATTTTGTTTATTTGCTTATAATCATTTATAATTTGGTCAAAATTATGTTGCGAGATGAAATGATCTTATATTACTCGGCAAGGGATGCGAACACGTGCTGTAAGTTTGGAGCTAACCATCTTGCACATACATGGGAGTGACCCTTGATTCCAAGCTGAATTAGAAGGCACACCTGGAAAAATTACTACCAGTGCGACTAGGCTTTTCTGGCAATGCAGAAGAGTTATGGGAAATACGACCTGGCGTGGTTCACTGGCTTTACACAACTGTGATAAGGCCAACGATCACCTATGGAACAATGGTCTGGTGAAGGAGGACCGAAGTGTCTTCTGCAGTTAATATATTAACTGCAATCCAAAGGCATCAATGGAAGACCTTATTGGACTTCCTCCATTGTGCGAGTAAACATCATCATCCCATCTAGGGAACAGGTGATGCACCAAGGTAATTCTGGCGAAATCATATGGTTCACCGATGGCTCCAAAACAAACCATGGCACTGGGGCTGGTATAAAAGGACCTAGAAAGAGAATGTTCTTTAGCCTTGGTCGATATACGACTGTGTTTCAAGCAGAGACGATTGTCGCTATGGCCTGTATTGATGAAAACATCAGAAGAGGATATACTGGATAAAGTGTCTCTAATATGGATGCCGGCACATGAGGGGTTTGCAGGTAATGAAATGACGAACCAGTTAGCTGAAGAAGGCTCTAAAGAAGACTTCATAGGTTCGAGACCGTTTTCTGGAATCACAAAAGATTGCATAAGGGAACTGGCTAGATATGGAACACCAACTCAAATGGATGTTGACACAAGGGCAACTCCATACAAAGAGTTTACTGACCAAGGAACTCTCATCCAGGCTATTGAAACTGGGTAAGAGACATTTGAAGACAGCATCTGCACAAAATGGGCAAAATTAGTGAACATATATGTGCAGAAAATGTGAACTTGATGATGAAACACCTACTCACATACTCTGCTTCTGTGAGAACTTACAAGTACTTAAGGGGAGGAATTAATACAACCATTACAACTACGGAAAATACCTCCAGTCAGACTAGGCCTTTATAGAAGACTCAAAGTTTCTGGAATGGAAGTAGATAACATGGGAAATGGTACATTGATTCAGTTCACCTGGGTTGTTCAGCACAACCCAAACGAATGAATGACTCATCTTGCAAAAAGGAGGTCAGACGACACACGTCCTAAACCAGGGAGCAATAAAAATATTACTGGATAAATAGCCAACAGGTTTCATATATTTTTACTTTTAATAATGGCTACTATCCATAGGAAAGTGTGCCCAGTTCAATATTGATAAAGGTTATAGAAGGCAAAAGATTATAATCATGTCGGAAAGTCAAGCAACCATTAAAATGCTTTAATTTATTTATAAACAAAAACCTTGAAATTATAATTTATAACCTCACTTTTTTTGCTCTTGAAATGCACTACGCCACTGAACACTTATTCGATCTCCTTTGATCACACTTTTTTTTCAAACCAAACGGTACGCTTTAGCTGACTAATTTCCATTTTCTTTGTAATCTATTGAACCTTTTGTGGATATCCTTAAGCGACGCTTATGGCCGTACGCTCAGTTGTTTCGTTTCATGATTGTTGATTTCGGTCGCCGATTTGTTTAGGGGGTGGTGCGTGTGGGAAAAGTTCATTTCGCTTTGATCTCACCGCCCTCGGTCGGCTACATTCAAAAAGAAGCATTGGCACGCACCTACCTTGATTTATCAGCAGTGTTGTCGCACTTAACGAATCTACAAATTACACTCTTTTTTTACATAAAAAATCGTTGTTTAAACTGTTCATATTGTAAATTCCTTCAGGAATTGCTATTCTTTGAGATTTTCTCCAGGAACAAAAGAATGTCACCCCAGTGTACTTACGCACATACACAAGTTATTTTGACATATTTTCAGTGCGTGGTAGGTACCGATACTGTCATCAATGTCAAATCAAAATCGCTTCTGTGTTAGGGTTGCGCGATACACTAGAAAGTATCGATATTAGGTATCGATACGGATCGGAACGTAAAGTATCGATACAGTAGAATATCGAATATTAATTTATCGATACTCGAAGTATCGTTACGTTAACGATCCGAGATTTTACTAATTTTGACGTTTTTTCGGTAAAAAACACCTTTTTGTGGGGTGGAAAAAGACATTATTGCGATTTCCGGCTAAAGTTGAGTTCCTAAAATAAAAAATTGATTATAAAAGATGTAGATCTTGAGAAAATCTAAAACTTTTAAATCAGTGACTTTTTCACATAACCTCAACATTAGCCCGAAAAACGCAAAAAACTGCATTTTTTGTTTTTTATTTTTGGGTTCGTTAAAAAATGTTCGATTTTGATGAAAATTTAGTAGAAGGTAGCTTTCATAGTAACAAACCATGAAAAAAAATTTCAAATTGAAATATTGGAAATTTTTCGAGTTATGACGTTTTTTCGGTAAAACACACTTTTTTGGGGGGTGGAAAAAGACATTATTGCGATTTCCGGCCAAAGTTGAGTTCCTAGAATAAAAAATTGATCATAAAAGTTGTAGATCTTGAGAAAATCTACAACTTTTTCATTAGTGACTTTTTCACATAACCTCAAAATTAGCTCGAAAAACGCAAAAAACTGCATTTTTCGTTTTTTTATTTTTAGTTTCGTTAAAAAATGTTCGATTTTGATGAAAATTTAGTAGAAGGTAGCTTTGATAGTCACAAACCATGAAAAAAAATTTCAAATTGAAATATTGGAAATTTTTCGAGTTATAACGTTTTTTCGGTAAAACACACTTTTTTGGAGGGTGGAAAAAGACATTATTGCGATTTCTGGCCAAAGTTGAATTCCTAGAATAAAAAGTTGATCATAAAAGTTGTAGATCTTGGAAAAATCTACAACTTTTACATTAGTGACTTTTCCACATAACCTCAAAGTTAACTCGAAAAACGCAAAAAACTGCATTTTTCGTTTTTTTATTTTTAGTTTCGTTAAAAAATGTTCGATTTTGATGAAAATTTAGTAGAAGGTAGCTTTGATAGTCACAAACCATGAAAAAAAATTTCAAATTGAAATATTGGAAATTTTTCGAGTTATAACGTTTTTTCGGTAAAACACACTTTTTTGGAGGGTGGAAAAAGACATTATTGCGATTTCCGGCCAAAGTTGAATTCCTAGAATAAAAAGTTGATCATAAAAGTTGTAGATCTTGGAAAAATCTACAACTTTTACATTAGTGACTTTTCCACATAACCTCAAAGTTAACTCGAAAAACGCAAAAAATTGCACATTTTTCGTTTTTTATTTTTAGTTTCGTTGAAAAAAGCACGACATCATTTCACAACGTGAATCAAAAATCACGATATCGCTCATCACGATAGATAACGCCACTTGCCGCTACCACTAAAAATTCCGTATCGCAAGGTATCGATACACTACAAATTTATCGATACTTGGAATGCATCGAAAAGCATAGTATCGATACAAAATATCGACTAAGTTGGGAATTCTGGAACCGTTGGCGATACTTGACACTGAACACTGTTTACACTACCACTACACCAACACTAGCACTTTACACTATCTTACGCGCGTTTCGATAACCAAGTTATCTTCTTCAGAGACTGAGACTTACCTTCAGTCTCTGAAGAAGATAACTTGGTTATCGAAACGCGCCTAAGATAGTGTAAAGTGCTAGTGTTGGTGTAGTGGTGGTGTAAACAGTGTTCAGTGACAAAATATCGAGTATCGGAAGTAAAAGTATCGATACACTGGAATATCGGATAGTATCGCGCATCCCTATTCTGTGTATATTCTGTAACTATAGTCAGTGTAGAAGAAATCGCGCTGGGGGTTATAGATTTTTGAAATCAACACAAAATAAATCAGTTGCGGAGTGATCTTAAAACTGCTTTGATAAATATCCATAATTCGTATAAACAGAGTCAAGGTCTTTCAATTTTATGTTTAACAACCTTTTATTCAATAAAAGTGCTACAAACTGTATATATACAATAATTATGTATCAGAGAGTATTTCACAGCAAGCGTAATCTTTTTTTCTTGAAATTCCAATTATTGTAGTAAGTCTGTGTTTTCTGAGCGTAAAACTTGGCAACGTCTCTGTGTAGTACCACAAATCTTGGCCGCGCTCACTACTTACTATGTATCCGTTCCGTTCGGTATTTTACTATAACATACTATACTACTCTTCCGTTAAATAATTATTATTGAGAGCCGACAAAGGCCCGACTGCTAGGTCGGTCGACATAGGCGCATGCTACGCGCATTTTTCCCAGGCGTTAAATTTTGTATACTAGATTATGATGGTCACTTTGTTCCGACACGCCGTTATTAATGAGGTGGAAAAGCAACTACAAGCAAAACTCTTCTCTCTTTCTTTTTTCTTCTTCTTACCCGCAGGACTGGACTCGGTTACAGATAAAACAAGTTTTTTTAACATTACGTCTACGTAACTATTAGAGAAGATTAGAAATAAATATAGAACACATATTGGTTATAGTTATAATAATTATTAATGTCTCTAAGAAGGTTTTTGTGTTTCCTGTCCCATAGGTTAGGAGGCCATAGTAGCCATAGTAATTTAGAAGAAGAAGAGTCTTTTAGCTTTCCTACTGAATAATGCCACGCATTGACACCGTTAAAAATGTTGTCCTACTTGCTGTTCTTTAAATTATTTTTTGCCTAGTTACCAACTTCACTGGATAAAGATGGAGCTTTTGACAATACTCCTCATGAGGCTGTCAAAAGAGCATTAAATGGAAGAGGTGTAGGCAGCAGGACATCCAAAAGGATGTCGCAACTGCTCACCACTAGAGTAGCAGAGACGAGGTCGAGCAAAGACATTGTCTCCATCTGTATAAACAGAGGATATCCACAGGGAGGAGTAGCATCCCCATTAATGTGGAGCCTGTCGGTTGACCAACTGCTGTGCGGTTTGACTGCCAAGGATATGCCGATGATATTGTCATAACAGCCAGGGATTCCTGGTGTAAGCAAGTGGGACACCAAAACCATCTTAATAGCCTTCACTAAGAAAAGAAAACTTAACCTCAAAACCATTAAACTTGATGGGAGTGAGGTTGAATGAATGGAGACAAGTCAAGTATCTAGGTTTGACTCTAGTCAGTAAACTCCTGTGGAACAAACACGAAAAGGAGATTGTATACAAAGCAAAAATGGCTCTAATGGTGTATACAGGAATCTGGCAGGGAGAAATTGGGGCTGTAACCCAAAAATCCGGAACTGGATGTACACTATGCGATAATGAGACCAATTATCACTAATGGAGCCATTGCGTGGATTAGTAGAACTAGCCTATTGACGTCGAGAGAAAACCTCTCCAAAATTCAAAGATTACCTGTATATGCCTTACAGGACGAATGAGAACATGCTCAACGGCAGCCATGGAAGTGATTCTCAACCTCACACCACTTCATATGGTGGTGGAAAGTGTTGCAGAAAGAACAAGACCAAGTAGAGAAGAAATCATTATAAAAATAGGTGAGCGGTCGTCGGACCGCCGACAGAAGCTTGCTTCTTATGCACAATAGAATGACCATTTTTCGTGAATTTTTCACCATTTTTCAAAAATTTTAACAGTTTTTGACGAATTTTGACAATTATTGATCATTTTTGACAATTTTTCAAAAATTTTGACCATTTTAGACCATTTTTTTCCAAATTTTAACAATTATTGACAATTTTTGAGAATTTTTGACAGGTTCTGACAATTATTTGACAATTTTTAAAAAAATTTGACAATTTTTAATAATTATTGACCATTTTTTCAAAATTTTGACAATTTTTGACCATTTTTGACAATTTTTCGAAAAATTTGACCATTTTTCCAAATTTTTGAGATTTTTTGAAAATATTTCGCAATTATTAACCATTTTTTCGAAATTTTGACAGTTTTTGACGATTTTTCCAAATTCTTGACAATTTTTGACCATATTTAAAAAATTTTGACAATTTTTCAAAAATTTTAACAATTATTGACCATTTTTGACAGTTTTTGACAATTATTGACCGTCTTTGACAATTATTGACCATTTTTGTCAATTTTTCAAAAATTTCAACGTATTTGGCAATTATCGACCATTTTTTCAAAATTTTGACAATTTTTGACCATTTTTCAAAATTTTAACAATTATTGATCCTTTTGGACCATTTTTGACAATTTTTGACGAATTTTGATTGGTTTTGACAATTATTGACCGTCTTTGACAATTATTGACCATTTTTCCAAATGTTTGACCATATTCAAAAAATTTTAACAATTTTTGACCATTTTTGACAATTTTTCAAAAATTTTAACATATTTGGCAATTATTGACCATTTTTTCAAAATTCTAATAATTATTGATCATTTTTGACCATTTTTGACAATTTTTTACGAATTTTGATTGGTTTTGACAATTATTGACCGTCTTTGACAATTATTGACTATTTTTGACAATTTTCCAAAAATGTCAACCATTTTTCAAAATTTTTGACAAATATTGACCATTTTTGACTATTTTTGAATATATTTGGCAATTATTGGGTATTTTTTCAAAATGTTGACAGTTTTTGACAATTTTTGATCATTTTTCCAAATTTTTGACAATTTATGACCATATTTAAAAATTTTTGGCAATTTTTCAAAAATTTCAACATATTTGGCAATTATTGACCCTTTTTATCAAAATTTTAACAATTTTTGACCATTTTTAAAAATTTAACACTTATTGATCATTTTTGACCATTTTTGAAAATTTTTGACGAATTTTGATTGGTTTTGAGAATTATTGACCGTCTTTGACAATTATTGATCATTTTTGACAATTTTTCAAAAATTTTAACCATTTTTCAAAATTTTTGACAATTATTGATCATTTTTGACAGTTTTTGACCATTTTTGACAATTTTTCACACCTACAGGTGTGCGAGCTCAGTGCGGCAAGACAGATTGCGCACAGTCGCTTGAATGAGTTATCGCGTGACGAACGCTTTTTCGTAACATCACACGTTTCACGAGTTCACTAGCCTTCTCAAAAGTCCTATGTCGTGCAATAAGAAGCAAGTTTCAAAAAACCATCTCCTAACTTCTTAGAAATCAGAAAACCTGGGACATGCCACAAGATTGTATGATGAAAAAGTATAATTTTTCAAAGAAATTCGTTACGGAATTAAGCAACAAGAAGGAATGAGATCCAAATATCATTACCACACTTGGAAAGAATGCCATTCAATGGTACACAGACGGTACAAAAGCAATAGAAGGAGCTGGGATAGGTAAGCTTGAGAAAAACCTGTTTCAAGCGGAAATTCACGCCATAAGAAAGTGTGCCCAGTTCAATATTGATAAAGGATATAGAAGGCAAGGATTATCATCATGTTGGATAGTCAAGCAGCCATTAAAGCACTGAGTTCTTGTGTAATCAGTTCCAAAATGGTATGGGAATACCTAGGCAAAATGAACTAGACTAGAACAATATAGTCAGCTTACTGTGGCTTCCAGGTCTCACTGGAATAGGAGGAAATGCAATAGCAGAAATAGAAGAAGAAACCTCCATCCACATACTTGCGAATTGCACAGCAGTTTAGAATCCTAGGGAACAACACCTAGGAGATTACTGGATAGAAGAGGGACATTTACCAAAGTTAAAGCTTACAGATATCCTCAAATTCCTCCGGAAAATAGGACTAAAGGAGCTACCAGTCTCTGAGACTTTCCTCAGGAACTAAGTAGAAGTAAGGGGTCACAATAGATCTTTTAGGTCTCAGTGAATGTCATCCCAACATACATACCAACTTCACTGACTCGGTAGGCAACTCATCTTATGTGGGTCTATTTCCATATGCTCCTCAATCATGATGCTGTTCATAAACGGTTAAATTTTGATTCATTTTTTGGTACGAAACCTGGGACATCCTGTGTGTATTCCTATCGGACCTGAAGGCTATTTTGTGACCTAATCACGAACACACAATATACCTTTATAGTCAAATACCGTGTTTATAAATTAGTCTTTGGTTTATTATTCGCATGCTTACCCTAAAACTATCAATTTCCATCGTGTATATATTTTCAATGGTGGACCATATTAATAAACTGCCACGCTTGACCTTTATAAAACATTCACATAACCATAATGTAGCCGCCGGTGCCGTATAGCCGTAAGCTCCAAGGCATCTGTATACAAATACAGCGAGACAATGTTGCCAAACTTTGTCTCCTTAGAGAGATAGGTGAAACTACACTTTTTTGAACCTCGAACTTCTTAATTCAGCGTGAACTGATAGATTTTAGGTGGTCATGTGCTAAAACGATAGCTACTAGACGTTTTGGTATTCCCTAAAATTCAGCTGCACATGTGGGTGTTTCAAACGTAAGTTTAATTTGTCATTGATAAATTTATCATTTCCCTTGCTCTAACCACAAAACTAATGTTTAGTTCTGTGGTTCTAACAAAAAAAAACAATAATTTATATGACAGATGTCAACAAAACATCTTACTTTGCAGCGCTTTTATGGTAAAATATGACACTAAATCATTTGAAGGAAAGTCATAAAGTGTGACAACGTAATTATAGTAGATAAAATTCAATATTTTGCAGTATTATTAAAATTAATTTCTAATGACATGAATCAAGAAATCAATGAAATGATAACCTTACAAATGGAATTTAGTATTATTAATTTTCCTAGTACTGAGAATTGTCGAGGTAAATTTGTCAACATCGCCGATAATAAAGTAGAAGAAGAGGTAGAAGGTAGAACGGAAGTACCGGCGGTGAACCGGTAGAGAGAGGCCGTTTTCTGCTGCGTATATGCCTTTATATCGTCGTCAGCGGCACTACTTTGTATCGTGGTGTAATAAGGGCCTCTGCCAAGACCGTGTCGCACTAATTGCAAGATCAAACGGCGCGCCACAATCGTAATGAGAGCGCAAGTAACGACATGCCCCTCCTGCCGCTCGCAGCGCCCCTTGTCGGCCCGTAATACTTACAAATCTCAATTACAGGTTAACGAAGGCTGCTGGTGATTTGATCTTTGGATTTGCTTTGCTCTTTCCTCCTGTTTTGGCTAAGAGAAGTTTTGATTATCTCCGAGATGAATTATTTCATTTTACGAGGACAGTTCACAAAGTTTTTGGCTGTAAACAATACGAGTCAAACTAGGGTTGCGCGGTACAATAGAAAGTATCGATATTAGGTATCGATACGGATGATCGGAACGTAAAGTATCGACACAGCAGAATATTGAATATTAATTTATCGATACTCGAAGTATCGATACGTTAACGATCCGAGATTTTCTTAATTTTGACGTTTTTTCGGTAAAAATCACCTTTTGGGGGGGTGGAAAAAGACATTATTGCGATTTCCGGCCAAAGTTGAGGTTCTAGAGAAAAAAGTTGATTATAAAAGTTGTAGTTCTTGAGAAAATCTACAACTTTTTACTTGGTGACTTTTTCACATAACTTCAAAATTAGCTCGAAAAACGCAAAAAACTGCATTTTTCGTTTTTTACTTTTGGTTTCGTTAAAAAATGTTCGATTTTGATGAAAATTTAGTAGATGGTAGCTTTGATAGTCACAAACCATGAAAAAAAATTTCAAATTAAAATATTGGAAATTTTTCGAGTTATGACGTTTTTTCGGTAAAACTTTTTGGGGGGGGGGGGGTGGAAAAAGACATTATTGCGATTTCCGGCCAAAGTTGAGTTCCTAGAATAAAAAGTTGTAGATCTTGTGAAAATCTACAACTTTTTAATCAGTGACTTTTTTACATAACCTCAAAATTAGCTCGAAAAACGCAAAAAACTGCATTTCTCGTTTTTTATTTTTGGTTTCGTTAAAAAATGTTCGATTTTGATGAAAATTTAGTAAAAGGTAGCTTTGATAGTCACAAACCGTGAAAAAAAATTTCAAATTGAAATATTGGAAATTTTTGAGTTATGACGTTTTTTCGGTAAAAAACACTTTTTTTGGGTGGGAGGAAAAAGACTAATATTATTGCGATTTCCGGCTAAAGTTGAAGTCCTACAATAAAAAAATGATGGAAAAAGTTGTAAATCTTGAAAAAATCCACAACTTTTTAATAGGTGACTTTTTCACATAACTTCAAAATTAGCTCGAAAAACGCAAAAAACTGCATTTTTCGTTTTTTATTTTTAGTTTCTGAAAAAATTGATCGATTTCGATGAAAATTCGGTAAAAGGTAGCTTTGATAGTCACAAACCATGAAAAAAAATTTCAAATTAAAATATTGGAAATTTTTCGAGTTATGACGTTTTTTCGGTGAAACTTTTTTTTGGGGGGGGGTGGAAAAAGACATTATTGCGATTTCCGTCCAAAGTTGAGGTTCTAGAAAAAAAAGTTGAATATAAAAGTTGTAGATCTTGGAAAAATCTACAACTTTTTTATTAATGACTTTTTCACATAACCTCAAATTTAGCACGAAAAACGCAAAAAACTGCATTTTTCGTTTTTTATTTTTAGTTTCGTTAAAAAAAGCACGAGATCATTTCACAACGTTATTAAAAAATCACGATATCGCTCATCACTATAGATAACGTCACTTGCCGCTACCACTAAAAATTCCGTATCGCAAGGTATCGATACACTACAAATTTTTCGATACTTGGAATGCATCGAAAAGCATAGTATCGATACAAAATATCGAGTATCGGAAGTAAAAGTATCGTTACACTGGAATATCGGATAGTACCGCGCATCCCTAAGTCAAACCCGTCATTGCTCTCTTTATTTTTATCACTATTTGTAACATCCATAACAATAAATAGTAATTTTGACTCGCATTTTAATTACAAAATCTTGTTCATTTTGTCACTAGCTACAACAAATCCATTATTCTTAACAAACTGAGCCACGTTTGAATCCATTATTATGCTTACTTTGTTTGAGAACTGCGATATTGCCTATATTTGCTGATGTATAACACTTGGTAATTGCTACAACAGCTTTTACCACTTCCGAGGGAAAGGAACCAGACTCAGACGACAAAGTTTTTAGTGTATCTATATAATTGTTGTTTTCTGTTGCAAAAATGTCTGCTTGTAAGACTGAGTACTAAATGTCTTAGTTCAGTCGCTTCCTTGGCTAAAGAATCGGTAATGCGGTTACCTTTACTCCTGTCGTGCCTTTTAACTCACCTCAGGATACTACATCTGACTCAAAGTTTTTTTCTCAAAGTTTCTCCTGGCTATGAATTGTAACAGCAGTTTTCTTTTGACCGTACCAATATATTATGCTCTATCTCTACCAACATCTTCGTATGCCCGTAGTGCATCTAAAATATTCTTTAAAGGATCTTCAGACGAGCAAATGTGGAAATATTAGAGCCCATATCTGTAGTTTAAAGTTTTCTTGAGGTTTCGTACTGGAAAATTAAAAACTGAATGATATCAAAGAAAACATTTTTTGGAATTAAACATTTTAGATTCGCCACTTAGATTTTTTGCATTGAAAAAGATTTTGTGCAATACATAAAAATAAAAATCGTATCCACCTCATAAAAATATGGTGTTACGACCATGTTTAGGTACAGAAAGCTCGTCAACCGGACAGTAGCAAGATAATAGGAGGTTCTGTGATTCTTTGATCTCGCCGCCCGAGAATCTACACTGTTTTTAAATTAAATTATTCATTTGATATTTCAGTTATTTGATAGCATTTTCTAACTTTAGAAACTCCATATTATATTTCAATTTACCGTGTTTATTTTTAAATTTACTACTAAGAATATTTTTAAATTAAATATTACTCTAAAAATATTTGCAATAGAAAATTATTTTCAATAAAATACGAGGAATTATACAAAAATTAATACAGTAATACGTGGATAAGAGATAGTCGCTGGTGATCAAATCAGGGCTGTATGTTGGATCTTTTAGGGCGGGTTTATCATTGCCCGGTTAAATCTGTCAGCTACGTAGTCCTCAGCCGATAATAGGGATGCGCGATACTATCCGATATTCCAGTATCGATAATTTTACTTCCGATACTCGATATTTTGTATCGATACTATGCTTTTCGATGCATTCCAAGTATCGATAATTTTGAAGTTATGTGAAAAAGTCACTAATGAAATTTTTTATTCTAGGAACTCAACTTTGGCCGGAAATCGCAATAATGTCTTTTTCCACCCCCCCAAAAAGTGTGTTTTACCGAAAAAACGTCATAACTCGAAAACTTTTCAATATATTAATTTGAAATTTTTGTTCATGGTTTGTGACTATCAAAGCTACCTTCTACTAAATTTTCATTAAAATCGAACATTTTTTAACGAAACCAAAAATAAAAAAACGAAAAATGCAGTTTTTTGCGTTTTTCGAGCTAATTTTGAGGTTATATAAAAAAGTCACTGATTAAAAAGTTGTAGATTTTTACAAGATCTACAACTTTTATAATCAACTTTTTATTCTAGGAACTCAGATTTGGCCAGAAATCGCAATAATGTCTTTTTCCACCCCCCCAAAAAAGTGTTTTTTAGCGAAAAAACGTCATAACTTGAAAAATTTTCAATATATTAATTTGAAATTTTTTTCATGGTTTGTGACTATCAAAGCTACCTTCTACTAAATTTTCATCAAAATCGAACATTTTTTAACGAAACCAAAAATAAAAAAACGAAAAATGCAGTTTTTTGCGTTTTTCGAGCTAATTTTGAGGTTATGTAAAAAAGTCACTAAATAAAAAGTTGTAGATTTTCAAAAGATCTACAACTTTTATAATCAACTTTTTATTCTAGGACTTCAACTTTAGCCGGAAATCGCAATAATATTAGTCTTTTTCCACCAACCCAAAAAAAGTGTTTTTTACCGAAAAAACGTCATAACTCGAAAAATTTCCAATATTTTTATTTGAAATTTTTTTTCATGGTTTGTGACTATACCGAATTTTCATCGAAATCGATCAATTTTTGCAGAAACTAAAAATAAAAAACGAAAAATACAGTATTTTGCGTTTTTCGAGCTAATTTTGAAGTTATGTGAAAAAGTCACCTATTAAAAAGTTGTAGATTTTTTCAAGATCTACAACTTTTATCATCAACTTTTTATTCTAGGACTTCAACTTTAGCCGGAAATCGCAATAATATTAGTCTTTTTCCTCCCACCCAAAAAAAGTGTTTTTTACCGAAAAAACGTCATAACTCAAAAATTTCCAATATTTCAATTTGAAATTTTTTTTCACGGTTTGTGACTATCAAAGCTACCTTCTACTAAATGTTCATCAAAATCGAACATTTTTTAACGAAACCAAAAATAAAAAACGAAAAATGCAGTTTTTTGCGTTTTTCGAGCTAATTTTGAGGTTATGTAAAAAAGTCACTGATTAAAAAGTTGTAGATTTTCACAAGATCTACAACTTTTATGGTCAACTTTTTATTCTAGGAACTCAACTTTGGCCGGAAATCGCAATAATGTCTTTTTCCACCCCCTCAAAAAAAGTTTTACCGAAAAAACGTCATAACTCGAAAAATTTCCAATATTTTAATTTGAAATTTTTTTTCATGATTTGTGACTATCAAAGCTACCTTCTACTAAATTTTCATCAAAATCGAACATTTTTTAACGAAACCAAAAATAAAAAACGAAAAATGCAGTTTTTTGCGTTTTTCGAGCTAATTTTGAAGTTATGTGAAAAAGTCACCAATCAAAAAGTTGTAGATTTTCTCAAGATCTACAACTTTTATAATCAACTTTTTTCTCTAGAACCTCAACTTTGGCCGGAAATCGCAATAATGTCTTTTTCCACCCCCCAAAAAGGTGATTTTTACCGAAAAAACGTCAAAATTAGGAAAATCTCGGATCGTTAACGTATAACACACTGAATCAAAAATATACAAGAAATGGTTTTTATTTTTGTATGTTACCGAAAACTTACTGTGGGAACACCGTAGGTAATGTCACTTGTCAGTGTCAAAATTGTGGTGGTACTTGGTACTGTTATTTTTATTTACCGATTGTATATTTGGACTGTGTTGATGTGTGAATTGTTTGCTTTTGTTGATTTCGAGAAATGTCCAAAAAACAAAAAAAGATTTCCCAATTCCACTGAATCAGAGCAACAATTACTAATAAAAGTAGCCGTTAATTAATAGTTAATATTAATTGGACGCTACTAAACTACTAAAAATAAATCCAAATGGAAGCTTTTCGATTTAGGCCTAAACGATTATAATACATTGAAATTTAAAATTGAAATGATATAAAATGTAAGCAAACAGTTGACAGTCAGAATCACGGAACACCACTTTCTCGTATTTAACTGTATGTTCTATGGGTAACATCAACTTGATAGTGGCAGCTAGGATAGCTGAAAGTTTGACTGACAGCTAAAGCAAAATAGCAATTGATAACAGTTAAGATTAAGCCGAAGGATACAATATTTAACCGAACATTGATAAACAAAATATCTTCCAGTCAGAACTGACCGTTTTACATTGTTCTAACGGTATGTTTACTGCAACAGCTCGTACTTGGGGGGTTATAAATCAGTGCAAATAATAAAAATATCTTATTTTATAGTGTTATTATAAATATGAAGCGAATCTAATTATAATGTCTTGGGCAATAAAATAAAATTGGGCAATAAATACTCGTTGAAAATGTGCAAATGAATACAATACTGTTTGCCACTTGGCAGGTGCATCTCTAAATTAACAAATACATATTTGGGGTTTTATTGATACTTATTGTAGCCCATAAGATCAGGGTCGAACATTTACTGGGTTAAACTACTGGTTTCTGTAACTTGATAATAATTGTAAGCCCAATATTTTGGACATTAAGTATTAGCACAAACTTACAAAAGAACGATCACTAAACTTCTTCTTTTTTTATTTTTTTTATGGGAGACTTAAAATTATTTACAGTCTGACCCTGTAAATTGCGGCTCCTTTGTATTGCTAGATAATGATCAGGTATTTTGAAAATTTATTGACAATAATTCTATTGCATAACGTGAAGTGTTTTTCTATGGTTTTTGTTTTTATTATACCAAGAATATGGATTCTTCGTAAAAGTCTCCACAAACCAAAATAATGATCATAAAATCGCAATCATCAGTGCGAAAAAAACTTGTTAATTAACTTGTGTGTTATTCAATTTGCAGCCGTTGAACATATTAAATTAGTAAAAGTCAATGATTGGGTTTTTTTTGGTAAATATGTAGAAAGCTGAAATTTCATGTGATTTTTTTCTAATGCTTTTTATCACTGAATAATGTAATGTTATGGTGGGAGACGCCATAAAACCCCATAAAAATAATTAAAAAAACTTACCAAAACAAATATTGCAGTGTCGGTGATGAGTGGAAGAGATGGTTTGAGGTTATGGCGTTTGCCATAATTTTTATGGCGTTTGAAACAAGTTACAAACTTTTAATGTCAGTTATGCATAGGGCGTTTAAATACTTCTATAACTACAAACTCTACACATAATAGACGACAAATTGCAATTAAAAGCGATTTATATAAATAGCTTTTGAAACAATGTACCTAATACAATTGTAAACAACTCCACTATTTGTCTCTCGGCGACCACAAAATATCTATCATTGTATTTTTATCGTTTTTCTCTTTACTTCATATCCACGATTTATGACCTAAACATAATTTTTTTTAATGGCTGATTTAAAACGTTACGCTAAAAGTATACATATTCTAGTAGAAGTAGTATTAGTAGACATCAAAAGATGAAAATTCCACAAGCGTTCTCTGTAAACGCCAAATAAATAACAACGAGTTGCTCGGGCTGATGAACCAGATGCTCTTTGATGTATTGCCACATTTATATCTTCTTCAGGGCACTGTTATTACCTCCCAATTATTATTTTATTCTAAGAGAGCAGGTATATTAAATTAACGGAGAGGCTACTCAACCCAAGAGCATTCAAAATAAAATTACCTTCATATTGACAAACGCTACACACTGTTTATTCATTTGCCGGGAGTGGAATGCTATTTTGACTTATGCAAAGTGTCATGTCATTGTTATAGATGAAGCAAATGACAATTTGACAACCAGATTCGTCAAAAGCTGATGGAAGGGGTACATATCATTGTTGGGAAAATAATTTCCGCCTACCCCTGTAGAAAGTACACAGGTTCCTCCCTCACATCATGGAGGAAGCATATACTTCATTCCCTAAGATATATTTGTCAAAATCCATAAAGCGGAACAAAAGTTATAACAGTTTTATTGATTCAGCTTTCCCACTCTCCCCTACCAGTTATTTTACAAGGTAGAGGAAAAAGTACTGGAGCAAACTTACGTAAAATGATCTAATTATTACGAATATTATGGTCAAAACAGAAGAAGATAGTCAACCAATGGAAAATTCATGAATGATAAGAATAGATTATGCGAAGGGACAAAAAGGAAAATTAGTCAAATATTTTCAAGAGAAGACATCGGAGAGAAGATTGACGAAGAAAAATATAAAGAAAACAAGATAATGATTACGACAATGAACAAATTGGAACAAGCACAAAATGATAGGAAACAAATACAAAACAAAATGGAAATAGTACAAAATAAAGAGGAAGAAGGACAAAATAAACTGGAACAAGTACAAGACAAAATGGAACAAGAACATGATGAATTAAGAAACATAATGAAACAAAGATGAAGGACAAATTGGAACAAGCACAAAATGATAGGAAACAAAATGGAACTAGTAGAAAACAAAGTGGAAGAAGGACAAAACAAATTAGAACAAGTACAAAACAAAATGGAACAAGGACATGATGAATTAAGAAACATAATTAAACAAGGATGAAGGAAAAATTGGAACAAGCACAAAATAATAGGAAACAAATACAAAACAAAATGGAACTAGTACAAAACAAAGTGGAAGGAGGACAAAACAAATTGGAACAAGTACAAGACAAAATGGAACAAGGACATGCAGAATTAAGAAACACAATGAAGCAAGGATAAAGGACAGATTGGAACAATCACAAAATGATAGGAAACAAATACAAAACAAAATGGAACTAGTACAAAATAAAGTGGAAGAAGGACAAAACAAATTGGAACAAGTACAAAACAAAATGGAACAAGGACATGTAGAATTAAGAAACATAATGAAGCAAGGATGAAGCACAAATTGGAACAAGCACAAAATAATAGGAAACAAATACAAAACATAATGGAACTAGTACAAAACAAAATGGAACAAGGACATGATGAATTAAGAAACATAATGAAACAAGGACATGATTAATTAAGAAACATGATGAAACAAGGATGAATGACAAATTGGAACAAGCACAAAATAATAGGAAACAAATACAAAACAAAATGGAACTAGTACAAAACAAAGTGGAAGAAGGACAAAACAAATTAGAACAAGTACAAAACAAAATGGAACAAGGACATGATGAATTAAGAAACATATTGAAACACGGATGAAGGACAAATTGGAACAAGCACAAAATGATAAGAAACAAATACAAAACATAATGGAACTAGTACAAAACAAAGTGGAAGAAGGACAAAACAAATTGGAACAAGTACAAAACAAAATGGAACAAGGACAGGATGAATTAAGAAACATATTGAAACAAGGAAGATGGACAAATTGGAACAAGCACAAAATGATAGGAAACAAATACAAAACATAATGGAACTAGTACAAAACAAAATGGAACAAGGACATGATGAATTAAGAAACATAATGAAACAAGGACATGATTAATTAAGAAACATAATGAAACAAGGATGAATGACAAATTGGAACAAGCACAAAATAATAGGAAACAAATACAAAACAAAATGGATCTAGTACAAAACAAAGTGGAAGAAGGACAAAACAAATTAGAACAAGTACAAAACAAAATGGAACAAGGACATGATGATTTAAGAAACATAATGAAACAAGGATGAAGGACAAATTGGAACAAGCACAAAATGATAGAAAACAAATACAAAACATAATGGAACTAGTACAAAACAAAGTGGAAGAAGGACAAAACAAATTGGAACAAGTACAAAACAAAATGGAACAAGGACAGGATGAATTAAGAAACATATTGAAACAAGGAAGATGGACAAATTGGAACAAGCACAAAATGATAGGAAACAAATACAAAACATAATGGAACTAGTACAAAACAAAATGGAACAAGGACATGATGAATTAAGAAACATAATGAAACAAGGACATGATTAATTAAGAAACATAATGAAACAAGGATGAATGACAAATTGGAACAAGCACAAAATAATAGGAAACAAATACAAAACAAAATGGATCTAGTACAAAACAAAGGGGAAGAAGGACAAAACAAATTAGAACAAGTACAAAACAAAATGGAACAAGGACATGATGATTTAAGAAACATAATGAAACAAGGATGAAGGACAAATTGGAACAAGCACAAAATGATAGAAAACAAATACAAAACAAAATGGAACAAGGACATGGTGAATTAAGAAACATAATGAAACAAGGACGAGATGAATTAAAAAATGATATTAAACAAGGATATGATGAATTAAGAAACATAACGGAACAAGGGCAAACCAAAATAGATGAGAAAATACAGGAAATGGGGACGATATTAGAAAATAAATTTGAAGAGAGACAGAATAAGTTGGAGAGGAATATAAAAATACAAGTTATAAATAGTTTTGAGCAAATAAGAAAAGAGTTGTTGAAGAAACAGGAAAAAGTTATAGGAAAAATGAACGTAGAGGTGATTTTACGACATGAAGAGGTTCAGAAGCAAATAGAAGTGAGTGTAACAGAAAATGAAAAAGTAAATATAAAATGTATAGAAAATCAATATGCTATATAGATGTGGTCTAGTAGTCACCTCCAGGGAATCCACTTATTAAATACATACACACACTGTAAATAATTAAAAGTCGGTCCTGCGCTCGCCGCCTTTGATCTAACCAGTTCCTTTCAAATACTTCATTTATAAGGAGATATTTCAAGTATTCAAATCAGTCGGCTGCCTTGTGATATTATGATAAAATTAAGACCAAGTTCAAAAAAGGGATCTTTTAATACCGACAAGCAAACACACAAACCCATGAAGAATAAAAGTACCGATAAAGGTGGACGATGCTCATTGTAATCGTTATTTTTTATTCAAATATTTTATTTTTTTAAATGGTTACTGTATGCAGTAGTCTTCAAAGAAAAACATACAAAATACCACAACAACTACTACGATATATGGGAAGATAGTTTTGCACTTTTTCTAAAATTTAACAACTTTGAAAGTATTTATAAATAAAATCTTTGGTTTGTAGTTCATCATTATAAGCACTTGCTTCTACCCTCACCGTTTAATTGTGTAGCACGCATGCGCATTTCATGATCAGTTTCCTCGTCTTGTCCTTTTGAATTTTCAGGTTAGGATAATTAGGAACTATTACTTGTTTTTGTTTCTAATAAGTTTCATAATTTTGTTGGTTAAAACAGATCATTGGTTAATTTTTTAAGAAGGGGAAAGAAAAATAACCAGTCCATTTACCCTGTCCCTTCTGTATAGCCTTTTCAATGATTTTCCTTGCCCTTCTCGATAAATTAGGAGGCAAACTGATCATGAAATGCGCATGCGTGAATTCGGGCTACAAAATTGAACGGTGAGTCATTATAAGCAGCCATGTTGATTTATTTAACGCCCTCTAGTGCCGGTTTCCGCTCTCCTAACAAAAGTGTCAAGCCTACAGTTAAAATTTGATAGCAGGTCAGAGGAGTATAAACACGAAATGGTTTTTAATCGATTACAATTTCGGAGTTTACTTTCGTTCCAAGTAACTATAACGTCCATCTCTAACTGGTACGAGATGACAATCGTAAAAAGTAATGACATTCAAATTCATTCGCAAATCGAAAAGAAAAAGAAAAAGACCAGCTGGGTCGGTTGTTTTTCTTATTTTTAAATGTATGTTCAATGTGATCGATTTCTTTTATGTATTTCGCCATATCTTTGTAGAAAATTGTTTTGTTCGAGAAACATGTCTTTTATAGAAAACTTTTAGAAATTCCCGATGTTCACGTTTCAGTTCCGTTTATGAAGTTGCAGAGAAAAACACGACAAAATTGTCCAGAAGCATCCAGTTTGAAAAGTTGCATACATTTTAATAGAATTTTTTAAGCTAAAAGTTATACAGTTTCTTTTTAAATTATTTTCAAAAGGCTTGGCTCGCAAGGACTATAATAGTTAACATTTTCTCGGCAAAATAAAAACTTGAGTAGCCAACTTTTGGGCAGTGACGACTTCTAAGATGAAATTTTTAGGAAATATTTCTTTCATTCCTTTTTTTTTCGGGATAAAATGGGAAACTCATGTTCGAATGGGTCCTATCCAAACAGTGTTGGACTCATCTCCAAGGGGATGTCTACCAACCAAACCCACCTTAAACTCGCCGTTACCCCCGCCTCTGAATCACTTCCCTAGTATACTTCGAGACGGGCGGCGGTCCCTCGCACACTCCGCTCACACCGTCTTCTCCCTACCTATCACCCCTACCTCTCATGCCATATCCAGTCCTTCTCTCCCCCTAATCATGCTCTCCAATGCGCCACTTACCTCCATCCATTCCTCCTCACCCCTCAACATTATTTCCACCATCTTCTCCCAATACACCGCTTCCCCTAGTTTCCTCTCCAACTTCATCAGAATCTAAACACATGCCCCACATCATCCTCCACTTCACACCTCTCGCACACTCCAGTCTCTTTTCTACTCTCGACCCATATCCAGTGAGCACATGTGTCAAGAAGTAGTTCACCTCCCCGAATTTCCGGTCCATCCAGTCTCTCGATCCCCTCCATCAATTTACTCATACCACACAGGAGGCTGATGGGCCTGTAGTCCCCCGCCTTCTTCAACAGTATCACCCTGGCCACCATCCATCCTTCCGGGAACTATTCCTCCCTCAGCACCCTGTTGAATAGTTTCCAGAAGTATTACCCATTGTCATCCAACAGCCTCTTCATCATATCACCTCTCAGTCCACCTATCCCTGAGGCTTTCTTTACTTTAATGTTTCTCTCCCCCATCCTTCACTTCCACTTCTCTACCGGCCTTATTCCCCTCATTCTCCCTACCCTTCTAGTATCCTGGACTTCCCGAATCCTGCCCCCCCACTTCTCCTCCCTCTGTGAACAATTTCCCTATAATCTCCCTCTCCCAATCTTCCTCCTGCACCTCGTTCCTATTTCCACCCATTCTTTTCATACGTCTTTTCCCATGGATTGTTTTCCAATTCCCCCAGTAACTCTTCCCACTGTTTTTCTTTCTTTCTAACTGAAATAATAGTGCGCACCAGTTGCCAGCTCCAGCGTTCATTTTCAGGGCACCATACATAAGCTGGAGTCAAAATTCATCTGTCCTCATGTGTACAGACCATACAGAGGGTCTTAAACATATGGTACATACGGCAAAGTGTCGCATAAATGTGCCATTGTAGCATTTTATTAACAAAGTTTACTAAACCGTAGAGGGCAAGTTTCCTATTCTCTTCGTTAACGCTCGGAACGTCTCGGATTTCTATTGTTTAAATCAAATTATTTTTCCTTATAAGTACAAAATTCTATAAAAAAAAATAAAATTATCTTTTCATTTCTAGTCTTAGAAATTCTTTATATTTGGTACAGTTTTATTTAAAAACGTATACAAGTTTGAGGTTCATGTTTTTAAAAATGCAACTTTTAGATAAAGGCTCTATTTTTTGTATTTTCTATATTTTCTGTATTTTCTGAATTTTCTATATTTTCTGTATTTTCTGTATTCTCTATTTTTTCTATATTTTCTGTATTTTCTGTATTTCCTGAATTTCCTGAATTTCCTGAATTTCCTGAATTTCCTGAATTTCCTGAATTTCCTGAATTTCCTGAATTTTCTATATTTTCTGTATTTTCTATATTTTCTATATTTTCTGTATTTTTTGTATTTTCTGTATTTTCTGTATTTTCTATATTTTCTATATTTTCTATATTTTCTGTATTTCCAGTATTTCCAGTATTTCCAGTATTTCCAGTATTTCCAGTATTTCCTGTATTTTCTGTATTTTCTGTATTTTCTGTATTTTCTGTATTTTCTATATTTACTATATTTTCTGTATTTTCTGTATTTTCTGTATTTTCTGTATTTTCTGTATTTTCTGTATTTTCTGTATTTTCTGTATTTTCTGTATTTTCTGTATTTTCTGTATTTTCTGTATTTTCTGTATTTTCTGTATTTTCTGTATTTTCTGTATTTTCTGTATTTTCTGTATTTTCTGTATTTTTTGTATTTTTTGTATTTTCTGTATTTTCTATATTTACTGTATTTTCTGTATTTTCTGTATTTTCTGTATTTTTTGTATTTTTTGTATTTTCTGTATTTTCTGTATTTTCTATATTTACTGTATTTTCTGTATTTTCTGTATTTTCTGTATTTTCTGTATTTTCTGTATTTTCTGTATTTTCTGTATTTTCTGTATTTTCTGTATTTTCTGTATTTTCTATATTTTCTGTATTTTCTGTATTTTCTGCATTTTCTGCATTTTCTGTAAACAAGCAGCTTCTTTGGTAATTATATTTCTTTTTGTAGAATTATAGTTGAATTAAAATAGAATCAAAATTGTACTAAACGATTTTTTAATCGGCGAAGCATAACGAAATCAACTGAAAAATATAATATGTTTAAGCATATAATTGGAATTTTTTTCTTCTTTAATGACTCATCGTCAATTCATTTAAAACAATAAACACAACGGCCTTCCTTTTTAAAAGAAATGCCGACAGTACCTATCAGAAGACCGCTTCTTGTTCTTCGGACCGCATCCATCGTTGTCAGATGTTAATAATTTTCTAGCATACCAAGAATATTTAAAATTTCATCACAAATACTTCCACTTATCTAGAGTTTTATATTTTACACATTTTTTTAACAAAAAAGATGACAAAGAAAAATAATTTACTGTTCAAGATAAGCTCTTGATGGGACGCGTAAGAATAGAGTGACTTATGGGTTGATTTTGTTTCAGATATTCTCTCTTTGGCTTGGAATATGCTTAGCCTTCAACAGTGGCCATACAGAAGTCACTTTAGAACAACCAATTTATACAAATGCTATACAGAGATTCGAAAACAGCGGTGATCAAAATGGAACTCAAGAAAACGAAGTTAAGGCTTTAAAAAAAGTTTTTCTATCAAATAGATCGATCACTTGTAACGATGGTTCACAAGCTGGGTAAGTTCAGGGATTTTATCAAAAATTATGCGGCGGTAATAATATTTGTTTTTCCCTTTTACAGCTTTTATCTCAGACGATCGCATTCGAGTACCAAGTGGATAATTTTTTTAGAGGGAGGATGGTACTGTTACGACATTCAAACTTGTCGAAATCGTTGGTTAAAGCAACGACATTACATGACTTCATCGAAATGGCCTGAAACTAAAGATGGTAAGCTCTAACTTTCTCTTTTCTTAACTGAAGCTAAAAATATGTTTTGTCGTTTTTTTAGTTGGTGGAATGTTATCTCCGAACATGAAAGAAAATCCTTTTTGGTGGAACGCCAACCACGTTTTCGTACCATATTGTTCCAGCGATTCTTGGAGCGGTACCAAACCGCCGTCACCAAATGATCTGTTCAGTTTCATGGGATCTTTTATTGTAAGACAAGTGATTCGGGATTTGATCCCGTTAGGATTGGAAAACAGTACAGATTTAATACTTAGCGGTAGTAGCGCCGGTGGTACTGGTGTCATGTTGAATCTAGACTACGTAAAGGAGCTTCTTCACGAAGAACTTTTGCTCACCCAAATCAATGTAAGAGGGGTTACCGATTCTGGGTGGTTTTTGGACAGAATACCTTACGCACCCACTAACAAACCTGCTGTTGAAGCGATTAGAAAAGGTATGGAGATGTGGAGAGGAAAAGTACCTAGGAGATGTAGAGAGGAGTATATGAGTGAACCTTGGAGGTGTTATTTCGGATACAGACTTTATCCAACTTTAAAATGTAAGTAAATTTGTTTATATTTTAGTTTTAGAATGAAAAGGGTAAGAAAAATGGTTGATAACCAACATTATGCATGTCTCAAAAACCCAAATTTAAAACGATTTTTCATTTCTCAGTGCATTGTTTCCATTATTTGTTCATCTAAGACGTAAAATAATCCATAATTCTTCCTTTGTATGATTATTCAACCTTTAAGAAGGTAATGCGAAGATTCTGTCATGTTTAATTCCCGCCTGGTATACAACGCCATCTCATTATAGCAGCAAACATTTTAGGGCTGCCATTTTTGCGTCTAAAATCATTATAAAACATCATGTTTCTCACATTTTCGTACACCGGTGCATGGTTTAGGCTAAAGGAGAAGACACAGTAAAAAAACACTACAAAGGTTATCAAATGCCATAGATTGTGAAAATAGAGCCTACGTTTATGCGTTGTATTTTTGAGAAACTTGAGTGCAATGCAACATATTCATCTTTTTTTTCTGGTCGAGATGGGAAACTCATGTTCGAATGGGTCCAGGACCCAAACAGTGTTGGGCTCATCCCAAGGGGATGCCTACCAACCAAACCCACCTCAAACTCGCCGTTACCCCCGCCTCGGAATCACTATCCTAGCATCCTTCGAGACGGGCGGCGGTCCCTCGCACAGTCTCCGCTCACACCGTCGTCTTCTCCCTACTATCACTCCTACCTCTCATGCCATATCGAGTCCCCCTAACTATGCTCTCTACTACTCCTCTCAGCTCCATCCATTCTTCCTCCCCCCTCAACATTATCTCCACCAAGTTCTCCCAGTACACTGCCTCCCCTAGTTTCCTCTCCAACTCCTTCAGCACTTCCTCGTTTTTTCAGCATCTAAACACATGCCCCACATCATCTTCCACTTCACACCTCTCGCACACTCCAGTCTCTCTTTTCCCAACTACCCTACTCTCGACCCATGTCCAGTGAACACCTGTGTTAAGAAGTAGTTCACCTCCTCGAATTTCTGGTCCATCCAATCTCCCCTATTCCCAATCGCTCCTTTTAGCGCGCCCTCATACTCCTCCCACCTTCTCTCCATTTCCTCCTCCATCCATTCCTGTACTTCATCTCTGGTTGCACCCCTCCAGCGCTTATTCCTTTCTCTAGACATCACGTCCAATGGGTAGGACCTTGCCAGCACCGCTGCTGCCAGTCCACCCACTGTCCTGTACCCCTGCACCACCCTCAGCAGTATCCCTCTCTGTACCCTTAGGAGTGGTCTAACCCTCGCATTCACCCCCGCTCTTTCACTCCGCACCGTACAGCACACTCCGCTCTACCGTCCTACCCATTACCCACCTCTTCCACTCTCCTGGCCCTTTCACATTACACATCAATCTCCCCAGCCATGCTGCCCTCACTTTACCCTGCTCTGATGCCTTTAACAAATGAGTTTTGAAGGATAATTGACTATCCAACCACACCCATAGGTATTTCACAGACTCCTCCATACGAATTCTCCTTCCCTCAACTATCACCCCCACTTCCCTCGTCCTGCTCCGTCCCTTCACTAGCAACCCCACCGTCTTATCTTCTCCACAATCTTTCTACATATTCATCTTGCTGCTACTCATTTTACAGTCAATTCTTTTTTACTTTTAGCGGAATTATTTGTATTCCAATGGCTTTTCGACGAAGCTCAGATGGATGTTGATAATGTAGGAGCTCCAGTAACCAAACAACAATGGGACTACATTCACAAAATGGGAGAAGCACTTCGACACAGCTTTGCAAACGTTTCGGCGGTCTTCGCACCCGCATGTATTTCTCATTCAGTTTTAACCCAAAGAAACTGGCAATCTGTGAAAATCGACGACATATCAGTTGCTGAAGCTTTGCACTGCTGGGAACAAAAAACTAGCAGGAGAAGATTAAAGAGAGTGAAGAATGCGAGGGTATTGAGCAATACTCCAGGTAAAATGGGAAAGAAAAAGAGGAACAAAAAAAATAAGTTGGAATATGAAGGAGTTTTAAATAACGATGACCGTGCAGGGACTCTTCAAGATCCTGATGTTAAGATGAAGAGAAGAAGAAGAAATAGGAAAAATAAAAAGGTTAACAAAAATAAAAGTAAGTTATTGAAATAATATATTGTTCTTTATCAGGGTACTAAATTTTCTTTTTTTCTTTCTAGTAAGACCTCACAAGCAGAAACAAAACACCGAAAAACAAAATTTCGCCACCAACTCTTATCCTCTTTTAGACAAGAGACCTTCGAGATCAGTTTTGCAAAACTCCAGGTGGCCGCGTAAACGTCGTTGTGTTCATAGAAGATTGGAAAGATGTTCTTGGCCTCAATGTAATCATTCCTGTCCGAAATTACATAATCCTTTTACTGGGGAGGAGATGGACTTTATAGAATTGTTAAAATCCTTTGGACTTGATATGAACAGCGTGGCTGACGCACTTGGTATCGACATACAAACTCTGAATAATATGGACCATGCTGAATTGTTAAATCTACTTACACAGCAATCAAATTGAGTATTTTGGTGAAAATTGAGTTTGTAGCTGTTTAAATTTATTTATTTTCAATTGTGGACGATAAAATGCAGGTTTTAACATGTTCAACTATGTTTTTCAACATATGATCAAAGAAAATACAATATGCATGCCTAATTACCTTAAATAAGCTTTTCTCGCCGATGCTGATGATTCTTTGAAAAAAAATTGATGAGGAATCATCCCAGATTAATACACATTAATAAGATTTCTGAATAAGGCTGGATTTACATACATTAGTGTCATTCATTCATAAATTTGGGTTGTGCTCATCAGCCCAGGCTCTTGAACTGAATCTTTGTACCATTTCCCATGTTATCTACTTCCATTCCAGAAGCTTACATCAGTGTCATATAGGCAACCAAAAAGGCTGGCATCAATGCCATTAATTGGACCGGAATGGACAAAATCACCAAGGAAAATTATTTATAATAACCGTAAACAGGGGTGACTTTGATCAAATTAAAAATAGTTTAGTAAATGTTTTCAAAACTATAACATTTAAAAAAATTGTGTTTTCCAGTTTATATGTTAAGGCTTTCTTAATCGATTTGCATAATAAAATATAGCGTAAAACGTTCAATATTGAACCATATTTAATAAAAAGTGCTGGTCAATGCCACCTGGTTGACTGGGGTGTCTTTGATCATGGGCTAGAAATTGCATAGATCTTTATTAGACCTCAATACATCTGATCAAAGTCACTCCGGTGAAAATTGGTCAACTTTTAAACAATGTATATCGGGGTGACTTTGACCATTAATAATCTGGTGCAAATACGACTATAAAATATTCTATTTAATATATTTAAACTCATAAAAATAATTTTTCCAAGGAGCTTTATTTAGAACAAAATTCGAAAAAAGAAATTTTCGTCAAGAATTAATCAGTATTCATTAACTTTAATGAAGTTTAGAAAAATAAATTCAGGTCGATGGACGCTGCCTTCTTTCTTCGGTTTTGGTAAATTGGAAATTATATCCGATTTTAAAACCAAAGAGACATCATTCTCAACAGGCCTGAATTTTTGTCTATTAAATTTTACAAAAGATCTGAATCCCTGAACTTCCATTTCGTCTTCTGAAATAATTTTGGTTATACAACACACATAAATGTATGTAGATCCGGCTGACTTCTCACCAGTAAACATAACTTCCTTCTTCTAGCAATCCATGCTCTTCCAATAATTCCGTTGCGGTTTCATTTTCTTCATCAGAACGGTTCGACTGTATTTCTTGCTGAGCATCCGCATCCTCTTGTGGGCTGGAAATGTCTTGCTCTGCATCACTCTCTTCGGATTCTGCCATTTCAATAGGAGTTTCATCTTCAGATGAACTTTGGGCAGTGGTGCTCTTTCCTGGTTTTACTTGCAATCTCTTTCTTTTTTGTCTCGGTCTCGAGTTTGATGGTCCTGCTTCTCGTTGTGATCGTAGAAGGTCAGTTAGTGTGTCGTTGACAAACTGTTCAGCTTCTTCAGGATTTCCGTTGGGAAATTTTCGCAAAACTCTTTCAGCATGCAGAGGATATAAACCAGTTGCATCAAATCCATTGACTAAAATTCTTTTAATGGCATTACCATTTTCTTGGTTTCGTTGCTTGGATGGGACGGAATCCATTTTTTCTACAGTTGCTTTTAATAAAGAGAGAAACTGCTCCTTCTGAACTACATGATTTCGCGGATTCCTCAACTTCCAAACGGTTAAAATAGCACGCCAGGCTGTTTTGAATGGTCTAAAGAACGCTACGTCTAGAGGCTGCAACAAGTGTGTGCTATTAGGAGGGAGGCGCACAAACAAAATATTATTTTTTATAACGTCAACGTTTATATGTGAAGCCAGATTATCTCCCAGCAACACCTTTTTTCCATCAAGTCTCCGTGCATGGGGAAGGAAACACGTCTCAAACCAGTCAGTGAAGATTTCGGAATCAATCCAACCATGTTTGGTTCTAGCAAACGAGTTCCAGCACTGCAACAACGTTCTGAACAACCTTCCATGTATTCCAGAGATGTTCTCCTTTATATATATTACGTAGGGTGGCAAAAGCACACCACTTGCCGAGCCACACATCATCACCGTAGTTGACGATTTTGAATGGTTGGCAACCCGTTCTGGGTATTTGACCCCTCTTCTAAACAAAGCTTTTAGTTTCCAGAGGTCATCAGAAACATTTGTTTCGTCATAGTTAAACATGTTTTGAGGCTTCACATTTAACAGCGTTTCTTGTAGATTGTTAAAATAATCCTGAATAGTTTCCCTGGTAACCCCAGCTCTTGCCTTCTTTATGTTAGTAGCCCATCTTTGACCCAGTTCGTTATTGTGTCATTTTAAAAATAATTTCACCTAATCATCACCAGGAGTATTGTTGACGAAACGTGGCTCCTGAATTCCTCTGCTATTCAAATAGTTTTTAACAAGAATCTAAACATCTCGCTCACCTAGAGATAAGCCCCAATCAGAGCACTTTTGATTGCTTTTGACAAATACTTTCTCTTCTTCTATACCGAAAACGGATTTTCCTCCAGGTTTTAGGAGCTGTCTTCTATGAAATTTATTGCTCAGGGTACCATAGGGTATTTTAAATTCCCGTGAAGCTCCCCTTATGCTTAACCTTCCATCGGCAACCGCTTTTAAGGCCTGTTCAACTTTATCATAATTGTAATTGCGATAATGCCTGGCCCCTAATTTTTGTTTCTGAGTTCGAGGCATCTGTAAACAAACAAATTTTTACTACGCTTCGATCAAATCTAGAAGAAACAACAAAAACAGATTTTGGAAGAGAAGTAGAAAATTCTAACCTACACAAACGTAATTTGACAAAAAAATGTTTTCTTCACAAACATCTGTTTCTTAAACATGAATTAACAGAATAGTTAATGTATATATACAATAAATTAACAAATGAAGACTTAGTACGTACATTTTTGTGACTGTAATAATAACACGAGAAACTTAATCACGTATTGTGTAAGAACACAACTGAATCTAGTTCGCGAAATGGCGGGATAAGGCTCTAGACAGTGTTACCACCTGACCCCCACCAAAAATTTAAGGTCGACTAAGAAATAAACGCTAGAGAGCCACATATCTGGAAATTTCATGTTTTGATCAATGACACCCCTTATGTTCAAAGTTTACGGTATACTGTTCATTATCCATTTTAGGAATATTTCTCTTGGGGCGGTAGGCTAACCGCCCTCAAAATGTTCACCGCTCGGTTCAATCGTACCCAAAAAAATCCTGTTTAATCAGCACTGATCATCTGTATAAATCCAGCCTTATTCAGAAATGTGATATGTGCATTAATCTGTGATGATTTTTATTAAATTTTTCCAAAAAATCTTCATCGTGGGCCAGAAAAAAAAATTCAAAGGGGCCATTTTTTTAGCCGCTGATGCCCGTTTGATGCACTGTTTGGAGTTTGAGCACGCTTTTCATAAAGTTGTGCTTAACTTTAAGAAGCACTTAAGCATCATTTAGTAAAGGAAAGCTTAACGCATCGCATACATGGCATCACTGGGAAAATCTAGTAACTTATTAGTGACTTTTCAGATTTGGCTTTGTATCGAGTGACAGCTAGCTTTCGCCCGACTCAAATGTGAACGGTTAACCTATAAATACAAAGAAAACAACAAACTCATGAGAGACACGCTGTTGTTTCTGTAATAATAGTTGATCATTTGGTCCTGTAATAATAGTTGATCATTTGGTCCTGTAATAATAGTTGATCATTTGGTCCTGTAATAATAGTTGATCATTTGGTCCTGTAGGTTTCCTTATTAGGTAAAACGTAAACGTACCCAACAAGAATTCTTACTTTTTGTCAATGGCGGGAAAAAACTGCATTTTTGAAAACTTCAAAAAAGTAAGAATTCTTATTGGGTACGTTTAATGTTGCTGTCAAATTGAAAATGAAAACATATGTACCCCCCACTAGTGCAGCCTTTAGTGTATTATTTTTGGCTCTGTAGCAGAATAGCATCAATTAAAATAGCGCCAGTCAAAATAGCACAGCACAAAAATAACGCAGAACAAAAACAGCGGCAGACAAAATAGCTTAGGGTAACGGAATAATCTATTTTGTGCGGCGCTATTTTGTCTGACGCTATTTTAACCTAGCACTATTTTGTCCGGAGCTATTTTGACTGACTCTATTCTGCTACAGAGCCATTATCTTAAAATATTTAGAGGAAACAATACAATTCTTCCCAATGTTATATATACCTATATATTATTGTTTTTTTGCTGTACATAGAAATACTGTAAATATTTAAATTCCACAAATATCGTACTGTTAGATAGTTTTAATTAAGTATTACTAGTGGACAGTAAAAAGAATGCAAACATATTTATTATTTATAAATTATAAACATTTCTGTAATTATTTATTATATTTTGTCTGTTATATAATTTTAAACAAGAAAAAAACAACCAGGTTTTTAGTAGTTATTAAATAATTTTTAAGTTATATATAAATATAAATAAATTCCAGCATTGAATAGTAATGCAGGGTGATCCATTTTTACTTCTAAAATAATTAATCGTACGTAGGTATTCTGGAATTGATAGAAAAAAGCCGGAAACTGGGTGAAGTAACAATTTAGCAATAAAAATGTTCTAAAAATACAGTATAACTGTAAAATAGAAATTTTCTGTCAAGTTAAAAAAAATATTATATAAACTGCAATTGAAATAATTTTTATACTTTTAGAAGTTCAATAATGGTAAACCCTGTATTCATTCAAACAAAACTTTTTAAATGGATGACGTAACATGCTATAATAACTCCGACAAAGGTCACTCATTATTTTTATAACCTTCTAGAGATAAGTATTGAATAGTGTATCCATGTATATAGATATATACAAGTTATTTATTATAAAATAATTATAATTTTTGTTTATTTGATAAAACTAAAAAGAAATGTCACTAAAATAGAAAACTTTAGGGCATTCGTAACATACAAGGTACATCAAAAAAAAACTAATATGACTTATTTATATGTTTCTAGAGTGGATTTTCATATCCTGTGCTATATGACATAATGATCAAGAATTGTCACTTATTTCACACAATAACTATCAAAAAATGATTAGTTTTGTAAGTTTTATTGATGTCCTTTGTAATACATAATTTTCCTGTCCATTTTACACATACCCAAAGAATGTTTGCCCTATCCACTGAAGGACTGATTTTTGTTCTACCTCAGTTGTACAGATTTTCTTAAATAGTCAGTAGGTTACCTTATTTTTTTGTATAGATGATTATTTGTAAATTAAGTATATACTTAGTACCTTTAATTGCATTTTATTCAACCTCTCACATATTAGACTAAAGGGGGTACCCAGCTCAAAACTGAAGGGGGAGGCATTGGGAAGCTAAGTAGTGTCTGGAGTTTCCTGTACCTCCAACCAGTGATAATTGCATTTACTCTGGAGGTGTTGGCATCAGCCGCAAAACCATAGTTTTTCCATTTGTCACAGGATGTTTTCTTTTCCCAACTTGCATGGTGATCTCCATACCAAAGAATTTTCCATTTATTCAATAGAGTAAGTGAGGGTAATTTGGAATACCTACTTATTAAAGCTATGCATGGCGCCTTCTCGTTAAATTTGGTATAAACTAGTAGTTTAGGCTGTGTTTAGTAGATAACTGATTTTCTAGTTACTATTTTTACCCAGCAACTCCACCCACTTGACGCAACCCTTAGACGTTGCCTTTTTCAAGCCATTGAAGGTTGCATGGAGAAAGATAGTTGAATTCTATAAAAAAGGACCTGGAAGAAAGGAATCTGGTATTCCTAAAAACGTCTTTCCAGGTTTATTAAGGAAGTTATTAGAATCGATTGAAGACAAATTATATTGGCCGGATTCGATAAATGCGGCATTATACCTTTGAATGCTGACAGGGTATTGAACATGCTGCCTGTGGAGAATCCAACGAATGATAGGGAAGATGACATCAACACTTCATCTGTTCACATTTTGTAGTCGATGAGGTATGATGAAAATCAACCTAAACAACGAAAGAAAAACTCCAGGTACCTGCTGGAAAAAGCGTAGCAGTTGATGATTTTGAGTCTTCTGAAAGTAGCCAACATTTTAGCACTCACGATTCTTCAAATTCAGATATGGATCCCATGTCCGACTTTGAAGAGGAAATTGATCGAAATTCTGATGGTGCTGAAAAAGAAGACATTTTTCTGCCATCTGCTGACCTTCAAAACTCGAATAATTCACCCCAACCAGCAATATCAGATGGTCTCTTGCCCGTCACCAAGGATGACATTGATATTGGTGACTGGTTACTCATAAACTTACCTTATTTCTCCAATGACAACATCCAAGGCCTTTAGCAAATATTATATAGCTCAAGTTGTGAAAATAAACAAGGACGGGTACGAAGGAAGCTTCTTTCGGGAAAAAACTACAAGAGACTATTCAGGATATGTTTACACTTTTCCGGATGTGAAAGACGAGTACGAGTTCGTTTTCCAACGAATTGCTGGAAAAATGAATCCACCGAAAATATATGGAAGAGGTCTTCTTAGATTTGAAATTCGTGAATATAATAAACAATTTAAATAGATTTTGCTGTTAGATAATAGATATATACCTGTTAACATGTACTTGTACAAATAAAAATTGCGTTTGATTCCTGTTTTTGAATGAAAATAAAAATCTGTAGAGTTCACATACAAAATTTCTGCAATCCTATACACCCCACAAGAAGGTGAATAGGATAAGGTATAATAAAATCATTGCCGATCCTATTCAACACAATGGCAGGTGAATAGGATCAGCCAACAAAAAAAATATATACAGCATGTCTGAAAAAGTTGGCAACATAATTTTGCAAATTTTAGTTGAGAAACACGTCAACAATTATCAACAATTATTGACCAATTTTGACAATTATTGATCATTTTTGACAAGTTTTCAAAAATTTTGACAATTTTTGACCATTTTTTCAAATTTTAACAATTTTTGACCATTTTTGACAATTATTGACCAATTTTGACAGTTTTGACAATGATTGATCATTTTTGACAATTTTTCAAAAATTTTGACCATTTTTTCAAATTTTAACAATTACTGACCATTTTTGAGCATTTATGACAGGTTCTGACAATTATTGACCATTTTTGACAATTTTTCAAAAATTTTGAGTATTTTTAACAGTTTTTTATAATTATTGACCATTTTTTCAAAATTTTGACAATATTTGACCATTTTTCCAAATTTTAACAATTATTGACCATTTGTGACAGTTTCTGACAATTATTGACAATTTTTCAAAAAATTTGACCATTTTTCAAAAATTTTGACCATTTTTCAAAAATTTTGACAATTTTCAACAATTATGGACCATTTTTGACAGTTTTTTATAATTATTGACCATTTTTTCAAAATTTTAACAATTTCTGGCCATTTGTCAGTTTCTGATAATTATTGACCATTTTTGACAACTTTTAAAAATTTTGACAATTATTTACTATTTTTGACCATTTTTTTAAATATTTAACAACTTTTGACCATTTTTGACAGTTTTTTATAATTATTGACCATTTTTTCAAAATTTTAACAATTTCTGGCCATTTGTCAGTTTCTGATAATTATTGACCATTTTTGACAACTTTTAAAAATTTTGACAATTATTGACTATTTTTGACCATTTTTTAAAATATTTAA
This sequence comes from Lochmaea crataegi, assembly GCA_947563755.1. NCBI lineage: Eukaryota > Metazoa > Arthropoda > Insecta > Coleoptera > Chrysomelidae > Lochmaea > Lochmaea crataegi. The sequence goes on from OX387424.1 coordinate 67,871,056, forward strand.
CAACTTTTGACAATTTTTCAAAATTTTAACAATAATTGACCATTTTTGACATTTTCTGATAATTATTGACCATTTTTGACAACTTTCAAAAATTTTGACAATTATTTACTATTTTTGACCATTTTTTTAAATATTTAACAACTTTTGACCATTTTTGACAGTTTTTTATAATTATTGACCATTTTTTCAAAATTTTAACAATTTCTGGCCATTTGTCAGTTTCTGATAATTATTGACCATTTTTGACAACTTTCAAAAATTTTGACAATTATTGACTATTTTTGACCATTTTTTAAAATATTTAACAACTTTTGACAATTTTTAACAATTTTTGACAGTTTTTGACAATTTTTCAAAATTTCAAAAATAATTGACCATTTTTGACAGTTTCTGATAATTATTGACCATTTTTGACAACTTTCAAAAATTTTGACAATTATTGACTATTTTTGACCATTTTTAAAAATATCTAATAATTTTTGACAGATTCTGACAATTATTGACCATTCACGTTTCACACTTCTTAATGACAGTACAAAATTATTACAATTACAGAACCTTTGACAGAAAACAAAACACAAAATTATCTAAGGTAATTTAATAAATATACAAATAAAAAAGAGTGTTATAATGATTATCCCATTTAAAAGGCATTGTACTTTTCCGCACGCTTTAGACGTAGGTATAGATAAATAGATAAAGAATTTAATTTCTACACCTGTGGAAAGTATCAAATAATTTAAATTTGATATTTGTACATATATCATGTTACCAGCTGTCGATAGAAAAATAAATTAAATAAAATTTATATTTTTATTTTAAATTATTCGTTGTACCTTACTTTTTTGGGAAGGAATTTTTCGCATTCGCACTAAATCCAGCACGACTGAAGGGTCACTAGGGGGACACAAAATGCTGATGCGAAAAATTCTACTTCCCAAACACGTTAGGTAAATAACTATTACTTCGTTTTGTATTATTCAAACATTTCTAGAGTGTTTTGATATATATTTGTTTTATTCAAGATTCTAGTTAATTACAACTATGAAAAAACAATAAAATACCTTCGTCTACAATAACAATAACACAATACGATCAAGGTTATAAAAGTATGCCGTACGGAAGAATAAATTTAAAACAAGTTTTACTGTCACACGTATTCGAAAAGAAAACAATACAAAAGATACGAGAGTCAATGAAAAAATTTCGTTTAAATATTATAAATTAATCTGAAGTGTAACATATACAGGGTGTTCCTGGAGTTCGTAACAATAGCAATGTCAAATGTTCATGATATTTCGTTCATTTGTTGTCAAAGTGTTATAAAATACAGTCCAAGCTGCTTTCACGAATAGAAGAGTTCTCCCGCAGGGTAGAGTACTGTTGTTCGGAGAAGAACTAGAAATATCCAAAGAAGTCAAATATCTGGGAGTGACCCTTGATTCCAAACTGAATTGGAAGGCACACCTGGAAAAAATTACTACCAGGGCGACTAGGCTTTTCTGGCAATGCAGAAGAGATATGGGCAGAGCCTGGGGAATACGACCTGAGGTGGTTCACTGGCTCTACACAACTGTGATAAGGCCAACGATCACCTATGGAACAATAGTCTGGTGGAGGAGGACAGAAGTGACCTCTGCAGTTAATATTTTAACTGCAATCCAAAGACAAGCTCTTCTTAGTATTACTTGGGCAATGAACAGCTCGGGGACGGCATCAATGGAAGCCCTTGTTGGACTTCCTCCTCTAGAACTTTTTATAAGGGCGGAGGCAATGATGGCAATTCTTAGGCTGAAATCGGGAGACTTATGGTCCCCGAACAATGTTCGAGAAGGACATACTGATACATCTGGGACATTACTAGACGAACCCAAGTTTCACATGAGTTTTGATAGCATGACACCAGAGAATATTTTCACTGAGCGAGTGAATATCATCATCCCATCTAGGGAACAGGTGATGCACCCAAGTAATTCTGGAGAAATCATCTGGTTCACCGATGGCTCCAAAACAAACCATGGCACTGGGGCTGGTATAAAAGGACCTAGAAAGAGAATGTTCTTTAGCCTTGGTCGATATACGACTGTGTTTCAAGCAGAGACGATTGCCGCTATAGCCTGTATTGATGAAAACATCAGTAGAGGATATACCGGACAAAAAATTGAAATACTCACTGACAGCCAGGCTCTGCTTAAGGCTATCAGTAATCCAACAACTAAGTCTAGACTGGTGAAAAACTGCAAATAATCCCTCAACAGGCTGACAAGAGACAACAAAGTGTCTCTAATATGGGTGCCGGCACATGAGGGGATTGCAGGTAATGAAATGGCGGACCAGTTAGCTAAAGAAGGCTCTAAAGGAGACTTCATAGGTCCGGAACCGTTTTGTGGAATCACGAAAGATTGCATAAGAGGGGAAATCGGGAACTGGCTAGATAGGGAACACCAATTCAAATGGAGGGTGACACAAGGGCACCTTCATACCAAGAGTTTACTGAACAAGGTAGACAAGGAACTCTCAACCATGCTACTGAAACTGGGTAAGAGACATTTGAAGACAGTTACCGACCTGGTGACTGGACGCACTGCACCTTGAGGGAACATCTGTACAATATGGTCAAAGTTAGTGAACCTATGTGCAGAAAATGTGAACTTGATGATGAAACACCTACCCACATACTCTGCTTCTGTGAGGACTTACAAGAACTTAGACGGAAGCACTTTGGAGAGGAATTTATACAACCATCACAACTACTGAAAATCCCTCTAGTCAAACTAGTGGCCTTTATAGAAGACACGAAGCTTCTGGAATGGAAGTAGATAACATGGGAAATGGTACAAAGATTCAGTTCAAGTGCCTGGGCTGATGAGCACAACCCAAATATATGAATGAATGAGTCCAAGCTTGAAAATGGGACCGCATGAACACCAATAATGTAGAGAGCAGTGGGTATTCTAAAGAGGTGACCTCCTGATGGGTATATATGTTGCTCTATGCCAGTCAAATGCTGTGCTGGTACGCAGTACTACAGTTTGACTGAAATTAGTGCATTTATACGGATTTAGAAAAATAGACATTAAAATTGAACCTAAAAACATTTTTCGGTTTGTATTTTGACAACATATTTAGTGCGGAAGAGAAAACATTGGGATTATTTTATTCTATAATATAATTTATTGTCTGACATAAATTTTAACGAAATGTTAATGAGTATTTACACCATATCGTTATTTTTCGAAATAAAAATCATTGTACAGTTTGGATAAAAAATTTAACAGTGTAAATCGTCCTCGAACCTTGTCTATTCTCCGTAACAGTTGCGCGCTCAGCTTCTTCTACCTCATCAATAAGTTCCACACAATTCCCAAAAACTCAGTGTATATTCAGTATAAGGATTATCAGTGGTGTATTTTTATTAAACATTGAAAGGATGTCTGTCAATCCACCTGTTGCTTAGAAGCAACAATATTAAAATCTCCCTCGTATAACAAACAAATTAGTGTGTTCTAAGATAAACTGGCTTCGCGTTTAAACGTAGCTCGGAGATATTATTCTAATTGCAATACAGAATTTATTTAATTTAATGATTCATTATAAGGAGCTGTTGGGTATGGTTTAGTGAGGACAGTTTGTATTCGTTTGTTGGTTATTTACAGGTCAAATAATATGTCGAGAGTATGTTGTGTTCTAATTTTGCAATTTATCTTCACGTATGTAGGTAAGAATTTTATTTTGTTTTTATCGATGACGATTCAATTGTAATTTATAATTATACCTTTTTTATTATAAATAAAAGTTTGCAATGACAAGGACAGATTAAATTTCATATAATTGATCAAAAATGTAACTTGCAGATGCGTATGACAACAAATGTGGAAATGTCCATTTAACTGTATCGGCTAGAGATTCATATCTTGAAATGAACTGGGTTACGGGATGTCCCCCTCATTTAAATCCAGACGAAATAGTATTATCCAGGAGGAATATGGCAGGAAGTGATGTAAGTAATATTAAATAATGTTTGGTATGGGTCGGTTTCAATAAACTCAAAAATGTGTAAAATTTTATAATAATTCCTTGAGTGAATTCTGAAACTGCACTGTGGAACCCTCTCGTTATATTTTTATTTGTTCTTGTTTTTTCTTATAAATTTAAATTTTCCACTTAATTATTTTCAACATTTTTTCAGGAAGACCACGATCTCCTATTAAAAATAAAACCGTCAGATTATCCAGACGGATATTTGAAGACCAGAGTGAAATTTGGCCATCCCTTCCTCCCTGGTGGTTGGGACTACAATGACGATGTCGGAACTAAAGCACCAGGTCCCCATTGTTTCCCCTACTGGATAGCTTCTTTCAACAACACTCGGATAGTAGACTCAAGATGTCTAGCTATACAACCGACTTGGATGGCAGACAACAAGTAAGAAAAGTGTGTATTTTACTATGTTATTTCCACCCACAACTGTCAAAACTAATAATAATTTAATTTTTTATTACAGAGATTTGCTAGCAGATCGATATCTCGACACGTTGCTGCTACCAGGTACCCACAACTCGGGAGCTTTCTTAGGAGAAGGTAGTTTTCAAGAAAAATTCATATTGAATCAAGATCAGGATATATGGACGCAGCTAGTGTTTGGAATTAGATATTTAGATTTCAGGATAGGATATTATGGATCACAAGGGTAGGTTTTGATCTGAAGCTTCTTGAAATATTTTGAGACGCTAAGCAAGTATTAACAGATAAATAATCTGACATATTTTGAAGTGTTTAATGTCGCTCTGATGTATTTCGATTTGTTTGGAGACGCTAAGGAATTGTTTACCAACACTCTGGGGCATTTTGGACGTTCTGTCGAGCCTTGTAGTGTATTTAAACGATAAGAAACATTTTTTTTGTGTTTGGAGACGCTCTGAGGTGCTTAGAAGTATTTAGTGACGCTATGAAAGTGTTTACAGATACAGTTACATATTTTTAGGTGTTTCGACGGGCTCTGATACGTTTTGGAGTGTTTGGTGATGCTAAGAAAGTGTTCACAGACTCTATGGCGTATTTTGAAGTGTTTGGAGACGTTAAAAAAGTGTTCACAAACACTCTGGCCTATTTTTAATTGTTTGGAGACGTTTTGACATATTTCGAAATGCTTGAATGCGTTCTGACGTAACTTATAGTGTTTGGAGGCGCTCTGATTTGTTTTTGAGTGTTAGAGATGTTAAGAATGTGTTAACAGACACTCTGGCATATTTTGAAGTATTTGAAGATGCTCTGATGTATTTCGATTTATTTGGAGACGCTAAGGAATTGTTTACCAACACTCTGGAGTGTTTTGGATGTTCTGACGAGCCGTGTAGTGTATTTAAACGATAAGAAACATTTTTTATGTGCTTGGAGAAGTATTTAGAGACGCTATGAAAGTGTTAACAGATACATTTACATATTTTTAGGTGTTTCGACGGGCTCCGATACGTTTTGGAGTGTTTGTTGATGCTAAGAAAGTGTTCACAGACTCTATGGCGTATTTTCAAGTGTTTGGAGACGTTAATAAAGTGTTCACAAACACTCTGGCTTATTTTTATTTGTTTGGAGACGTTTTAACATATTTCGAAGTGCTTGGATGCGTTCTGACGTAACTTATAGTGTTTGGAGGCGCTCTGATTTGTTTTTGAGTGTTAGAGATGTTAAGAATGTGTTAACAGACACTCTGGCATATTTTGAAGTATTTGAAGATGCTCTGATGTATTTTGGAGTGTTTTGGAGTGTTTTGGACGTTCTGACGAGCCTTGTAGTGTATTTAAACGATAAGAAACATTTAGTGAACATTAGAAGTATTTAGTGACGCCATGAAAGTGTTTACAGATACTGTTACATATTTTTAAGTGTTTCGACGGGCTCTGAAGCGATTTGGAGTGTTTGGTAATGCCAAGAAAGTGTTCACAAACACTCTGGCTTATTTTTAATTGTTTGGAGACGCTTTGACATATTTTGAAGTGCTTAGATGAGTTCTGACGTAACTTACTGTGTATGGAGGCGCTCTGATTTGTTTTCCAGTGTTAGAGATGTTAAGAATGTATTAACAAACACACTGGCATATTTTGAAGTGTTTGAAGACGCTCTGATGTATTTCGATTCGTTTGGAGAGGCTAAGGAATTGTTTACAACACTCTGGAGTATTTTGGAGTGTTTTGGACGTTCTGACGAGCCTGGTAGTGTATTTAAACGATAAGAAACATTTTTTATGTCTTTGGACACGCTCTGAGGTGCTTAGAAGTATTTAGTGACGATATGAAAGTGTTTACAGATACTGTTACATATTTTTAAGTGTTTCGACGGGCTCTGATGCTATTTGTAGTGTTTGGTGATGCAAAGAAAGTGTTCACAAACACTCTGGCTTATTTTTAATTGTTTGGAGACGTTTTGACATATTTCGAAGTGCTTGGATGCGTTCTGACGTAACTTATAGTGTTTGGAGGCGCTCTGATTTGTTTTCCAGTGTTAGAGATGTTAAGAATGTATTAATAGACACACTGGCATATTTTGAAGTGTTTGAAGACGCTCTGATGTATTTTGATTTGTTTGGAGACGCTAATAAGGAATTGTTTACCAACACTCTGAAGTATTTTGGACGTTCTGACGAGCCTTGTAGTGTATTTAAACGATAAGAAACATTTATGTGTTTGGAGACGCTATGAGGTGTTGAGAAGTATTTAGTGACGCTATGAAAGTATTTACAGATACTGTTACATATTTTTAAGTGTTTCGACGGGCTCTGATGCTATTTGTAGTGTTTGGTGATGCAAAGAAAGTGTTCACAAACACTCTGGCTTATTTTTAATTGTTTGGAGACGTTTTGACATATTTCGAAGTGCTTGGATGCGTTCTGACGTAACTTATAGTGTTTGGAGGCGCTCCGATTTGTTTTTGAGTGTTAGTTATGTTAAGAATGTGTTAACAGACACTCTGGCATATTTTGAAGTAAAGATAATAAAGTTTTTGGTTGCTCTTTAACATATTCTGTTTCTACAGGCTCTGGTTGGCTTGGAGTCCATGTAGTCTGTTAATTATTATAAGATGGAAGTTATTTGTTATTTATAATAGTTTTCACAAAAGTATGTTGTATATTATTTCAGATTCTATTTAAATCATGATAAATTCAAGATACAAGAGGTACGTCCGTTGTTCCAGCAAATTAAAAAATTTCTGTTGGCGTCTCCGAAGGAAATGATAGTTTTAGATTTCCATAGATTTCCTTATCCTTCAAAATTTTCTATCGATATTCACAATAAATTCCTCAAAATCGTTCATGAAGATTTGGGAGAGTTTGCGACGTCAGTACTTAGTGGAATGAAGACGGCTAAATTACACGAATTTTGGGCCTTAAATAAAAGTTTGATTATATGCTACAACAACCAAAATATCATAGATTTGAAATATAGTAAGTACCTACTTACTAGATAAATATAAACAATATATTTTATTTTATTTTTAGATGAAACTTGGTTGTGGCATCCGCTTCGTCAATATTGGGGAGACGCAAGATCCTTACCTAACCTCAAAAAATACATTAGAAAAGTAATCGACGAACGAAGCGACTTACCTAAAGCAAACCCGTTCTGGGCTCTAATGGCCGAGCTCACTCCTCAACCGATCGACGTTATTTTCGGTACTTACAATTTACGAAAACTAGCTCAAGAAACTAATAGGGAAATAACCAAGTGGTTCAGAGACGAATACGGAAAAGAAAGTAACATTGTCGCTACTGATTATTTTTTAGGTAACGATATGATCGATATTGCTATCGATATAAATACAAGAGGCAGTAGAAACAAGACTATATTTTGATAAATAGTATAAGTTTTGTAAATATACTTGTAAGACTTAAAAAACAGATTTGTACAAAGTGTCCCTTACTGTTCTAACAACTGTAAAATTTCTTATAAGTCATTTGAACAGTTTACGACAATTTGAACTGTCAAAACGACGTGGGAGGTGGTGTTTTTGGTCTCCGTTTGTACGGAAATATGAAATATATGGCCTTTTAAGACACATATCAGTTATAAAGCCTAAAAAATATTGTACAAACCATAACTATTAAATTCACGAATAGTCTAAAAATTTTACTTAAACATACCTTAATCTAACCAGAAATTTCGGTGTTCTTCGTAAAGACGGACCTGCTTCTTTTACAAAAGTGGCAGTAGGATTGGCAACACTGTTATACTATACCCATGAACTGTCATTTTAATGTGAACACCAATATAGTAATTTTTGTTGATTTAAGCTGGTAAAACTGATGAAATGCGTCTGATATTATTGAAAACGGCGTACCGCTAATATTGTTTATATGTTTATATTTTTCGTGTATGAGGTCAAATTGTTATAAAATTATTAGTTTTGTAGACATTTGTGCTTAATTTTGATGATGATTAAAAACATTCCCCAGCGGTGTCGTTTAGCTGAACAGAAGACTTTAATTTTCCCAATTCTGTGATAAATTTTAAAATTTTAAATGAATTCACATATTTTAAATTAAAAGGAGCCTCCAAAACTTCAACAAGGAAATAAAATTGAAATAACAGGAGTTAAGACTTTTGCTATGGCTATGAAAAGCATTGATCGCAAATGTGTTAGCTGTGACTGGTGCCATTAAACTCGTTTAAGCATTAAACTAGTTTATAATTTTGAGTTGGTATGCACCATCGATTCAATGGAGGTTAAACCAGTTTAAACTTAAACCATGGACACTACATAATCGTTCAATATTGGAGGTTTAACTTTAAACCGTTCTGTTTGTCACTGTTATGGTCACATAAGAACTGGTGAAGGAATTGATTATTTAAATAAACTTGAGATTTCTAAAACGATCCATTTATTATTACATCATCCATACAACCATGTGCAAGTAACGAACTATTTGAAAATTGACACATGACAGTGTTGCCAACCACATAAATATTACTAATGGCCGTATGCGCCGTTTGCACCTAAGCCCGTTCAAGCATTAAACTATTTTATAATTTTGAGTTGGTATGGATGTTAAATCAGTTTAAAGTTAAACGCCCAATATTGGAGGTTCAACTTTAAACTCTTCTTTTTGACACTTGGGTAACATATGTCAATGTCTCATAAAAGTTTGATTATATTTGATGAGGTGGCTGTCAATAAAAAGTTGTTGATTCTAATTATTTAAACTGTTGCACGTTTTCTCAACGAAATACGTCCAAACTAAATGTAATCCGTCACGACGGTAACTGTAACCGAGAGTACTCAAAACTTAAATAACGTCAAGCATTGTCACCAACGAACGTTTTTCACACAAAAAATTCCCTACATTTTTCGAGGTTGTCAAACTTCTTTCAGTTTTAACTAACTTCGTTCGGTGCATACCCAGGCAACATTAAGGGCGTTCAACTATTTAAACCAGTTTAGTTAAACGGGATTAGTACTATAAACGGTGCATATGGCCATAAGCAGAGAAAGTTGTTTTCAAGAGGGAATTTTTGTCTGTAGTTAAGTTGGAGAAGGAGACGAAATGAATCAGTACGAATCTATTGTTATGAGATCGAGTCAAGACTGCCACGATTGTCCAGGCAGTCAAAAAGCAGGAAAGGCTAGCTAGTGATTGGTTAATTTGAATCCTACTTCTCGTAGAACTTTATAGAATATAATTTTTAGGCACGCCTGCGGATTAATCACTTTCCTCGTGATCTGGCGTAAGCTGTAGGGTGAAGCAGTGCATCTACGAAAAATTTGGATTGGGATGCTTGTTTAATGCAGAAATAGGGTTGTCGTTGAGGTTCTAGTCTGAAATAATTGTTCTGTTAACACCTTGGCAGTCAGTGTAGTTTTTTTGTTTAAAGTGTGTCACGACTGTATTTTAAAAGCGTCCGGAGATGTTTTCTATATAAAAAAAATACGAATGGTAAACAAGAAAATATCATTTAATAATTGTAAGTAAAACAAGGTCATTGAAAAGTAGTTTCCTTTTTATATAAAAAAAGTTAAGATACAAAAAATATTTATAGTTCAGCGTTGAAAATATAACATTATGAAACTTTGTACAATTGATTAACATTAAATATGTATAAATTAAGGCTTACGACTGTACATTACTCAAAGCTTTACATAGTAAAGACGGTAAAATTTACAGATATCGGTCAGTTCATAGAAATATACGTTCAGTCAAAAATTTAACAATTAAATCACTAATAATTAATATTTTTTTCATTGTGACATTTTTTGCTAAGCTATTCGAATGACTAGAAACCATTATATAAGCCTGTGAGAAAACTCAGTTTAACAGAAGCAAGTTTTTTCCTGGACTCCTTGACGATTTTGAGAATTTTTTGTGGTTCTATCAATTTAATAAATAATCTAAAAACTAACCAACCACTTTCGTTATATTCTATAATAATAGTTTATATCACAGACGAAATATTGTTATTCTTAACCTCAAAATCGTCATTAGGCAAATGTTCCATAACCAGTGACATCTCCCCAATAGGTGCAGCTGAATCTATAAGATTCTGCGCACTTAACGATGACATATTATCACTAAAATTAGGTATTCTGGCGTTATTTCTATTCACAGTACTTCTTCTAAAACTGCTTCTTAAAATCGAAGCTACTTCAGCAGCTGTCAACGCTGTAGAAGTCGATTCCAAGTTTCTCAGTCTTTCAAGGGTCGACAGACGGGTATTAGCACTAGCACCATCTGGTACAGTGATAGCGACATCTCGAGAGGTATTGTTCATTTCTACCAGAACAGTGTTGTAGTCTGGAGGAGGAAGAGGAGTGCTACTCGAGTTAACGTTATTGTTCGATATTGGAGGTCTTTGTCTCGACGAGCCTTCACCTAAAAAAAATTACTTATATTTTATTTCAGTTTCTTTAAATACAAACAAAAAAACGAACCTAAAACGTTGGCTATTCTTCGAACGCTTCTTCTGATGCTCTGTCTTAAGAACTTAGCTATTCTGGCACCTGTTGCAGTGGTGTAAGAAGGAGGAGGAGTGTATTTCGGTGGTGGATCCTCAGCTGCGGCAGTAGCGGCGCTGTTTTCGTTTCTGATAGCTTCGGCTGCTTCTTGATTGCTTAAATCGTCCATGTGATCACCAATCGGAGGACGGTAAAGTAATTGAATACGCTAAACATAATAAATCATAATTAAACTAGGAAAAGTTGATAAATATATATTGGTTACTAACATAATTCTGAGGTTCCTCATATTCCTGGGTATGCATAAACATAATAAAGTAAATTTAGCATTTTATGTAAGTTTGAAAAATTCAAGACACACAATATATAAATTTGGTTGTTCTCACTCCTAATTACCGACCTGTTATATTTTTTATCGATTCTGACACATAAAGACGATGTTTCACAAGTTTACTTCGTTAAATTAAATATACTGCTTTTAATACAATTAAAAATCAATAAAAAACTCATTTAATTATATTTTCGGTATCCGAAAATGTACGTAGCACGTAATATTGTCTGTATTTTATTTTTAATAGATACTCACGTCTAGAATATCACTAGGTCCGTTATTTAAATATCTATAACTTTGTATGACAGCGACGAGTGGAATACAAAGAATTGGAACAAGTTGTATCATTGATCCTACTTGTCGAGCCCAAAGTGGCCAATATTCAGCAAAAGGTCCGTGATGCCAAATAAACATGTCTCTGAAGTTGCCATTTTTGAATGTTGCAATACATAATACCTAAAAAATAGAATAAAAAGTTCATAAATATTGTCTTATATTTGCAATAGTTAAAAATAGTTATAAGTTACATTATTTCACTCTTACCATTAATGCCACTGGTAAGATGACGTTCCATGTAAACGACAACATCGCAGGAGCCCAGCTTAAGAAACATGGATGGCTATTTTGGTAGAATAATGCTGTAACCACTGTATCTCCACTATATGGTCTTCCTCGTACCATGAACACTGCCATTATTTGTATGATAATGACAATAACCAACCACCATACACCACCAACTGTATAATCCAGGAAATAGACAACGTAAATTCCCATCTAAGTAAAAACAGAAAGAGGTTATTTTATTAAACAATAGTGGTCGAAAATCGCGGAATATTTTTGAAGAAACACTTTATAAGCAACAAAAGAGTCCGTCGATGTCGAACTGTTACTTTTTCTTACAGTTCCGATTAAATGTATTCTCAAATTATTTGTGGAAATATTCGTCTTACCTCTGTAGCCATAGGAAGTCCCAAAATGAATCCGCATGCACAGCTAAAAAATGTAATCGTAGTTTCCCAAGATTTCAAAACTTTTGCTTTGATAGCCATGATTCCCGTGATGACGCAGTGCCAGATGGCCAATTGTTGGGCGATTCCGAACATTATTAGGATAAAATAGAATAGAACAGCCCAGAATGGTGATACTTGGTCTGCTCCCATGACAGCGAATGTTGCAGGTACCAATTCAGTTGCTAATCTCAAAACCTAAAAAAAATCAAGAAATAGTTTTGATCAAACAAAGTAACTGAAAAATTAATTGAAGAGTCAAAGTCGTGGTTTAAGGAATTCAATTTAGTTGGAGTTTCAGCTAAACATCGATTATTTTTGCTGTGCTAGAGAATAAATATTAAAAGAGGCAAAAAATCATAGTCTATAATAGGGATTTTGAGCTGAAATTTGACATCCATACACTCATATAATGAAGGAATGTGGAAAAAAATCAGGAGAATTGTATCTATGATATTTTATATACCGAAAGCGAAGAGTAAGCTTTTAGAAAAATCGATCCTTTAAATCTTGGATTTTCAAAATTTTTTGAAGCTTGCTTCTTATTGCACGACATATGACTTTTGGGAAGGCTAGTGAACTCGTGAAACGTGTGATGTTTCGAAAAAGCGTTCGTCACGCGATGACTCATTAGAGAGAGAGAGGCGTGCCGCTGTCAAAATTTTGAAAAAATGGACAATAATTGTAAAAAACTGTCAAAAATGTTCAATAATTGTTGAAAGTTGTAAAATTTTTTGAAAAATGGTCAAAATTTTTGAAAAATTGTCAAAAATGGTCAATTATTGTCAGAGCCGGTCAAAAATGGTCAATAATTGTTAAAATTTTGAAAAATGGTCAGAAATTGTCAAAATTTTGAAAAAATGGTCAATAATTATAAAAAACTGTCAAAAATGGTCAATAATTGTTGAAAATTGTCAAAATTTTTGAAAAATGGTCAAAATTGTCAAAAATGGTCAATTATTGTCAGAACCTGTCAAAAATGATCAATAATTGTTAAAATTTAGAAAAATGGTCTAAATTGGTAAACATTTTTGAAAAATTGTCAAAAATGATCAATAATTGTCAAAGCTGTCAAAATTATCAATAATTGTAAAATATGGTCAATAATTGTTAAAATTTGAAAAAATAGTCAAAAATTGTCAAAAATTTTGAAAAAATGGTCAATTGTCAAAAATTTTGAAAATATGGTCAATAATTGTCAAAAATTGTCAAAATTTTGAAAAAATGGTCAAAATTTTGAAAAAATAGTCAATAATTATAAAAAACTGTAAAAAATGGTCAATTATTGTTGAAAATTGTCAAAAATGGTCAATTATTGTCAGAACCTGGCAAAAATGGTCAATAATTGTTAAAATTTGGAAAAATGGACTAAAATGGTCAACATTTTTGAAAAATCGCAAAACTGTCAAAATTATCAATAATTGTCAAAAATGGTCAACAATTGTTAACAACACTGAAAACACACCATGGGCTGTTTTCAGTGTAATGTTGTTCTGATTGGTTGTGTTCAATCAAATGACCTCAAATTACCTGATTTCATTGGATATCTACTAGAATCTACGTTGTCATAGATACATTTTGATTTTGACGTTTCAAGATATTCAATATTTCAAAATGTCACAATTCTGTCAAAATACTGACGAGAATATTAATGAAATTATGGAAGCAAATATACTCTGTATTTTTTTCTATCACTAGCAAAAAATTTTCTATTCGAATAACCCTCGAACATTGATATTACTACTGAAAAGAAATCTATCGTAAAAGGTCCATCGAAACAGTAAAACAGGTTTTAACTTTGCTTAAACCTCTTGGAAGGCCTATGTTGAAGATACTCTTCAGCTTCCGTGTCCATGTTCTCCCATATTTTTTCATCCCGATCAATTTTGTTATCTGGAGGGCTGTCAGTATTTACAAGCATCAACCATCTACTTCATCACCATCTAGTAGGTCATGGAGTTCGGGAGTGTCCACGTCAACGCCTCGCAGAACTGTCCACAACATTGGCCACATACAATAGAACACTTCAAACCTGCTTTTCTGCAGCTGCATGCATTGCCACATATCTTCTTACAATTGCAGGAGATCATCTGCCTGAGGTGTGAAGGAGCCGCATCCTTTGACATCATCCTTGGGGAAAGGCTGTGTGCTGTTAGAGCCCATCCCCATTCAAGAGGATCGATATCAATACCAAACCACCTCTGTACCTGGTTGTAGGTTCTAAGTGAGTGGAACCTGGCAGCGTCTTGACTGGGAGGCAGTCTGGCCAGGTTGAAATTTATCTTGGTTGCAGCCTTGGCAAAGAGCTGATAGCGCAGGTCATTGAGGCTTTTAATTAAACTACTTCCACCATATAGCGCAATAAGAATATGCTCTCCTGCATCGGCTACGTCGTTAGGTGTGAAAAAACTGCTGCTTTCTCCTTGAGGTCTGGATCCTTTTGAATTACTGCGAGCAGCTTGGCTTTTCCCTGACCAAAAAAGCATGAAGTAGAATCACATCCACTGAAGGCATGGGCGAAGAGAATGAGATGACGGACAGAAGAAATTGAGGTGGTTGAGTACAGGATATCTGGCGTTTTACCTCTTCCACACTTCTGAAAGTAGTGAATGGGATTAGTGAGGCCATTGAGGAGTACCAGTAAATCTACGTCCTCACCTATGATGACCACTTCTTCAAAATTAAAGGCCTTTTCAATGGCTGTGGTAACGATCAGCCTATTAGCGTCTTCTTCAGTCTGAACAACCTGAATGTTTTTGGTTTCCATCTTTGACTTCAGTAAGTAGATTAATCGCACTTTGTTTTTATCGTTAGATAAAAACTTTTCTTGTGAAAGTTGAGGCAGGGTTGTCTCCTCAAATATAACCTCAGGAGAAGAATGTGACCGAGCTCGCCGAATACGTTCAGTACTTTTGGTACTCTTTTTTTTCAGCATCTGTAGGATACCCGTCAAACATTACTGCTATGCGCTGGGTTAAAAAGCCTTAGTACCGATTTTGAAAATTCGAAAATTCAAAATATAAGTTCGCGTTTCGGTAACAAATACACGATCTAAGTGAAAAAAATCATACAGTCCATAATAATAGGAATTTTAAGCTGAAAATTGAAATCGATACTCTCAGATAATGGGGCAATATGGATAAAAATCAGCGAAGGCGTATCTATGATATTTTGTAGATAGGAGTATCCGAAAGTGAAGAATGAAATTTTTCGGAAAAATAAAATTTTTGAATATTTTAATGGAATCTAGGGGGTCGAATGAGTGGATTTCCATATGTAAAAGTGTCAAAAAGAAGGAATTGGAGAAAATGTAAAATTGTCTGAGGGGGCATTCATTAATTACGTGAGCTCAGAATAGGGGGGGAGGGGCCCAATGAAATCTCACCAAATCTCATTTAAACCGAGGGGGGGGGGATAATCTAAAATCTCACGTTAACTTAAAAAAATATAAAATATTACAGATATTAAAGAAAAATTATTTTGGGAGTTCATTTTGCCCGCTAAAATAAATCTCATGGCTATTAATATCATTTAGTATACTTAATTTAAATAAATTAAATTTAAAATATTTTTAGCGTCAATCTCACGCAAGGGTAGGGTGGTCCAGGCAAATCTCACCTAAGGGGGGGGTAGGAGTCTAAACTGACCGAAAAAGAGCACATGTAATTAATGGATGCCACCTGAAACAATTATAGATAAATTAAATTGTCTTCAATAAGAATTCTATTATTTTTGTTACATACAGTTTAAATTTATTATTTTTCCTTTAAACCACAAAATAAATTTCTGCTCGACTTAGAATTACCTAAAAAAATTGCGGCTATAGTTAGATATCTTTGTCAATATCACCAATACTATTGGTGAATTATTTTGTACTTTACGCTCGATTTATTTTTATTACAACTTTTAGGTGAGTTGACATTATTTGTAAACAATTTTATTAGGAAATCGATTAAAACCCGGACTTGATAAAATAGTTTGTAAAAATTATGTAATTAATACACTGAGTGTTCGAAAACAGAATCATTCAATATCAAACTATCGCAAAAATTAATGTTTTCCAAAGAAGTGCCAATGTATAGTTACAGAACATGTTTAACAATGAAAGAATTTTATTACTAACCATAAATCCACTTTCTTCGGATAAATCGCTGTAGGGTCTCACAACTTTTTCACCCAACACGAAAGAATTGTGAACCATGTTTCTTACAGAAGTACTCGCCAAATTTGGAGGAAGAGGATCTTTTGCAGAACGAAGAAATGTATACGAAGACATTTGTTCTAAAATAAAATTAAGAAATTTCGATAGTTTTCGATGATTTTATATGGTGGTACTTACCGAAAGAATCGGGTATATAACTGTATCCATAAGCTTTGAGTACTTGAACACATGTATTTGCCAAAAAAGCTACTAACAATAAAATTGTGAAAGTTATAACAGCTACTAGACTAGAATCTCTTTGAAGCAAATGTTTGTGTCTATTATGTGATGCTATTTGCATTACAGCCGCCCCCAGCATGCCCCATGTAAGGAACACTTCTTGACTGGCAGCTAACCAACTCTAAAAATACAAAAATTCAAGTTAGGTACTGTAGATCGTTGTGTAAGATAAAATTAAAGTGTATCTCACCTTCGGATTGAGAAAAAATTCCCCCCACGAAGTCTCCGGAAAGATGACGTTAACAAATTCCGGCGGCATCAAACCTAAAATTTTGGCACACAAAATAAAGGTACCGAAGACTGGTAGCAAAGTAAAAGCGTAAATGACTTTCCCATAGGACCTCAATCCTTTACTTAAAGATACGAACACTATCATCCATACTACAGCTAAATTGAACGCCAACTGAAACTTGATGGTACCATACGAGTGTCCAGTTGGTAAGTGATGTCTTTGAAGTACTACTCCATTAAAATAGTCTGGAAGCGTTTGGGTCAGTTGAAAGGTGCTATTTTCGGATTCTAGATCTGTGAAATTGTAAAAAAATTAAAAATCTAGAACAGAATAAATTATTGTATACGGTACTAACCTCTTCTGTAATAGATAAACGGTTCCGCCCATCGGTACCTATCCACCTTCGTAATGAAAGAGTCTCGAAAAAACACGAACATCCAGGACACTCCAATAATACTATACAGTCCTAAAAGTGCTTGCGCTATTAAAAGCGATACTCCAACTCCTTGAAAGAGTGGTGATATCCTCCACATATCTATCACTCCAGCACCAAGCTGTTGACCGAGGCAAAGTTGAAGTGTAAATAACGGAAGGCCGAATATGAGTGATAAAAAGCAGAACTGGAAGATAAAATTTGCTCCAAAATGGACAGTCAGAAGCGAGAATCGGGAGATGTTAAATAGACCTAGCGTACAACCCAGACATGCCATCATGGAGCTGAGGCTGTGAGGCCAGTGTCCCAAAGGACTGTTTGCCTCTGGCATGTCTGTCTGGCGGTTTCTATCACATGATCTGAAACAACAAGAAAATTTGTTAGTTATGTTTACAATGTTAGAAAAAGTGATAACAATGGAAATTTAGTTTGCTCAAAAGCGGAACAATTCAGTTTCGTGCTAAAACGATTTTACGCCAACCTGTTTTAAAAATTATATCGGTGGGTAATTTTTAATCCGTTATATTACTATAGTTATGAATATTTTTTTGTAAGTTTTTTACAGTAAGTCGGAGATAGAAATTAGGGCAAGGTTCAGTAACCATTTCATTGTTTCCGCTAAAGATATGCTTTTGTTAAGAAGTGATTCATCCTTTCATGATATTTTATACAACTTAAATGTGTGGGATTTCTCTTCAATCTTCCATTCGGTCGCCTCCATATAAGCAGCCCCGCAAGATCCAGTAAAAATAAACTTGACACAAAATCTTTTTTTAAAAGTTAGTTACCGTTTGTAGCAGCCATTAAAGAGATCAGTTCAAAAATTGGAATGCAAAGGAAAACTCAATGAACTAGGCGAAAGTGAGATTGTCATCTTACTGTGGGATCCAGGACACACTGGAATGGAAAAAAATAATATAGCAGATAAACTTGCAAAGAAATGCCCTTTTGGGAGTCGGAACTTTTTGCGGTATCAGCTCCAATGCAATATTGGTTGAAAAGAAGTTCTGACCATTGAAATGATACAGGTGCAGAGAAGGATACTGCTGAGGGTGGTGCAGGGGTACAGGACAGTGGGTGGACTGGCAGCAGCGGTACTGGCAAGGTCCTACCCATTGGACGTGATGGCTAGAGCCAGGGTGCGACCATAGAGGAAGTCCAGGAATGGATGGAGGAGGAAATGGAGAGAAGGTGGGAGGAGTATGAGGGCGCGGAGAGATTGGATGGACCGAAAATTCGGGGAGATGAACTACTTCTTGACACATGTGTTTACTGGACATGGGTCGAGATTAGTGTATCTCCATAAGATTGGGAAAAGAGAGACTGGAGTGTGCGAGAGATGTGAAGTGGAGGATGACGTGGGGCGTGTGTTTAGATGCTGGAGGAACGAGAAAGTGCTGAAGAAGTTGGAGAGGAAACTAGGGGAGGCGGTGTATTGGGAGAACATGGTGGAGTTAATGTTGAGTGGGGAGGAGGAGTGGATGGAGGTGAGTGGCGTAGTAGAAAGCATGGTTAGGGGGAGAGAAGGGCTCGATATGGTTGAGAGTAGGTTCTCAAAAAGTACTCAAATTAGAACAGATGTTGATGATGCGAACCTACCAAATGCAGCAAGATAAAAAGCGATTTTGTTCAGATATTCAAAGATCGAATATGCAGTGTGAGAGATTATGCCAAGAAGTTACTGCTTTAATAGGAAGAGGAGAGGAAGAGGAGACTGAATGGGGTTTACATATGTCAAAAAACTGGAGAGATTTCGCGTTTCAAAAGCCAGTTAAAGAAACTTCAGGTAATTACTCTTAATTTAATAGATGCACTAGGGGATAAATTTTTAAGAAGTCATATAATATGTATTACCCTGTATTTAGTGTAGTCCTTTTTCTTACATTTTCACAATTTTCTTGCAATCCTTAAGCGTTAAAAACATCTTAGACTGTTTTTCATTATTTTTAGATTGACCAAACCAACAAGTGCCAAGAACTTATACAAGCTCGTACTTCGTTCATTCGTTCGTTCATTTTCAAATTGTTTGTTTTTAGCAGTTAGCCCCTCTCTTAATTTTTCTATTTCAGTATTATTTTTTCGTGAAAGTGTCCGTTCAAATTTTCAATTTCGACTACTTCTAAACCGTCTTCGGTTATATAATGCCCTTTATTTCGACCTGCTTCAACATGGGAATAATCTTTTAAACTTAAGTCGGACAGTTCTTCTCTTAATTCTCTAATTTCCGCTTTGAGTTTTTCATTTTCTTGAATATTTTCACCGACTGTTTCTGATTTTTCCGAATTATTCAATGATGATAACTTTATTTTTGTAATTAATTCTTTATTTCTTCATCTTTGGAACTGGCTATGGATTTAAAAGTTTCTATTTATTTATCTTCTTGTTCTAGGTCGTTTTTAATGGATGGTAGGCATCCCCTTGGGGATGAGTCCAGCACTGTTTGGGTCCTGGACCCATTCAAACATGAGTTTCCCATCTCTACCCGAAAAAAAAAGTATAGCTAAGACAATTTAAAATACTCCTGATAAAAAATTAATGCCTAAGCCAGAGTAAGACTGTACCGTGTGTCTGATTAAGCATTACGTAAGTTTGTTCCAGTACTTTTTCCTCTATCTTGTGAAATAGCTTGTAGGGGTGAGTGGGAAAGCTGACTCAATAAAACTGTTATAACTTTTGTTCCGCTTTATGGATTTTGACAAACTTAGTATCATTTGAAAGGTAATTCAATGCCTATAATAAAATGTTATATAATCGTTTTATTCCAGTGGATTCAACGGTCGCTAGGTGGCGGTGATTGAACAATTGTTTTGTTTTAAACTTTTTTTGTAGAAAGTAATGATGGATCCTCGTATATGTCTTTCTTATTTTTAAAGATCAAGTTGACCAAAAACTATAAATGATTCATTCAATGCTGAATTGTATGAAGTAACCTAATTTAAATAATTCTCTAAAACAGGAACTGCCAATAAAATGCTAAGTAGTAGGAACTGACACCAATATCTAGAAGGATCTTCTACACTGTAGTGAGAAAAATATTCCACCAGGGTCGGCCTTAGACTGTGTTGAATAAATTTTCTTCATAATTAGATTCGTTTGAGATTATCTAATAGTAACTAAACATCATAAACCTGAACTAAAATGAATGTTCGCTATCCACAGTACTCCAAATAACAACGCTAGTGGTGTTTTTGTAGATACAGTGGCAACAATAGGTATAAAAGTGTAAAAATCTAAGCGATATCTACTAACCAATAAAAAATCTTATCCCTTATTGCTTTTAAAGTGTGCATAAAGTCACTAGAGTGGTCATAAGATGGTACGTCTACCACCAATTTTGATCTAGTATCAGCAAAACGGTTCAACTTGCAAATTTATCATAACATATTCGTGTTAAATACCTTAGCCCGATTCTGTTTATAATATTTCTATGTCAAGTTTAAGTAGTTTCT
The DNA here is from genome assembly GCA_947563755.1 of Lochmaea crataegi. NCBI lineage: Eukaryota > Metazoa > Arthropoda > Insecta > Coleoptera > Chrysomelidae > Lochmaea > Lochmaea crataegi. The sequence goes on from OX387424.1 coordinate 67,891,890, forward strand.
CAATTCATTTCCTAGTGCCAGTTTTGACCTTGTTTATTGTATCTCCTTATTTATAAGCAACTAATCATCAGCAACGAACTTTACGCTATAATTTTTTTTTCATATCGTTATTGCCCCCCAAGCGATTATATGAAATTATAATTTACGACGTGTACGATATCTCACTCTGTTGGTAATAAAAAGAAAAAAAACTTTTTAATGTTTTAAACCATGAAATATATAATTTTTTTCGTTTTGAAAATGTTTGTTCAATTTTTTTTCGGACAACCTTTAGGGTAAATGACCAAGTCTAGCTGATATAGCAGTACAAAAGGCATATATTTTTAAAAAATTGTTCAATAGACTTTATTTATACGGAATGAGAACTAAATTATAGTTTGACTTTTGAAAAAAATTATACCATCTCTCCCCAAAATAAAGGCATGATATTTTTAATTTCCCTTTTGGTATACTTCGTTCCAAGATATTTCGTTTTGGCTTATACCAACATGATTGAGTCAAGACCAAAACCAACAGCAAGAAGTCGTTAATCCGATAACTATAGCACAATATCGTACTTCCACTGTTTTGCAGATACCCTGTATAGTACAAAACGTTTTTAAAATGTGGCCATTATTAAACCACATTTTTGGAAAACATCTGCCCATTAGATGAAATTTATCAAAGCGTATACTGTGGGCCACCCTGTAAGTTTCAACAGTCTAATTTGTTTAATTTCAATTGATGAATAAAAGTTTTTACGATACGAATTGTTTTTGACATTCTTAGACAGTTTTTAGCGTGGAAGGACCTTCGTGAGTGTTATTGTATCAAAATTCAGGAAATCCACATCCTTTTTAGCCGATAAACTTCCGCAACTGATTACATAATAATATATTTCGGCAGTAGTCATATTAAACAGTTATATTTGTTTATAATTTTGCAATATTATTCGGTATAAACAAAAGCTACGTGATCATTTTAACAACCAAAATATTTGTAGACTACAAAATGACCGGTGCACGTGTAAATTTCGGTATCCGGGTACGTTTATAAAAAATATAATTATCCCTATGCAGTTAGAAGGAAATTTTAGAGGAGACTTCTTTAGTTTTGTCTGGACAAGTAACTTCTTGGATATTTGGGGATACACTGTCCCCCTAGCTGGGGGACTGAAACTCATAAAGAGCTTAAGATAGTTAAATATCTGGGATTGATTCCAAACTGAATTGGAATTACTACTAGGGCGACTAGGCTTTTCTGGCAATGCAGAAGAGTTATGGGCAAAACCTGAGGTGGTTCACTAGCTTTACACAACTGTCATAAGGCCAACCTATGGAACAATAGTCTGGTGGAGTAGGACAGAATTGTCCTCTGCAGTTAATATATCAACTGCAATCCAAAGACAAGCCCTTCTTGGTATTACCGGGGCAATGAACAGCATCCAAGAGAGCCCTTATTGGACTTCCTCCTTTGAAACTTTATGTAAGGGCGTAGGCAATGAAAGAATTCTTATGCTGAAATCGGGATACTGGCAGCCAGGCTCTGGTTAAAGCTATCAGTAATCCAACAACTAGGTAAACAACAACAACAAGACTGGTAAAGAACTGCAAAGAATCCCTCAACAGGCTGGCAAGAGACAACAAAGTGTCTCTAATATGGGTGCCGGTACATGAGGGGATTGCAGGTAATGAAATGCCGGACCAGTTAGCTAAAGAAGACTCTAAAGGAGTCTTCATAGGTCCGGAACCGTTTTGTGGAATCACAAAAGATTGCAAGAGAGGGGAAATCGGGAACACCAACTCAAATGAATGTTGACACAAGGGCACCTCCATACAAAGGTTTACAAAACAAGGTAGACAAGGAACTCTGAACCAAGCTATTGAAACTAAGTAAGAGACATTTGAAGGCAGTTACCGACCTGGTGACAGGACTCTGCACCCTGAGGAAACATCTGCACAAAATGGGCAAAGTTATTGACGAAAATGTGAAATTGATGATGAAACACCTACTCACATACCCTCAGATGCTGAAAAAAACAAGAAAACTTTGTGTATCCACGTTACTGTCAAAGGAGGAAGCCATTTTTAGTCCAGCACAAATAGGTAAGTACTTAATTTTTCTCTTATATTAATATTTTGACCTCTTTCTTCCTTTTTATCAGAATAGATGGTAGAATTGAAGCTAGTTCGAATATTGAATTTAATGGCAAAAAAAATAGTCTTTTGTTGACATATAAAGCCGTTATCAGAAAAGACGTCGACTATAATAAAAATCAATCATCAATGATGAAAAAAATTAACAGTAATAAGCAATACAACAGTAGGTAACTGAATTTAAGCAGATGGTACTGAGTATAATGATACCAAAATGTACGTTCAATATCAACATTGTCATTGCTATATGAATACACGGAATAACATGGTATATTGTTGTTGAGAATCTAGTAAGCGTAAAACTAGATATTACCAACCATCTGGTGAATTGCATATACAGTTTGATAATTTAAATTAACATACAAAGAACATTTTGAAAAAACACCGGAATGAAACAGTAAAAATAATTAAGATTGAGTTAAATATGTGGAATACAAGATTCTATCGTTTATTTATAACAATTTGACAGCTGACAAGACATTTATAATGGTTTAATATAATGAATAATTGGATAACAGATCTTTGTGAAGACAGTGGATGGACGAAGAGAAGTCTTTACTTTACGAATATTGTTTCAATAAACTTATGTCGAACAGTTCTAACGAAACTAACTTTGTGCGTTTAACACATAACGTAGGTCATTTAACCTGGACCTCCCAGCAGATCGGATCACAAGAAAAAGGAAATAATGGGAGGTGATATTCTCAAAATAAAGACAACGGATCGATGGAAATGGGCAGATGACAACATCAAGGGCAAACCTGAGTAGTTAAACTAAGCCGTTTTGGTGATACAAACCGGTTTGCAGGACCTGTTTGACTATGTTTATGTATCCTTGATCACTAACCTTTTGAAACTGTTTTTGAAACCAGATTGTTTTGAGAGCAGCAGGTTTGATCAATTTGTGTACTCCTGATTATTTTTTGTGTGATATAAAAAAGTGAGATCTAAAGATAGCTCCCAAGCGTCAAAGCGTCAAAAAAGTCAAACCACCGATTCTACAAACAGGTCACACAAAAAATAATCAAGAGTACACAAGCTTTTTTTTCGGATCGAGATGGGAAACTCATGTTCGAATGAGTCCATAACAGTGTTGGACTCATCCACAAGGGGATGCCTACCAACCAAACCCACCTCAAATTCGCCGTTACCTCGCCTTGGTACCTCGCTCATTCTCCGCTCACACCTTCGTCTTCTCCCTAACTATCACTACTACCTCTCATGCCACATCGAGTCCTTCTCTCCCCCTAACCATGCTTTCTACTACGCCACTCACCTCCATCCATTCCTCCTCCCCCCTCAACATTATCTCCACTATGTTCTCCCAATACACCGCCTCCCCTAATTTCATCTCCAACTTCTTCAGCACTTCATCCTCCACTTCACACCTCTCGCACACTCCAGTCCATCTTTTCCCAATCTTGTGGAGGTACCCATGTCCAGTGAACACCTGTGTGAAGAAGGAGTTCACCTCCCCGAATTCCCGGTCCATCCAATCTCTCCTATTCCCATCGCTCCATTTAGCGCGCCCTCATACTCCTCCCACCTTCTCTCCTCCTCCATCCATTCCTGTACTTCCTCTCTGACCAAACCTGTTCCTCACAAAACAATCTGGTTTCAAAAATAGGTTTAAAAAATTAGTGATCAAAGATACACAAATATAGCCAAACTGGTTCTACAAACAGCTTCTGCAAACCGGTTTGTGTCACAGAAACGGCTTAGTTTAACTACTAGCCTGGTCTTCAGACGGATACAAGAGCAAAGAAGGAACTGGTGATAGGGTTTCTTTATTTTTATTTTACTTTTATTTAATCATATCGGTTTTTCGGTTTTAAGGATTTTTAATGTCAAACTTCACGTGAAAATACCAGTGCTACCAATACCCGGAAAATAAATACTGAAAAATTTGATTTTTGACTTGTGTTGAGATGTAAACTTTCTTTGGATTTGATAGCTATTTGTCTCACTAGGGAGGAAAGTGCCACTTTTTCCCCCGTAGGATCTAGTTTAGTAATCATTCAAGGGAGGAAAAGGCACTTTACTCCTGTGTAATACCTAAATATAATTTTTCTTCCAACCCACTTATTAAACCTTTTTCTGAATTATTATTTATTTTGTTGTCTTCAGCCCATTGCTTATATTGTTTTTCATACATGTCTTTAGATTTTTGTGGTAATAAGGTTAATGAGGCTATGTTGGCTTGTTCTCTAATATTAGGTGGCGTATTTGTAAATTAAAAATTTCTTGCATTGCTCTCCTTATCTCAAAAAGTCAATAAAGTTTAATAAACTTGACAACATTGCACTCTAAAAGTCAATCGCATTGTTTACTGTCAGTGAGCCACATCATGCTATGTTAGTTTTATTCGAAAGTCAAAAAATAACATTCATGATAAATTTTTACCAAAATACAATTTTAATATAATGGATTTACAAGTTTCTTCATTTAAAACATAGTTACAATAAGTAAAAGTACTTTTCCTCCCTAGTACAGTAGGAAAGTACACACTTTACTCCCTAGGGTGGGAAGTATGAGTTTGCTCCCTGATATGAGGGAGGAAAGTGTGTACTTTCCATAGGGGTAGGAGGAAAAACCTTTTGTCGCACTTACTGTTATTTATGGGTGTGCTTGTAGATTTTTTATCTTTACAAATAAACAATATATTAAGAAATCTCGTGAAGAAGTCGAAAGTGTGAATTGTCGATCAAATATCATTAAGTAATCGTATTAATGTTCCTTTGTTTATGTTACCTATTTGCGAACAAAAGATTGCATAATTTTATTTTAAATCCTTCAACAAAATACTATCGAATTTGAAATAAGACTACACTAAGAAAAAGTACTTGTGTAAATTGTTCATGAAATAGTCTGTGGCTCATGGACAATAAAAAAGCTTCTTTACACAATAATTTCATATTATACCGATTCTATTACTAAAAGTATTAAATATTTTGAAAATTACAAAGTTATGATTAGGTTGAGTTGATTTGAGCTCATGAAACAAAACCAAAATTGGCCAGTTTAATTTTTTTGATCAATAAGTTTGCTTTCATATACACTAGCTAGAGTTGAAAATATGGATCGTCACCGCAATTTAACTGAGTAAGAAGTAGCGGAAGAAATCTTGCCTTAATGACGAGACAATCAACTGGTTCCGAGTTAAGTAGAGATCTAGCAGAAGTTTGAAATGTAGGTACATCTGAAGAAACAATCAGAAGTAGACTTAATGAAGCAGGGTTAAAAAGTAGAAAACCAGCAATTGTAGCACTGCTCACCAGGGAACATGGAGTTGCTGGATTGCGTTTTGCCAAAACTCATGCCAACTGGACTTTTAATGAAATAAGATGAACATGAACGTGTTTTTGGAGATCAGGAGAGAGGTTAGCTGACTGCAATATCTCTTCAAAAGTCCCAGTTGGAGGTGGGTCAGTAATGCTTTAGGGAGCTATATTGTAGAGAGCATATTCCACAAATCATCATCTGCAACTAAAATGATAGTTTGCTTAGACGAATGGGAACAGTTATAAGAGCAAGGAAGGGCATTATCTGATATTAATTTTATTATTTTACAGTCCTATTCAATTTACTATTTTTTAAATGTAATTTTTCGACAAAATTTACTTTATGCACTAGTGCGTAGTTTACGTATAATTTTTGCACTTGGCCTTCTACACACTTTCTATTACCTTGGCGAAACAAAGTGCAACGTCTTTCCATATATTATTATAAATCATTAAATCAGACATACATTTGTTAAACAACTAGAAATCTCGTATAAATTTAAATTTTTATAATTTCTGTAAAATTTCGTTTTCGTTTATTAAATTAGATGCGACATCAGATAAAATTAAAAGTGATTATAAATTGATATTTAACAACTTGGTTCTTGGAAATTAAGAAGTTGTACACTGAGAAAAGTGAGATTAAATCAAAAAGTTGTTTCCACATTATCACTTTTTTAAACTACTAATTTATTTTTAAACTCCACACCCCACGGAATATAAAACAATCGGAAGGGTCTCTCCCCGTCGGCTTTTCTGATCTATTTCAGACAGAAATTTAAATAACGCGCCAATTTAGTGATCCTAAAATCAGCATCGGTCTTAAGAGATATAACAGATGAGACAATCAAATTAGTTCCACCTTATATTCTGTGAAACAGAAGTCTATGTCAAAAAATAAAATGTAAGTCATTTTCAATTATGGAGGGTAGAAAGAAGGGGGTATGGGGGACAAGTTGAAAAAGTGTCCACCTGTAAACAGCAAATTATAATTCGAAGATTCACCGAAATGGCGCTCGAGTAGCTAAAGGAAATGATGTGAATTTAGCATGTGAATGTGAATTTAGAATTATATTTCATATCTATGTTTGTTTATGATATAATAATTTAAAAATACGCGCTGTAATAAACCGGAAGTAGTACCATCAAGTGCTTTTCTAGCCACTTGCCTGTCCGAGTTTTTAAAGTGTTTTACTAATTTTGAGAAAAGTACAAATAATTTGATATGTTTTTTGATAATCTGTTCTTTCGAAATTTTTTTTTCTTCTCCGAGTGCTTTTAATATTTTTCAGTACTTTTCCATTTTTTTACACGCTTCACTTGTTTGTTTTTAACGCAACCTCTTTAAACTCGATTTTCACCCACTTTAAACGCTCAGAATGATTCGAAAATTTGCACACTCGTCAAGGACCGATGACAATACAATATAGGGTGTTATTAAATCTTAAACTTGTATAAAAATAAATTCATGAGGTATATTATCGTTTTTTCTTGAAACGTCCCACTACAACTGATATACTAACTGGTGCCGTGGCTCAATTGGTTAAAGCGACTGTCTAGTGAACAGGAGATCGCGAGTTCGAATCTCACCGCGACCTAATGGATAAAATTTTTTTATTTAGTTATGAATATGAATAACAAAAGTAAAATGAATCAGCTAAATAAATTATAGTTTAATTTTTATAATTCAATATACAAGGTGATTGATTAGTGTGATAAAGCTCAGTAGGTCTGTCATCAAAGAAGATACCGAAAAAAAAGGCGAGCGGTCGTCGGACCGCCGACAGAAGCTTGCTTCTTATGCACAGCAGAATGATCATTTTTCGTGAATTTTTCACCATTTTTCAAAAATTTTGACAAATTTTGACCATTTTTGACGAATTTTGACAATTATTATCGCGAGTTCGATCTCACCGCGACCTAATGGATAAAAAATTTTTATTTAGTTATGAATATGAATAACAAAAGTAAAATCAATCAGCTAAATAAATTATAGTTTAATTTTTATAATTCAATATACAAGGTGATTGATTAGTGTGATAAAGCTCAGTAGGTCTGTCATCAAAGAAGATACCGAAAAAAAAAAAAGGCGAGCGGTCGCCGGGCCGCCGACAGAAGCTTGCTTCCTATGCACAGCAGAATGATCATTTTTCGTGAATTTTTCACCATTTTTCAAAAATTTTGACCATTTTTGACGAATTTTGACAATTATTGACCGTCTTTGACAATTATTGATCATTTTTCACAATTTTTCAAAAATTTTGACCATTTTAGACCATTTTTCCAAATTTTAACAATTATTGACCATTTTTGAAAATGTTTGAGCATTTTTGACAGGTTCTGACAATTATTGACCATTTTTCAAAAATTTTGACAATTTTTAATAATTATTGACCATTTTTGACAGTTTTTTATAATTATTGACCATTTTTTCAAAATTTTAACAATTATTGACCATTTTTCAAAATTTTTGACAATTTTTGAAAATGTTTGGCAATTATTAACCATTTTTTCAAAATTTTGACAGTTTTTGACAATTTTTGACGATTTTTACAAATTCTTGACAATTTTTGACCATATTTAAAAATTTTTTGGTAATTTTTCCAAATTCTTGACATTTTTTGACCATACATAAAAAAATTTGACAATTTTTCGAAAATTTTAACAATTATTGACCATTTTTGACAGTTTTTGACGAATTTTGACAATTTTTCAAAAATTTTAACATATTTTGCAATTATTGACAATTTTTGTCCATTTTTCAAAATTTTAACAATTATTGATCGTTTTTGTCCATTTTTGACCATTTTTGACAATTATTGACCGTCTTTGACAATTATTGACCTTTTGCGACAATTTTTCAAAAATTTTAACCATTTTTTAAAATATTTGACAATTATTAACCATTTTTTCAAAATTTTGACAGTTTTTGACAATTGTTGATCATTTTTCCAAATTTTTGACCATATTTTTTAAAAATTTTAACATATTTGGCAATTATTAGCCATTTTTTCAAAATTTTGACAATTTTTGACCATTTTTGACAATTTTTCACACCTATGGGTGTGCGAGCTCGGTGCGGCAAGAGAGATTGCGCACAGTCGCTTGGATGAGTTATAGCGTGACGAACGCTTTTTCGTAACATCATACGTTTCACGAGTTCACTAGCCTTTTCAGAAATATGGCAACACTGTTGCGTGACGAACGCTTTTTCGTAACATCACACGTTTCACGAGTTTACTAGCATTCTCAAAAGTCCTATGTCGTGCAATAAGAAGCAAGCTTCAAAAAGTAATATATAAAAATTGTAGATAGCTTTACCACCATACTCTAACCAATTTTAAACGCTCAGATTAATTCGAAATTTTGCGCACTTGTCAAGGACCGATGACAGTACAATAATTTTAATTAAATAAAAAATAATTCCTTTAAATTATGTGATAAAACGTCACTTTCTTAGTGTTAACATACATCATAATATGGTCTATATACAACAGCTTGGTTGATAAATTATTATGTCTTTGTAGCCGAGTGGTATAGAGGTTTGGCTGAGAAAATTATGAATTGTAGGCGTAGGTTTCGAATCCTGGATACGGTGTCCGTGTCATGTGACCTGTTCATTATCCACACCTATTATTCACTAGAAATATAATTATTAGTTAAACAAAACATTGATGATAATTCTTAATTTAAGAATAAAATGATTAACGAGAAAATTAATGTAATTGTGGTAAAAGCGTGGAGTGGTCGATATAAATTGTTATAATTTCTCACTAGTTCTATTCCGAAATGCAGATTAGTGTATAAATGTAGTACAAAGCCACCCACGCTTTTACCAAAATAACATTAATTTTCTCGTAAATCATTTTATTCTTAAATTAACAATTATTTTCTACTTTTTAGTTCGATTACCCTATAAAGCATGTTTTTTAGTTTTTTTTTAACTTTAATTTATTCTGTGACCATTCCTTAGAACCTACTGATTTAAGAATTTTCTGTACCGCATCAGAAGTGGTCAAAAAATCATATTTTGAGTTTATTAATTTTTTTTGTTATTTTACGAAACGAATAAAACTAAGAACATTTTTATCTTCTATTGAACTATATTCATGATTTTTTTTAAATAAAAAATTATGAAAGTAGAATTTCAAGAAACGTAAAATTAGTTTTCATACCATTTTAAGTAATATTTTGAAAACAAACAGCTCTCACTCCGAAAAATTGAAAAAAAAAACTAAAACTAAAGACTCCAATCATTTTAAAATGTACAGTATCGTTCATAGATTTGTACTGAATCCAGAATAAAAAAGTGTTGCTAATTACGACTAAGTACTACCATTAAAGCACAAAAAACACTTTGTTGCACAAAATCAATTGTTAAGAATCAACTTACTTGGAAAATAAATGAAAAAGCACCATGAGTATTCTGTAAATAAAAACCACTGCACTTGAAACAAAAACAAATGTCACCTGTTTAAATAAGATCGCGCATCATGATCGCCGGAGTTCGGAAGAGTACTGCTGGTACCATTGGTACCATCAACAGTACCGAGGAAATACACACCGTTAAGCGCTCGAGATCGGTGACCTGTCCTACTAGATGGACGACCGTTTTCTTTGTGTTAGTACTCTTCGACGACCGTACTGGCGGCAATGAAAGTGTGGTACTACTTAATTTTATTGAAGTTAGTAGTACCATGAATATTTTTGAATGTTTCTATTGTTATTGAAAATAAGGAGGAATCATTTATTAGCATCGTAAATTTTAGTCACAATGCAATATGATTATTGCCGTAATTTCTTTGTTTTTTATTATTTTCATTGCCATCCCAATTTTGGGAGTTGGAAAGGAGATTTTTAATATTTTTTCTTAATGTGTGTATATTGGGGTGATCTTTATTTTACTTAGTTTCTGATAAAAGTCTCAGAGATTATCATTTATTTTGATTTTCAACGTAATGGGCAACGTTCCTACTGGATTTTTGGACTCTTTTAACCGTTTTTTACAATTTTTATCATTTTCACTGTTTTCCTTTTTTTTAAACTTCTGTTAATATTCGGCAATGTACTGGCCGATTCATCCGATTTTTATTCTCATTTTAACATTTTCTTATTTCCATTGATTTCTTTGATTTTCTCACACTTTTCTTTGCTTCTTTCATGTTCCTTATTCCTCTTCAGTCCAGTAAATAAAGGGTCCCAGAAGCGATTATACCTGACGGTCCATGAATTTTCCGTGAAGGGGGGTGTTTGACTAGCAATTGAATATCCAGAAATTTCACACACCTAATCGCCATTTTGGAGGGGTATTCCCGGCCCCAAAGTTCCAAAAATTGGTTTCCCCCCAATATCCTCTCAAATATAGCATTTAGAGAATTTTTATACAGAGGAAAAATGAAGATCTGGTCATTATCTACAAAAATGGTCCTTACGATTTTTGCCAAAAACTCGATAGTTTTTGAGATAATGGCCCTCAAGCGGGATCATTAGGTTGAGCTCCCGCTCCGGAGTCGAAAGGGCGAATCTTGGGTAAAAATGCATATTTTTTTACGATTCAGATGAAAGGGGAAATCCACAGCTATCATATCCGATGATTCAAGGACAATTTTTATATTTCCACCGTATTTATAAAATGTGTGTCGGGAAATTATTCAAATTTTTCTTAATAATAGACATTTACTCTCAATTTTTTGTTATTACGGGTCCTTTAAAGGTCTTTATTGATCTCAGAAATTTTTATTGTCCATCTTTCTTGCCCCTTGATTTTTCTGTTGGTGTTTTCATTTCCAAATTTTTGCCGTTTTTCGAAGTTGGGAATATTTTGCGAACAATCACTGTCTAAAAGTTTGTACATTATTATTGTATTTTCGATCCCCTCGATCCACAATTTCGCAAGAAACATCCATTTTTTCTGGACATCAAAATTATGGATTTTTCAACTTTTTGCGAAAAATATGAATGTTGCGAAGAAAATCATGACGACCATTTTTGTAGATAATGAACTACCCTTCATTTTTCCCCTATATAAAAATTCTCTAAATGCCATATTTTAGGAGATATTGGCGGAAAAACAACTTTTGGAACTTTGGGGCCGGGAATACCCCCCCCCCCCCCCCAATGGCGATGAGGTGTGTCAAATTTCTGGATGTTCAATTACTAGTCAAAACCTACCCTTGACGGAAAATTCATGGACCGGCAGGATTTTTGTACACTTTGCCTACTTTTCATCCTTCGTTTACTGGACTATAAGTATGTTATCCTTTTATCAAGTTTATATCCAAACCACATATTAAATACATAAATATTTCTGCCTTCTAAAAAAAGGAAGTTTCTGATATAAACTATCGGATATTGGTCAAACCAAAAGATATTTCCTAATAAGTTTTAATCAGTAGATTGAAGGTTAAATAGTCAAACGAATTAAAAGTAATATAAAATTATACTAATTAAACCTATTTTGATCATGTATAATTAATACCTAATGAGGTTTATCGACTTAACTTTCTCATTATAATCCGTAAGTGAATCCGGCTCTGCCTGACTATACCTGTTTATCTAATATTTTTCGAAAATACTGTTAATCCAAAGAAAATGTACCTAATTGATGCATTTGCGATGCAAACACGTGTCCAGTTATTTTCTTTTATTATTTTTTAAACAGTTAAACAGTTATACATCTGTAGCTGTGGTAGTACTCCACATTATATTTTTTTACCGAAAGTGGGTTGAGTTCATCTGAACCTGACATAGATACAAATGAATTCTTCTTCTAATTTCATTTAAGTACTCTAAGAAGATTAAATATAGAAAATTCCAATTTTGACTTCTTAATTTTTTTATAAAAATACAACCATTTTTTTTAAATATTCCCAAAAGTGGAATTTGAGTTCTTATAACGTGGACTCTTCAATAAGCAATTTCTCGGTTTTCCGAGTAATAAGTATTACAGCAGACCAACGAGACAGACAGACCTTGAGTCTTATCAGCTCTTATCAGCCGCTCTTAACGGTGATGCAATATTTTTTCAGGGGGCGTGGCCACGTGACGTTTGACGTGACACGTGACGTTTGACGTAGCACATCACGTCGTCTAACAACACGTCGTCAAACATCACGTCGTCAAACATCACGTCGTCAAATATCACGTCATCAAACATCACGTCGTCAAACATCACGTCGTCAAAAATCACGTCGTCAAAAATCACGTCGTCAAACAGCACATCGTCAAATATCACGTCGTCAAATATCACGTCGTCAAACATCACGTCGTCAAACGTAACGCGTCATGTCACGTATCACGAGTCGTGCCACGTTAAACGACACACGCTACGTCAAACGTCACGTGGCCACGCCCCTGAAGAAATATAGCATTACCGATAAGAGCGGCTGATAAGAGCTGTTAAGACTCAAGGTCTGTCTGTCTCGTTGGTCTGCTTAAATACCTACTCCGAGTTAAATATTTGTACTTTGCTTCCAGCATTGATCCTGAAAGATTTTCCCAAATAAATACTGAAAATAGTTATTTGTGTATTTAGAGCGTAAAGTAACAGATTGTCGCTTGAGAAAGAATGTTGCCGCGCGATGCGGAGCGGAGCGCGGCGATCTTTCGAAAGTGGCAATTTTACTTTACGCTCGAAAAACACACATAATTTTTTCTACAGTCGCCCTTTTAATAATTAAAACAGTTTTTTATATTATCGTAGGTTATAGGAGTGCTAGATTAATCGTCATTTTCGCTATTCATCATGATTAACCTTAAAAGATCTACTGACTAGGGATGTTGAAAAATGATCGATTTTTATAGTAATATTAATCGATTTTTAGTAAAACGATTTTATAAATTACGTGTTTAAATCGATTTTTGGAAACGGCTATTATTTATTAACTGTTTTTCAAAATTTTGACAACTTTTGACGATTATTGACCATTTCTCAAAATTTTGACAATTATTGACCATTTTTGACAATTACTGACCATTTTGACTGTTTTTCAAATTAGTTACCATTTTTCAAAATGATGACAATTTTTAACCATTTTCGACAGTTTTTGGCAATAATTGTCCATTTTTAACAGTTTTTAACAATAATTGACAATTTTTTATAGTTTTTGACCATTTTTAACAATTTTTCAAAATTTTAGACCATTTTTCCAAATTTTTGACCATTTTTGACAATTATTGACCATATTTCAAAATTTTTTACAATTTTTTATAAACTTTACCATTTTTTGACAATTATCAACTATTTTTCAAATTTTTGACAATTTTTAACAATAATTGTCCATTTTTGACAGTTTTTGACCATTTATGATAGTTTTTGACAATTATTGGCCATTTTTGACAATTTTTCAAAATTATTGACCATTTTTGATAGTTTTTGACAATTATCGACTATTTTCCAAAATTTTAACAATTATTTATCAATTTTGACAATAATTGTCCATTTTTGACAGTTTTTAAAAATAATTGACAATTTTTAACCATTTTTGATAATTTTTGACCATTTTTGACAATTTTTCAAAATTTTTGAAAGTGTTTCAAAATTATTCACCATTTTTGATAACTTTTGACAATTATTGACCAATTTTGACAATAATTGTCTATTTTTGATAGTTTTTGACAATTTTTCAAAATTTTAGATCATTTTTCAAAATTATTAACCATTTTTGATAATTATGACAATTATGGACCATTTTTCAAATTTTTGACCATTTTTGACCATATTTCAACAATTTTTAACGATTATCAACTATTTTTCAAAATTTTGACAATTTTTAACAATAATTAACCTTTTTTGACAATTTTTCAAAATTTTTGAAAATTTTTGACCATTTTTGATAGTTTTTGACAAATATCGACTATTTTTCAAAATTTAAAAACAAATTCACAATTATTGACCAATTTCGACAATAACTGACAGTTTTTGAATATTTTTGCCATTAGTTGAAAATTTTTGACCATTTTTCAAAAAAAATTTAAAATTTTTGACAATTATTGACTATTTTTGACAGTTTTTGACAAAAATTGTCCATTTTTAACAGTTTTTGACTATAATTGACAATTTTTGACAATTATTGACCGTTTTTGATCATATTTCAAAATTTTTGAATGTTTTTCAAAATTATCGACCATTTTTGATAGCTTTTGAGAATTATCGACCAATTTTCAAAATTTCAACAATTTTTGACAATTATTGACCAATTTTGACAATAATTGTCTATTTTTGACAGTTTTTGAAAATTATTGACAATTTTTAACCATTTTTTATACTTTTTGACAATTTTTCAAAATTATTGACCATTTTTGATAATTTTTGACAATTACTGACCATTTTTGACCATATTCCAAAAACTTTAACAATTTTTGACAATTAACAACTATTTTTCAAAATTTTGACAATTTTTAACAATAATTGTCCTTTTTTGACAATTTTTCAAAATATTTGATAATTTTTCAATAATTTCAACAATTTTTCAAAAATTTTGACCATTTTTGATAGTTTTTGACAATTATCGACCATTTTTCAGTTTTAAAAAATTTTCACAATATCGACAATAATTGTCCATTTTTGACAGTTTTTGACAATATTTGAAAATTTTTGGCCATTTTTCAAAAAAAATTTAAAATTTTTGACAATTTACCATTTTTGACAATTATTGACCATTTTTGACAGTTTTTGACAAAAACTGTCCATTTTTAACAGTTTTTGATAAAAATTGTTCATTTTTAACAGTTTTTGATAAAAATTGTTCATTTTTAAAAGTTTTTGACAATAATTGACAATTTTTTACAATTATTGACCGTTTTTGATAATATTTCAAAATTTTTGACAATTTTCATATAATTTTATTCAATTTTTAATCTGATAAATTGTTAATTATTCACCAATTGAATTGATTCGGAGGGCGTGGTTTGATTAAATAAGCGAGCGAAAAAGATCCCTTTTTTGCGCTAGAGCGTAAAGTAATAATCCTCGGCATTTGTCGACTTTACGATTTCATTTGAATATAGTAATTAGTCATTTTACACGCGACTGTAGAAAAAATTCTTTATTTAAGAGCAAATCATTCAGTGAAAACTGCACCTCCCTATCGCTACTTAATTCGGAAATATTTGCAGATAAAATCAGTTAGCAACTTAGAGATGCAAAAAAACGGGTTTTTTCAGATTTGAAAGAAAATACGAAAAAAAAAACTAGAACTTTGTTTTTTTTCAAACCGCTACAATAATTTAATATAAAAAATTCGTGAATATTTCCAAACTTATCATTATTTAATTAAAAAACAGAGATTTGGCAACCCTGGAGTCGCTGGAGGACGACGCAGCGAGAATACGAGTTTATTCCTGTTTTGGGTTTTATATCTAACATAGCAAATACGTTTACTTTTTTATCATAAGGTGGATAACCGGGAAACCTGGATCTAAATTGTGTAGAGTGAAGTGTTGTGTTTAGATTTTTATAATGACAAAAAGGGAGCATAGCGGGCGCAAGAAAGTGCCAGTGGCTTGTTTATTCAATGAAGTGGGAAACAGAGATGGTACCCCTCGCGTTGAGTGCCAGTTCTGCTCTCTTCAATTATCGAAAAATGGGTCCAGAATGGTTGAGACCTAATTTTATTTCAGAGAGATGCTACGGAAGAAGTGTTCAAGGCAGCCACAAAAATGGAAAATGTCTCTGAACTTGATGTTTTGGCAGAATTGGCACCATACGGGACCAAAGAAGAATTGTTCCAGAAAAAGTTTCTCTGGGAAGCCCTTCCTAATGTGAGTCCTACTGCGTGGTGGAGTGGCTTTTGTGGTGGAAGATCACTTGCCAAAGCTGCAGTCAGCCTCATCCGCATCGTGTGAACGGTACTTATGCAAATGTACACACGAAAAAAAGGAACAGGCTTACCAATGAAAGGGCTGCAAAATTGGCGTTTATAAGCCACATCTATAAATTATTAGATGCTAGACTTGGGAAGATAGATAAGGAATCGGCTTCAGCTTCAATCTCGACTTCGAAAGGAGTCACCCATGTACGTGTTGTGGAGAGCTCTGAGGAAGATCTGCTCTGCTCCGAGGAAGAGTTACTCTCTGAAAATTCTTCAGAAAGTGAAATAATCTCAGCAGATCAGATGGTCTAGTATGTTGTATGAATGTACATATGATTCTACATTGATGCTTCTGACCACTTGACAGCCTGTTTTATGAATTCATGACATTATACTTATTATTCTTGTTATTATTTCTAGAATAAAGCAATATTTTATATTTTATCTATATTTTACTGCTCAAACTGAATTATTTTCTTTTCGGGAAAATGTTAAAAATATACTTAATTGGCAAAAAAACGTAAAAAATACGCATATCGTGCGGAAAAAAAACACAAAATATGAAAAAAAAATTTGAAAAAATAAAAAAAAAAATTTCACGTTACATCTCCGTAGAAAAATGTTGTGAACTTCATCTACATTTCATCAGATTTGATATTTTTCAATGTCAAAACACTGTCAATTTATAACACAACATAGGTACAATATTTTCATTTAAATGTTTCAAAATATCAAAAAAGGACTTCATTAATTATTATAATTTTTATCAAGCATTCCTTATATTTCTATGATTCTCAGAACCTTGGCGTTGGAAACGAGATCGATACTACACAATTGAATTTAGTTAATAAAGACACTTTTCAAAGGCATTGTTTATCATTTCATTTTGTCGTTGTTAAGACATGCAAAATTCGCATTTTAATCAAAAATGGCATGAGACTGTATCGAAAGTGGGTCGCCGTAGCAGGTGAGGATTTCAACAGTTTGTATGAAATAAATATTGTGATGAAATTAACGGTAATACTTGTAGCAATTGATTCAATAGTGGATTACCTTAAAATGATTCTAAAATAATTGGGAAATATTAAAAAAAATTCTGTTTTTATTGAATTTATAGATATAATAAGGAAGCAATATAACTTTTGATATGCTGTTAAACTATTGATGTTCACAGCGACTAAATCGTAAAGTTTGTGCTGACAGTTAAAGACAGTATTAATGTTATAAATGAAGCTAACTGTTTCTGATTGATTCCACTATTTAATGAGAAAATTATGAAAGGATATTGATAATTATGCCTACCTGGTGTTTAATATTTTGGCTTAACCAAATAGTGAATATATGAATAGAAAAAAGTAGATATGATATTACAAAAAAATACAAATATTTAAGCTTAGGTATTATTAGCCCTATAAGTATATCCTGGGTTTCTTCTTTTCCCATTTAAGGTCAGTTTAACTGTGCCATGATATAGGAAACCAAGGAAAACTATATCTGCTTAAGAAGACAGTTTAATAGTTTGGAGTTGGTATTAAAAATTTCAGCAGATGTGACTTAGTGCAGTTTACTTTAAAAAATGCGCAGGAGTTAGTATTTTTTTTCTGATCGTTTTGTAAAAAAACGTATTGAATTTTAATTTTTTTTCTACCTAACCTATCATAATACTAATCTTCATCATCCGGAATATTATTATCATGAGGAAGATTTTGGTAGAAACCGTGAATTATTTTTGGCGCCCATTTTAATAGGTTTTGAAGATGTTTATACTTTTTTCCCCAATAGGTTTTGGTGCACTTCTAATAACTGGTATCTCGTCTGGAAATGCTACAGACTTCCGTGTATGGTTTAAATCCAGGACATTAAAATCTTCTTCGTCAAAAGAAGTCTTGCAGAAAACTTTGCCTGGTTGTTCAGACCGAACGTGCAGATGAACCACCTGTGAAATTTTGAATTCTTTTTCGTTTTCGTATTTTTTCCTTTGAATAAGTGGTGCGTTAGTACCATTAATTAAAGACAAGAAATCTTTAAAAATGTTATATCCATGTTTATCAGAGTAAATCTTGTATTGGGCCAGTCTCACAAGTTGTTGCCAATCCCACGGCATTATAATCTGGAACTTAGGCATCTTTTTTTGGCTTTTTTTCGCTGTCAACTTCAAGGTGAGTATGCGATTTGCGATTTATTACCTTCAAAGTTTGAATTAGTTTTAAAAGTGCGGCGTAAGCCATAAATGCATTAATGTTCCGATTCTGACACGGACAATTATCGGACCAAATTGTTACTTCTTCAGTTGATTGTTCAATGTGTGTTACCAAATATTTCATCAAACATGAGGCGATTTCATTGCTCCCTGCTACACTTTCATCCCACTTACAACATGCAGTAATGTTCTTAGTAGTGTGTCTAATTGTATAATTGAAGGTCCATAGTTTTAAAGAATAAAAACTTTGGGCATTTGTCAAGGCAGGTGTTGGCAAACATTTTTCCAGATCTACCGTGAGGCACTTTTTATTTGTGCTACTTTGATTATTTATTTTATCTTTGTTTTTCAGGTCGCACCTTTTTGTCGCTTCATCCAAGTGCCGATCATATTTCTCTTGAATTTGTTGCCTTTCTTCCCCAGAAGAATCCTTCAACTTTACTAGAAATTCATCACACAATTTTTCTTGTAACGTTGATCTCTCCTTGTGTCATTCCACCTTCCAGTTTTTTTGACAAAGCTGTTTTTGCAGTTTTTGACAATTATTGACCATTTTTCCAAATATTTGACCATTTTTCAAAATTATTGACCATTTCTGATAGTTTTTGACAATTATTAACAATTTTAGACAATTATTGACCATTTTTGACAATTTTTCAAAATTATTAACCATTTTTCAAAAATTTTGACAATTATTGATCTTTTTGGCAATTTTTGAAACTTATTGACCATTTCTGACAGTTTTTGACAATTATTAACAATTTTAGACAACTATTGACCATTTAAAAAAATTTTTGACAGTTTTTGACTATTATTGACCATTTTTGAACATTTTTCAAAATTACTAACCATTTTTCAAAATTTTTGAAAATTATTGATCTTTTTTGACAATTTTTGAAAATTATTGACCATTTTTGACAATTTTTCAGAATTTTTGAACATTTTTCAAAATTTTTGACCATTTTTCAAAATTATTGACCATTTCTGACAGTTTTTGACAATTATTAACAATTTTAGACAATTATTAACAATTTTAGACAATTATTGACTATTTTTCAAAATTTTTGATAATTATTGACAATTATTGACCATTTTTGACAATTTTTCAAAATTATTAACCATTTTTCAAAAATTTTGACAATTATTGATCTTTTGACAATTTTTGAAACTTATTGACCATTTCTGACAGTTTTTGACAATTATTAACAATTTTAGACAACTATTGACCATTTTTTAAAATTTTTGACAGTTTTTGACAATTATTGACTATTTTTGAACATTTTTCAAAATTACTAACCATTTTTCAAAATTTTTGACAATTATTGATCTTTTTTGACAATTTTTGAAAATTATTGACCATTTTTCAAAATTATCGACCATTCTTGACAATTATTAAACATTTTTCAAAATTTTGACAATGTTTGACCATTTTTGACAATTATTGACCAATTTTCAAAGTTTTTGACAATTTCTGACAATTATTGACCATTTTTCAGAATTTTAACAATTATTGACCATTTTTGACAATTTTTCAAAATTTTGACCATTTTTGACAAAGCTGATACGTTGTTTTGAAATAAATATATATATTTATGTGCATTTTGACCAAAATCGTACCGATTGTAAAACTATCGAGAATTATCGATAGTAAAAATAGCACTATCGATAAATATCGATAGTCGGGATTATCGATAGTTCTCCATTTCTAGTTTGAACGCTGTCAATGCTAGGAGAGAATTGGGATTGGAATGACACAAGGATCATTCCACCTTCCAGTTTTTTTGACAAAGCTGTTTTTGCAGTTTTTGACAATTATTGACCATTTTTCCAAATATTTGACCATTTTTCAAAATTATTGACCATTTCTGATAGTTTTTGACAATTATTAACAATTTTAGACAATTATTGACCATTTTTGACAATTTTTCAAAATTATTAACCATTTTTCAAAAATTTTGACAATTATTGATCTGTTTGACAATTTTTGAAACTTATTGACCATTTCTGACAGTTTTTGACAATTATTAACAATTTTAGACAGCTATTGACCATTTTAAAAAATGTTTGACAGTTTTTGACTATTATTGACCATTTTTGAACATTTTTCAAAATTACTAACCATTTTTCAAAATTTTTGACAATTATTGATCTTTTTTGACAATTTTTGAAAATTATTGACCATTTTTGACAATTTTTCAGAATTTTTCAAAATTTTTGACCATTTTTCAAAATTATTGACCATTTCTGACAGTTTTTGACAATTATTAACAATTTTAGACAATTATTGACTATTTTTCAAAATTTTTGATAATTATTGACAATTTTTCAAAATTATTAACCATTTTTCAAAAATTTTGACAATTATTGATCTTTTGACAATTTTTGAAACTTATTGACCATTTCTGACAGTTTTTGACAATTATTAACAATTTTAGACAACTATTGACCATTTTTTTAAATTTTTGACAGTTTTTGACAATTATTGACTATTTTTGAACATTTTTCAAAATTACTAACCATTTTTCAAAATTTTTGACAATTATTGATCTTTTTTGACAATTTTTGAAAATTATTGACCATTTTTCAAAATTATCGACCATTCTTGACAATTATTAAACATTTTTCAAAATTTTGACAATGTTTGACCATTTTTGACAATTATTGACCAATTTTCAAAGTTTTTGACAATTTCTGACAATTATTGTCCATTTTTCAGAAGTTTAACAATTATTGACCATTTTTGACAATTTTTCAAAATTTTGACCATTTTTGACAAAGCTGATACGTTGTTTTGAAATAAATATATATATTTATGTGCATTTTGACCAAAATCGTACCGATTGTAAAACTATCGAGAATTATCGATAGTAAAAATAGCACTATCGATAAATATTGATAGTCGAGATTATCGATAGTTCTCCATTTTTAGTTTGAACGCTGTCAATGCTAAGAGAGAATTTTCTGTTAAACCATTGATTATTTAATCAATGGTTAAACTGTTTTTGGTTTTCCCCTTCTCCTGTTTTTGGACGCCTTCTTTTGATTTGAATTAAATGAACGCTGGAAGCCACGAACTGCCTTTTAAGTTCAATTGACTTGGATGGCGACCAAAATGTTTTAAAAATATTTCGTCGTTGTTCCGGCGTTATGTTTAGGGCACATTTAAATCTGCATGCGTCACTACATGGAGGACCCAGGGTCTTGGGCTGAATTGAAGTTTTATTTTTGGAAATGTATTCTTCTCCAGAATGGTATTTTCGTTTCCTTACATTACATTTCCAGCTGTCAGGATTCCTCTGACGTTTCCTGTTTGGTCTACGAACACTGTACTTTTACTTCATCATTCAAAGCAGGGTTTTCTTCAGAATTATCAATGCTTTCATTATCGCTAGTGGCGTTGATGCTCCCATTACTTTCTCTGTTGTTATAATTCGGATCTTTTAGGCAATCATCTGAATTGACTAACAGAAGACTAAGCGAACAATACGGGAAAACAGAGAATTTCCTGTTCTAACGTATCTTGAGTTTTATACCAAGTCCACCTTTAATGGAGATAGTACAGCAGCACAAAAATACTACCTCCGTTTGATATAGTTTACCTCTCAATGACTTTGTGACTTAGTCCAGTTTACCTTTGGTTTCTTCGTTACTCTGTTTGGAGTTGACTTCAAAAGTATTTTTTTCTGATTCCCCTTAAAAAGTTATGTCAATATCACTAAAAATCCGATTTTCGTAAAAAATGGAGATAGTACAGTTTACCTCTGGGGCACAGATATACATTTATAGATAATCGTTTTGAAGTGACAGATCTATCATTCTGACAAAACAAATCTATTTATTTGAAAAATTTTTGCTCTAGTAGATATCCAATGAAATCAGTTAATTTGAGGTCATTTGATTGAACACAACCAATCAGAACAACATTACACTGAAAACAGACCATGGGCTCAAATTAACTGATTTCATTGGATATCTACTAGAGCAGAAAAATTTCACTTTATTAGGTAAGTTGCCATGAATACATTTTGATTTATTTCGATTTTGACGTTTCAAATATTTAATATTTCAAAATGTCACGATTTGGTCATAATGATGAAATTATAGAAGCAAATATACTCTGTATTTTTTTGTATAATTAGCAAAAAATTTTCTATTCGAATAACCCTCGAACATTGATAAATGCTCAAGAATTTTTTAACAAATTTCTCAAGCTTAAGCTCAAGCTTGTATATATGGGCTCACTTAACGCATCGACACGGGATCAGCACCGCAGGCTTCACTTTATTTTGTCAGAGATATTGTATTGGCACGCCGTCCGCAAAATATTCTCTCTGAGAAATGTGTTGTGGTTGAGGCGTTGACGTGCCTTGTCGGTGCAGTGCTGATGTTGTTAGGAATGCGCGCTTACATTTAAATACACATGAGAAATAAAATCTGCTGGTGATGATCAGTCGCTGTTCCTATGAGGTGCTGATAAGTGTGTTTCGACCATTACTTTACTTTTTGTAACTTGGAGTAGTTCAGATATGTCAACTTCACATTCCACCACATGCAAAGATCTGGTTACTACTCGTGTATTAAGTCCTGATCTGACTCGAACGGACTTTGTTTCCATACTGAGAAAACCATAGTTTTATCTTACAGAGGAATTACATATTCTTGGTCTCTATATTTACGAAGCCCTTCCTATAAACAACCTAATTTTTCTACTGCATTAAAAACTTGCTTCTCTCTGTTTGAATCGCACCTTCGCTGTGGTCTGCCTTTCTGGACTCTTTTAGGACTCATTGAATCTCTTTCTTAAGTTGTATCGCTTTTTCTATTAAATTTTTGTAAATTTTTCATGATAATAAAGTATATTTCCCTTCTACTCTTCTTTCCAATCATTTTATACACTTTTATAGTATTAATTATCAAAATGTAGAATAATGGATTGATAAGACTATCAGTGCGTTAAAGAAAGGTATTTTTGTCTGTCTTGACCTTAACTATTGATCTTTTTTTAATGTACACTGAGACAGTAAATATTCCATGTTTACCTGATCTATATAACAGATGATGATTCATGTAAAATCGTTATTGTTATTCTAAAAATAGCAGTTACGGTGTCTTGAATCTTCTTAACAGTTAAGTGAAAGTTAAATGAATATTTTTAAAGTTATTCTGAAATAATAACGGTGAATAACCAAGCAGTGACTTGATGCGGATGCTGAAATGAATCAGCGATGATTTTGGTGAAAAATTGCATTTGTTTAAATAGTGATAATATAATTTATCGCAAAACAAACAAATTTAGTGTAATTTTCGGGAAAAATTTGATGTACATGGTGAGTAATGTCTGAATTGTGATTTCATACCACCATCCTCTTTTCACTTGATTTTTCGTGAAAATTAAAAACTGTTTTGGTACGTTTCCCATTAAAATCACCACCAATGTTATAATCATAACCCTTTGTTAAAATTCACAACAAAAATTTTTTTGGCACGAAAATGCTGAAAATTCGTAAAATGGGTTTATTTGGGACGAGAAATCGACTGGTTGTCTTAGTTGACTGATCAAATCATTCTTTCACCTTCAAATAGTGTCATGAAATTATAAAAAAAAACACATTTCCATCTTAAAAACACTAGTAAATACCATAAAACTATGAATATTGAACTGAAATTATGGGAAAGTACTCTCAAAAGACCAATCTACAGGGTAAAAAATTAACAATATGATAACCTGAAGGGTTTCCATTTTATGAACCGACAAAGTAAAATCATTGAAAATACCCAAAAAAAACAATTTCTGGAACAAACCACAAGGTGTACTCCAACAATTCAATAGGTCGAACTTTCTAGAGACCACCAATCGATCCAGAGGAAAATTTTACATAAATAAGTGAATTTCAAATCGTTATTTTCTAGCATTAAGAGACTTAACAAAGAAAATGTTAAATCGCGAAATATTTCCATACTCCTTTGTTCAAAATTTACAACAAAAAATTTTTTTAACATAAAAAATGCTGAAAATTCGTATAATGGGTTTATTTGGGACGAGAAATCGAATGGTCGCCTTAGTTGAATGATCAAATATTTCTTTCACCTTCAAATAGTGTCATGAAATTATAAAAAAAACACATTTTCATCTTAAAAACACTAGTAAATACCATAAAACTTTGAATATTGAACTGAAATTATGGGAAAGTACTCTCAAAAGACCAATCTACTGGGCAAAAAATTAACAATATCATAA
Source organism: Lochmaea crataegi (assembly GCA_947563755.1). Taxonomy (NCBI): domain Eukaryota; kingdom Metazoa; phylum Arthropoda; class Insecta; order Coleoptera; family Chrysomelidae; genus Lochmaea; species Lochmaea crataegi. The sequence goes on from OX387424.1 coordinate 67,916,555, forward strand.
CCTGAAGGGTTTCCATTTTATGAACCGACAAAGTAAAATCATTGAAAATACCCAAAAAAAAAACAATTTCTGGAACAAACCATACCCTTGTTAAAATTCACAAAAAAAAATTTTTTGGCATAAAAAATGCTGAAAATTCGTAAAATGGGTTTATTTAGGACGAGAAATCGAATGGTTGTCTTAGTTGACTGATCAAATCATTCTTTCACCTTCAAATAGTGTCATGAAATTTTCAAAAAAAAGTCATTTTCATCTTAAAAACAGTAGTAAATACCATAAAACTATAAATATTGAACTGAAATTATGGGAAAGTACTCTCAAAAGACCAATCTACTGGGCAAAAAATTAACAAAATCATAACCTGAAGGGTTTCCATTTTATGAACCGACAAAGTAAAATCATTGAAAATACCCAAAAAAAACAATTTCTGGAACAAACCACAAGGTGTACTCCAACAATTCAATAGGTCGAACTTTCTAGAGACCACCAATCGATCCAGAGGAAAATTTTACATAAATAAGTGAATTTCAAATCGTTATTTTCTAGCATTAAGAGTCTTAACAAAGAAAATGTTAAATGGCGAAATATTTCCATACCCTTGTTAAAATTCACAAAAAAAAATTTTTTGGCATAAAAAATGCTGAAAATTCGTAAAATGGGTTTATTTAGGACGAGAAATCGAATGGTTGTCTTAGTTGTTTGTACAAATCATTCTTTCACCTTCAAAAAGTGTCATGAAATTTTCAAAAAAAAGTCATTTTCATCTTAAAAACAGTAGTAAATACCATAAAACTATAAATATTGAACTGAAATTATGGGAAAGTACTCTCAAAAGACCAATCTACTGGGCAAAAAATTAACAAAATCATAACCTGAAGGGTTTCCATTTTATGAACCGACAAAGTAAAATCATTGAAAATACCCAAAAAAAAACAATTTCTGGAACAAACCACAAGGTGTACTCCAACAATTCAATAGGTCGAACTTTCTAGAGACCACCAATCGACCCAGAGGAAAATTTTACATAAATAAGTGAATTTTAAATCGTTATTTTCAAGCATTAAGAGACTTAACAAAGAAAATGTTAAATCGCGAAATATTTACATACCCCTTTGTTCAAAATTCACAACAAAAAATTTCTTTCGACATAAAAAATGCTAAAAATTCGTAATATGGGTTTATTTGGGAGGAGAAATCGACTGGTCGCCTTGGTTGACTGATCAAATCATTCTTTCACCTTCAAATAGTGTCATGAAATTATAAAAAAAAACAGATTTTCATCTTAAAAACACTAGTAAATTCCATAAAACTATGAATATTGAACTGAAATTATGGGAAAGTAGTCTCAAAAGACCAATCTACAGGGTAAAAAATTAACAATATGATAACCTGAAGGGTTTCCATTTTATGAACCGTCAAATAAAAACCATTGAAAATACCCAAAAAACCAATTTCTGGAACAAACCACAAGGCGTACTCCTACAATTCAATAGTTCGAACATTCTAGAGACCACCAATGGATCCAGAAGAAAATTTTACAATAATAAGTGAATTTTAAATCGTTATTTTCAAGCATTAAGAGACTTAACAAAGAAAATGTTAAATTGCGAAATATTTCCATACCCCTTTGTTAAAATTCACAAAAAAAATTTTTTGGCATAAAAAATGCTGAAAATTCGTAAAATGGGTTTATATGGGACGAGAAATCGAATGGTTGTCTTAGTTGTTTGTACAAATCATTCTTTCACCTTCAAAAAGTGTCATGAAATTTTCAAAAAAAAAAGACATTTTCATCTCAAAAACAGTAGTAAATACCATAAAACTATGAATATTGAACTGAAATTATGGGAAAGTACTCTTAAAAGACCAATCTACAGGGTAAAAAATTAACAATATCATAACCTGAAGGGTTTCCATTTTATGAACCGTCAAAGAAAAACCATTGAAAATACCCAAAAAACCAATTTCTGGAACAAACCACAAGGCGTACTCCTGCAATTCAATAGTTCGAACGTTCTAGAGACCACCAATCGACCCAGAGGAAAATTTTACATAAATAAGTGAATTTTAAATCGTTATTTTCAAGCATTAAGAGACTTAACAAAGAAAATGTTAAATCGCGATATATTTCCATACTCCTTTGTTCAAAATTTACAACAAAAAATTTTGTTGACATTAAAAATGCTGAAAATTCGTAAAATGGGTTTATTTGGGACGAGAAATCAAATGGTTGTCTTAGTTGTTTGTACAAATCATTCTTTCACCTTCAAAAAGTGTCATGAAATTTCCAAAAAAAAACACATTTTCATCTTAAAAACACTAGTAAATACCATAAAACTTTGAATATTGAACTGAAATTATGGGAAAGTACTCTCAAAAGACCAATATACAGGGTAAAAAATTAACAATATCATAACCTGTAGGGTTTCCATTTTATGAACCGACAAAGTAAAATCATTGAAAATACCAAAAAAAAAAACAATTTCTGGAACAAACCACAAGGTGTACTCCTACAATTCAATAGGTCGAACTTTCTAGAGACCACCAATCGACCCAGAGGAAAATTTTACATAAATAAGTGAATTTTAAATCGTTATTTTCAAGCATTAAGAGACTTAACAAAGAAAATGTTAAATCGCGAATTATTTCCATACTTCTTTGTTCAAAATTTACAACAAAAAATTTTTTTAACATAAAAAATGCTGAAAATTCGTATAATGGGTTTATTTGGGACGAGAAATCGAATGGTCGCCTTAGTTGAATGATCAAATATTTCTTTCACCTTCAAATAGTGTCATGAAATTATAAAAAAAACACATTTTCATCTTAAAAACACTAGTAAATACCATAAAACTTTGAATATTGAACTGAAATTATGGGAAAGTACTCTCAAAAGACCAATCTACTGGGCAAAAAATTAACAATATCATAACCTGAAGGGTTTCCATTTTATGAACCGACAAAGTAAAATCATTGAAAATACCCAAAAAAAAAACAATTTCTGGAACAAACCATACCCTTGTTAAAATTCACAAAAAAAAATTTTTTGGCATAAAAAATGCTGAAAATTCGTAAAATGGGTTTATTTAGGACGAGAAATCGAATGGTTGTCTTAGTTGACTGATCAAATCATTCTTTCACCTTCAAATAGTGTCATGAAATTTTCAAAAAAAAGTCATTTTCATCTTAAAAACAGTAGTAAATACCATAAAACTATAAATATTGAACTGAAATTATGGGAAAGTACTCTCAAAAGACCAATCTACTGGGCAAAAAATTAACAAAATCATAACCTGAAGGGTTTCCATTTTATGAACCGACAAAGTAAAATCATTGAAAATACCCAAAAAAAACAATTTCTGGAACAAACCACAAGGTGTACTCCAACAATTCAATAGGTCGAACTTTCTAGAGACCACCAATCGATCCAGAGGAAAATTTTACATAAATAAGTGAATTTCAAATCGTTATTTTCTAGCATTAAGAGTCTTAACAAAGAAAATGTTAAATGGCGAAATATTTCCATACCCTTGTTAAAATTCACAAAAAAAAATTTTTTGGCATAAAAAATGCTGAAAATTCGTAAAATGGGTTTATTTAGGACGAGAAATCGAATGGTTGTCTTAGTTGTTTGTACAAATCATTCTTTCACCTTCAAAAAGTGTCATGAAATTTTCAAAAAAAAGTCATTTTCATCTTAAAAACAGTAGTAAATACCATAAAACTATAAATATTGAACTGAAATTATGGGAAAGTACTCTCAAAAGACCAATCTACTGGGCAAAAAATTAACAAAATCATAACCTGAAGGGTTTCCATTTTATGAACCGACAAAGTAAAATCATTGAAAATACCCAAAAAAAAACAATTTCTGGAACAAACCACAAGGTGTACTCCAACAATTCAATAGGTCGAACTTTCTAGAGACCACCAATCGACCCAGAGGAAAATTTTACATAAATAAGTGAATTTTAAATCGTTATTTTCAAGCATTAAGAGACTTAACAAAGAAAATGTTAAATCGCGAAATATTTACATACCCCTTTGTTCAAAATTCACAACAAAAAATTTCTTTCGACATAAAAAATGCTAAAAATTCGTAATATGGGTTTATTTGGGAGGAGAAATCGACTGGTCGCCTTGGTTGACTGATCAAATCATTCTTTCACCTTCAAATAGTGTCATGAAATTATAAAAAAAAACAGATTTTCATCTTAAAAACACTAGTAAATTCCATAAAACTATGAATATTGAACTGAAATTATGGGAAAGTAGTCTCAAAAGACCAATCTACAGGGTAAAAAATTAACAATATGATAACCTGAAGGGTTTCCATTTTATGAACCGTCAAATAAAAACCATTGAAAATACCCAAAAAACCAATTTCTGGAACAAACCACAAGGCGTACTCCTACAATTCAATAGTTCGAACATTCTAGAGACCACCAATGGATCCAGAAGAAAATTTTACAATAATAAGTGAATTTTAAATCGTTATTTTCAAGCATTAAGAGACTTAACAAAGAAAATGTTAAATTGCGAAATATTTCCATACCCCTTTGTTAAAATTCACAAAAAAAATTTTTTGGCATAAAAAATGCTGAAAATTCGTAAAATGGGTTTATATGGGACGAGAAATCGAATGGTTGTCTTAGTTGTTTGTACAAATCATTCTTTCACCTTCAAAAAGTGTCATGAAATTTTCAAAAAAAAAAGACATTTTCATCTCAAAAACAGTAGTAAATACCATAAAACTATGAATATTGAACTGAAATTATGGGAAAGTACTCTTAAAAGACCAATCTACAGGGTAAAAAATTAACAATATCATAACCTGAAGGGTTTCCATTTTATGAACCGTCAAAGAAAAACCATTGAAAATACCCAAAAAACCAATTTCTGGAACAAACCACAAGGCGTACTCCTGCAATTCAATAGTTCGAACGTTCTAGAGACCACCAATCGACCCAGAGGAAAATTTTACATAAATAAGTGAATTTTAAATCGTTATTTTCAAGCATTAAGAGACTTAACAAAGAAAATGTTAAATCGCGATATATTTCCATACTCCTTTGTTCAAAATTTACAACAAAAAATTTTGTTGACATTAAAAATGCTGAAAATTCGTAAAATGGGTTTATTTGGGACGAGAAATCAAATGGTTGTCTTAGTTGTTTGTACAAATCATTCTTTCACCTTCAAAAAGTGTCATGAAATTTCCAAAAAAAAACACATTTTCATCTTAAAAACACTAGTAAATACCATAAAACTTTGAATATTGAACTGAAATTATGGGAAAGTACTCTCAAAAGACCAATATACAGGGTAAAAAATTAACAATATCATAACCTGTAGGGTTTCCATTTTATGAACCGACAAAGTAAAATCATTGAAAATACCAAAAAAAAAACAATTTCTGGAACAAACCACAAGGTGTACTCCTACAATTCAATAGGTCGAACTTTCTAGAGACCACCAATCGACCCAGAGGAAAATTTTACATAAATAAGTGAATTTTAAATCGTTATTTTCAAGCATTAAGAGACTTAACAAAGAAAATGTTAAATCGCGAATTATTTCCATACTTCTTTGTTCAAAATTTACAACAAAAAATTTTTTTAACATAAAAAATGCTGAAAATTCGTATAATGGGTTTATTTGGGACGAGAAATCGAATGGTCGCCTTAGTTGAATGATCAAATATTTCTTTCACCTTCAAATAGTGTCATGAAATTATAAAAAAAACACATTTTCATCTTAAAAACACTAGTAAATACCATAAAACTATGAATATTGAACTGAAATTATGGGAAACTATTCTCAAAAGACCAATCTACAGGGGAAAAATTAACAAAATCATAACCTGAAGGGTTTCCATTTTATGAACCGACAAAGTAAAACCATTGAAAATACCCAAAAAACCAATTTCTGGAACAAACCACAAGGTGTACTCCTACAATTCAATAGGTCGAACTTTCTAGAGACCACCAATCGACCCAGAGGAAAATTTTACATAAATAAGTGAATTTTAAATCGTTATTTTCAAGCATTAAGAGACTTAACAAAGAAAATGTTAAATCGCGAATTATTTCCATACTTCTTTGTTCAAAATTTACAACAAAAAATTTTTTTAACATAAAAAATGCTGAAAATTCGTATAATGGGTTTATTTGGGACGAGAAATCGAATGGTCGCCTTAGTTGAATGATCAAATATTTCTTTCACCTTCAAATAGTGTCATGAAATTATAAAAAAAACACATTTTCATCTTAAAAACACTAGTAAATACCATAAAACTATGAATATTGAACTGAAATTATGGGAAACTATTCTCAAAAGACCAATCTACAGGGGAAAAATTAACAAAATCATAACCTGAAGGGTTTCCATTTTATGAACCGACAAAGTAAAACCATTGAAAATACCCAAAAAACCAATTTCTGGAACAAACCACAAGGCGTACTCCTACAATTCAATAGTTCGAACGTTCTAGAGACCACCAATCGACCCAGAGGAAAATTTTACATTAATAAGTGAATTTTAAATAGTTATTTTCAAGCATTAAGAGATTTAACAAAGAAAATGTTAAATCGCGAAATATTTACATACCCCTTTGTTCAAAATTCACAACAAAAAATTTCTTTGACATAAAAAATAATGAAAATTCATAAAATGGGTTTATTTGGGACGAGAAATCGACTGGTCGCCTTAGTTGACTGATCCATTCTTTCACCTTCAAATAGTGTCATGAAATTTTCAAAAAAAAAAACACATTTTCATCTTAAAAACACTAGTAAATACCATAAAACTTTGAATATTGAACTGAAATTATGGGAAAGTACTCTCAAAAGACCAATCTACTGGGCAAAAAATTAACAATATCATAACCTGAAGGGTTTCCATTTTATGAACCTTCAAAGTAAAATCATTGAAAATACCCAAAAACCAATTTCTGGAACAAACCACAAGGCGTACTCCTACAATTCAATAGCTCGAACGTTCTAGAGACCACCAATCGATCCAGAGGAAAATTTTACATAAATGAGTGAATTTTAAATCGTTATTTTCTAGCATTAAGAGACTTAACAAAGAAAATGTTATAGAGATAGATGCGGATAAAAAAAATTAAAACTCACTTTACAAACAAAATAGTAACAATTGAATTATGACAACATTGCACTTTACACTTTCAGTAGGTGAAAAATCATCACAAAACAAAAAAAAATAGATTCTACCACATGCCACAATTTAACAACTAACATCAAATAATTAATATAACAATTTTTTATAAAATGTTAAACAAATTGAAATGAGCACGAATTTTGACAGTAGAATTAAAACAATAATACTCTTTACGTGACTTAATAAAGAAAAAGTATAATTGTATATGTTTTATTAAGTTTTAATCTAAAAGGTTATTTTAGTATGTCAGCAACTTGTTAACTATTTGATCTGAATTGAAAATGTTCCATAAATTGGATAAAACATCTTTAAAAATGTGACCCTTCCACAACTTGCAATTTAGATTTAATTTAGTTTATTTTAAACATAATTTTTTTCAGTTATTTGCTATTATATTATTTGTTATTAACTTTTTTTAGAGAAAAACAAAAGAAATTGCTTTTGTTCTGTTTCATACGAACAACAATATCCTTCAAACCACCTTTTTGCATGGGAAATTTAATTTTCTACAAAATAGTATCCCTGTAAATATCTCCTAATTTGCATTGTTTTCAAGTTAATATTAAATAAGCTACCAATATATGCAATTTTTATTTATTTACTTCCAAAACGCATATGACACTATTCATAGAAACCATCTAAATTTTCGACAAAAATTTTTAAAAAATGCTAAAAATTCGTAAAGAGGGGTTTTTTGGACCGGAAAATCGACTGGCAAATCTTGACAATTTTTTTAAGTCTTAAACTTCAAAATATTTTCGTAAGTTCCAATTTGTCAATCTTTTTAAAGGCGTGAGTTAGGGAAAAAATTAGTTAAATATAATAATAGTTCTTGATCACGATGTTTGTTGAAACTCTATTTTTAAAGTTTCGGTAGCGGTCCAGCTGCCGTTATCAAGAATAATGAAAAATAATAAATTTTCGAATCATCGAAAATTGACTATTTTCGATTAATCGATTATTTTAGATTAATCGATTATTTTCGATTAATCGATTTTTTTCGATCAATCGATTTTTTTCGATTAATCGATTTTTTTCGATTAATCGATTCTTTTAGATTAATCGATTATTTTCGATTAATCGATTATTTTCGATTAATCGATTTTTTTCGATTAATAGATTTTTTTCGATTAATAGATTTTTTTCGATTAATCGATTTTTTTCGATTAATGAATTAATCGATTAACATCGATTAATCGAAAATAATCGATTATTTTATATAATCGATAATCGATTATGTTTTTTGATAATCGCCCAGCCCTAATTTTGAGTCGATATTGCCAAGGATTAAGGGATTCGCAAAATATTTCCATAGCTACCCCCTTTGTTCTAAATTTTCGACAAAAAAAAATAAAAAATGCTTAAAATTCGTAAAGAGGGGTTTTTTGCGCCGGAAAATCGACTGGCACAATCAGTTTTGTGATAAAATCATTATTTCGCCTTCAAATAGAGTCATGAAATTTTCGAAAATCCACTTTTCAAAACAAAAAATACTCATAACTCGACTAATAGGAAAGATAGAACTTTCTAGTCTTCGCCAATCGATAGAGGGGACAATTTTACATATTTTAGTGAATTTTGAGTCCATATTTCCAAGGATTATGGGAGTCCGAAAAAATCAATTTGTATCGCAAAATATTTCCATAGCTACCCCTTTGTTCTAAATTTTCGACAAAAAAAAATAAAAAATGCTTAAAATTCGTAAAGAGGGGTTTTTTGGGCCGGAAAATCGACTGGCATAATCAGTTTTTTGATAAAATCATTATTTCGCCTTCAAATAGAGTCATGAAATTTTCGAAAATCCACTTTTCAAAACAAAAATTACTCATAACTCGACTAATAGGAAAGATAGAACTTTCTAGTCTTCGCCAATCGATAGAGGGGACAATTTTACATATTTTAGTGAATTTTGAGTCCATATTTCCAAGGATTATGGGAGTTAGAAGAAATCAATTTGTATCGCCTTTGTTCTAAATTTTCGACAAAAAAATTATAAAAAATGCTAAAAATTTGTAAAGAGGGGTTTTTTTGGCCAAAAAATCGACTGGCACAATCAGTTTTGTGATAAAATCATTATTTCGCCTTCAAATAGAGTCATGAAATTTTCGAAAATCCACTTTTCAAAACAAAAAATACTCATTACTCGACAAATAGGAAAGATAGAACGTTCTAGTCTTCACCAATCGATAGAGGGGACAATTTTACATATTTAAGTGTATTTTGAGTCTATATTTCCAAGGATTATGGGAGTTAGAAAAAATCAATTTGTATCGCCTTTGTTCTAAATTTTCGACAAAAAAATTATAAAAAATGCTAAAAATTTGTAAAGAGGGGTTTTTTTGGCCAAAAAATCGACTGACACAATCAGTTTTGTGATAAAATCATTATTTCGCCTTCAAATAGAGTCATGAAATTTTCGAAAATCCACTTTTCAAAACAAAAAATACTCATAACTCGACAAATAGGAAAGATAGAACGTTCTAGTCTTCACCAATCGATAGAGGGGACAATTTTACATGTTTTAGTAAATTTTGAGTCGATATTACACAAGATTATGAACAACCTCAACAACCAAAAAAACTGATAAATCCCACTAAAAGGACTATCGAAAATACAAAATCGAAGATTAAAGTTAAACAAAAATAAATTTTTTTACCAACAAATTAGTGTTTTTGTTTCATTTTTAGTAGATTCCCCCCCTTTTTTTGATGTCTCTCATTTATGAAAGGAAAAAAACATACGTTTTGCGCTTGTGGCCACGTCTTTCAAATATGAAAGACGCTTTTCTTCCATGATTTCTTCTTGTTGCAGGTCCTCAGTTTGAAAACTAAACATACCTACTTAGTTAGAGACAATTCTTGAAATGTCGTCGAAGCTTGACTCAAGAGGAGTTGGAAGATAAAGCAGCTGAAATAAATATAGATAATGAGAGTGACTTTGATTCTAATGATTCTTTGAAAGATCCCGATTTTCTTCTGGACACCACATCTCCACAATTCAGATTCTATCCATCTGATGAAGAGGATGACGAAGAATCATTGGACATTGAAGAAGCCCAACAAGATTTGGCCATCGAAGAGGCTCTGGGTGAAGATAATGACCAAATTGAAAAATATAACGAGCTACCATCATTTTCCTGTGATTGAAGCGAATATGTGGGACGCCATAAGAACTTCGAGTTTACAACAAGAACTACCTCCTGAAATAACTTCGCTTGAGACATTCCTTCTGCTCGTAGATGATGAAGTAATAAATCTTATTGTTGCCGAAACCAGCAGATTTGCAGCACAAACCATAGCACCGAAGAGAGTGAAGAAATATTCCCGCTCGAAAAAATGGGCACCTACCAATCCAGAAGAAATCAAAAAGTTTTTGGGATTGGTTCAACTGGGTGCATTACCATATAATTGGGCGACCAAGGGAATTTATCGTCATAAATACTATGTCACGTAACAGATACCAGTTGCTGCTAACTCTAATGCATTTCAACGACAACGAAACAATGCAAAACGGTGACCGTTTAGGAAAAATCCGACCTCTGGCTGATATTCTACGAAATAAATTTCAGTCTATTTCAACCTGATGAAGACATCGTTATAGATGAAACTTTGGTACCATGATATTCAGGCAGTATATCCCAAACAAGGCTCATAAGTATGGAATCAAGCTGTTTGACTGATGATTACATATGGGCACTTGAAGTCTATGCTGGAAAGTCAGCGAGTGGGCAACGTGAAATTGGATTAGCATCAAATGTTTGTTTGAGATTATACCAGAAACTGCTGTATCAAGGATACGTTGATAATTTTTACACAAGCTATGAGTTGGCTAGAACAATGCTCGAGAAGTTAAAACATGTTGTTGGAACCAAAAAAAAATATGCCAAAAGAAGTTCTTCAAGCAAAGCTAAAAAGAGGGGAGATAGTATCTCGTGAAGATGAAAACGGTATTGTTATTTTGAAATGGAGAGACACGCGAGATGTGAGGTTGCTCTCTACAAAACATGCTCCAATTATAGTACCAACCAATAGAATTGCTGGAGACGATCTGCCTATAGCTGGTACCTCCAGAACCCTTGACGTTCAACCTTCTACTAGTGGAAGAGATTCCTCTTTACCAACCGAGAGACAGGAATCTGAAGACTCCCAAGATAGCGACAATCGACTATTGGCTACACCAAGGAAAAAGAAATTTCGAAAAGCAAAAGAACATCAGCAAAGGAACTGAAAAGAGTAGGCAAAGCTTTCGGAGAGACGGCAGAGATAGCGAGCTTGAGAGTTAATGCAGAAAAGTCAAAGTTTTTGAAAATGACAACCCCACAAAGAAGAGGAACGGAGATTTTTTAGTAGAATTGAACGGTCAGAGATCAATGGAATTCGAACAAGTCCAAAGCTACATCTATCTAGGTACAGTTGAGGAGGAAGGCGATGAGGAGATAAATAAAATAATAATTTCAAAGAAAAATATCTAAAAAGACCAAGCTACATCTATACAAAACAGTTATTAGACCAACTTCACTATTGGGATTTCAAATTAAGATTTTAGCGCTACCGGCGGCGGATAGATGAAGTACCACATTGATTTATAACCTTACTTTTCTTCCATATCGATTTCATTGTTTATTTTGTGTTTAGAGTATTTGAAGCGTGGTTTAGGCCCTTTAAACGTTGTTAAAGCTGTGATTCGGATGTCTTTTACCTTTCATTAATGTTCATTTAGATATAATAATTATTGGTGTAAGAATTAGTGTTAAGGTGTTAGTAGTAACAGAATTAGGAAAAAGCTACTTTAATAGTCTTCTTATAAACAAAGACAAATGGCCCAATTAAAATTAAGTTTATTGGAATTTCTGAGGTATGTCGAAGGAAACGAAAGTTGTAGTAGAAGGTGAAGAGGTCCCCAATGCAGACCATTATAATATTATATGGAAATATTGAATGGAACTCTTCAGTGACAAAAGTGTGTGCTCTCTCATTCCAGACAAGCGCTCAATTCGAGCCTCATCAAGTGGAAAACTCAAAATTATGCAAATGTTTTGTTCTTGCAAAGCAGGAGCTGGTGGCCGATGTAAACACATTTCAGCTTTTCTAATCCTTTTAACCAGGTAGGTTATTGTGAAAAGAAAAAAGTTATCAGAGTTGGAACATGTTTCCAAAATGTGCCTGGTCATCAAAAGGCTCAGGAAATTTCTTAACACTAAATTATAACGAACAACAAGTAAAATATAACAATAACAAATGATAAAGGAAGATCAAATAAAAACGGTTCAAAGAAAGGCACTATATTAATACAAATCAATGGTAAACAAAGGATACGAAAGTGTGGTTAGAAAACTAGTTTACATTAGAGCCACCAGAGTGCGTATCGCTTCTCTTGAAATGCCAATACGGAAGTGAAACATGAATATTGAATAAAGAAAAGGAAAATAAAGTAAACTTATGGAAAGGAAAATACTCAGAACGATATTAGGAGGGAAAAATGATAGATATACACAGAGAAGGAACGCGAAAACGAGGAAGACCTACAAAAAAGGTGGTATAATGAAGCCATTGAGGACCTAAAAGAGGGAGGAGTACCGGACTGGAAAGCGAAAGCAAGAGACAGGAAACAATGGAAGAGAATTATCACAAAGCATGTGTGTAGCATTATATGTATATATAAAATAACCTCAAACATTCCACAGGATATTTTTTCTTGATTGAAAAAAAATATTGATAATCATCACTTTCCCTAGCTAAATTTACGTTTATTTTCGATAATTACGAGTAAATTATAATGAAACATAACTGTATATATATATATATATATATATATCTTTAGATGACACATCAACATCGTTTACAAATAAAGAAACGAAGTTGCGAAATAAAAAATTATACTGTTGACTTCTCTCCGGAAGTGTATCATTGTCATGAAGTCAAAAGTTGCCAAATATGGGTCAATGGGTGGAAAGAGAAAATGTCAACTAAATAAAGGTTAATTTATACTTTTTTTTATCAATAAGTACGAAACAGTAATTTTTATAAAGACGGTAAGAAATGGCATTGTTGATTTTAGATTACTTCTATCTACAGGGTGATCAAAAAATAATGAGGGATATTTTAAGTACAGATAAAATATATTAACTGAGTCGTTAACAGTATCGTACTCGTTTCTTTGAAAAGCGAAAAGATAATGCCTAATAGTATGATTATTTTACAACTGAAATATTTGGTTGGTAAAACAATATTTGAGACTAATTTTTAAATTTATTTAATGATGCTTCCGAATTTTTTTTTTAAGTTCACTTTTCACGATAAATGGTTGACCACCTTATCTATAAATATTTTAATCTGATTGTTTTGCTTTGTCAGACCTGTACTGCACCTACCTACTTTATTTCCAATGCCCTTTTTATATTTATATATAATGGAATTAAAATATTTATAGATAAAATAAAAAGTGGGGATTTCGGGATAATCATTTTTAATATTGTATCAGAATTTAAGTTTGTAATAAACATTTCACTCCGAAAGTAATATTGTCTTTAAAACTAAGTATGATTTTATCAGAAAATTTTCACGGAAAATAAAATTTATAAAGACATTCTATACTAAAGTACCTGTTTCCATTATGGTGTTCGTGTTCTGTTGGTATATATGGCACAGGCACAGGCACAAAAAACATAGTTACCAATTAAAAAATTACCCACCCACAAAAACACGGAACCATCCAGTTGAACATAAAAAAAATATTAACGACAAATGCATAAAATAATTTTACTTTTCTCATATACCTATATGTAAAAGTTAATTGTTGTTTGTTGAGATATGAATAAATTGTTTTTGTTTAAGTAGTCGTAAACAGTGTTTGTTTTTTTCTACTTAAGGATTAAAATTTTTATATTTGAAATTAGTTATTTATAAAGAAATGTCAAATATATGCTAGCTTTACGTTTACTTACAATTATGCTTTGAATTTAACACTATACAGGGTGTTGTTATATTTTTTAAATGCAAATAGATAAATCAGACTCCGAGAACCAATTGTAACGCCTGTTTGTTCACCAGATCCAACTCTAATAGATTTATGTTTAAAAGATATTAAAAGTCAAAGGTATTTGTTTATAAATCTCGTAATTTGCAGGAAACATTAAATAGAAGAAAATTGAGAGAAGTAAAATGAATTAAAGCCAAGGGCCACTAAGGGCTTGTAGAGCTGATATATATTGTTATGATAATTTTTATTTTTAATCAATTACCTATTATTATTTTCTTTATTTTATTGTATTAACTTACCCTTTTTTAAGCTAGCTCACCTATAACTCGGTAACAAGAAACTCTCTTTGGGTTCCGGCGCTGATGAATTATTTTGTTTTATATAAATGTTGAGACTTTGAATCAACTATATTTGTTATGGGTCCAACAATTTTATTAGTTTTAATAAATTAGTTTTTTTATTTATATTATATTAAATGTTATTAGAAAGGAAAATTTTGTTACGCCCATGGAAAGCATACCTTACTTACTATCTTTGACCTGACCACCTGTTTTAAAATTTTAATATCTATGATCTGTGTTGTGAGTTGCAAACAGTTTAGTTTGAAGTGATTTAATGGTCTGTCTTAACAAAACGAAAGTTTCACTATTTAGACAAAATAAAATGCAATGGATCTCAATTAAACAATTTAATAATAATACGGTGAGTGCGTTTATATGAAAAAATTACATGAATATCAATTCCACTTTAACTAATAACGTAACAAAGAAAAAACAATGAGAACTCAGAAACAAACTTCACCTAAAATAAAATAGTTCTTTCGATTTCGAGGTTAGTTATAGTTTAGAATTCCATTAAAATAAAGCTTGTTAACGATTTAAATTTTTTTTATAGATGTACATCTGATTAAATTCTGATTCTATTACTTTTATTGGTACCAATAAATATCACTAACCTTACTCTACATTCGGAGTACTAAATCGATGAAGGTTTTTCAATTTACAGGAAATAGCACCTTCTGTACAGTTTCTTTCTATCAAAAATATTCTAGTAGTTCCAAGTACGAGTAAAACTATATTGTTTATGCAACCAATTTCAAAACGGCTCATAAACAAATAAGTTAAAACGATTGGTAGATGAAAAGATAAAGAAGCTGAACAAAAAAAATTACGCTAAAGGATTTTTGACACGCATTAGTTACCTCGATAATTTGTGTAAAAGGCAAAAAACGAAGATGAAAAGTGGAACGGAAATACACCAGAGTGAGTTCGTAAATCTATTTTGTGCAACACAAGCAAACTCTCCAAGGATACTGGACGATTGTTATTAATTTTATTACACGATTTTTCGATGTGTGTGATTATTTTGAAAATAAGTTATCTAGCTAATATTGCAATTATTCGAGTCAAATTCGCAATGTACGGGAGCTCGAGTACCTCGGAACTTACCATGGATGCTAGAAAAGTCTTCACTTCAATGTTTTAACGTATATTATTGTTTTGGCAGTACCAAAATCCATCGATGCCTGAAAGATATGCCTGAAGTAAATCACCTTTTGTTCTTAGTGTTCTCTTACCAGTGGAGTCTTACGTCAAGTGTCACTTTGCTGTGTTCGTATAGATAGTTAAAAAGTTTACATGACTGATTTCCATTTAACATGAAACACTATTTCTTGGTCCAGATGCTAATTCAGTCGACATAAGTTTTGTAACTGATTCTTCTTGTTTATTTCTTATACTGATAATATAGTTCATTAGATAATTAGCAGCATTTTTGAGATACCGTGCTTATATATCTACTAAAATATTATCCCTAAATATTATTTAATATAATCTTAAATTTAAAAAAAATGTACATTAGTTGTGCAATTGAACGTCATAAATCCTCATCATTAAAAAATAGCAGCGTGCTTCGTTAATTTGATAATAAATATAGAGTCGGAGACAGTTTTCTATAAGTTTCGTCATAATCCGACAAAAATTAAGAAATATGTATGAATTATTATAAAGCAATAAAATCATTGATGACACTAATGACCCGATAATGCAAGGCTGATTTACCTAAATTCGTTAAAAATATACAATTCGTTTACTGTGTCATTGCCAGTAGGTGTAATTAGAAACGGACAATGTCGATTTTATTACCATATAATTGAATACAGTGTTTCGGTATTGTTTAAAGTTCATCATTTTATTTATATAAAATTCTACAAGGACATTTACCAATTTTCTCAAGAATATTTTCAAAGTATTCCTACAGGATAAATACAAAAAATACCAAATATTCCAAACCCTATTAAGATCCTCAAAACAACCTGACGACTTCGACAATTGCGGAACTAGCTAAACGTTACACCCATGCTCAATCCTTAAAGAGATGGGATGGAATCAAGGGATGCAGTCTTGCCAGGATCATCCTGGGTCAAAATCAAGTTCATTTGCAACTGAACTTTTCTGTTCCACATCTTTATCTGAACGTACATTTTCTGCATCGACTTCCTTAAAACAATTCCAGAAACTATCATGTATCTCAATGGTTTTGTCATTTTCATTGATATTCCTTTTCTTTCGAATTGGAGATGAATCATCATCGGTGCTACTAGATTCATCATCACCCTTTTTCAGAGCATCTAAAAGACTTTTTTGTTTTGCTGTTTGTTTGAACTACTCCCAAGAAACTAGTTTTAAAACGGGGGGTCAAGAAAAGTGGCAAGCAGATAATCATTGAAGTTGAATCGTGCTTCAAGTTCAGCTTGTAGTGAAGGTCTCATTATCTCTAAGTTGAACTCGTAATTGACGAGTTGTGACTTGTTGTTGTTGTTGTGACGCGGAAAGTACTAAGTTTTGCCGAATATTCGGTACTTCGGCCACGAGCCTCGCTGGATATTTGGTATTCGGCCAAATAACTATTCATGGCATCTCTACTAAGAATATCTCAATCTCAGGGTAAATTACATGACGATCTCTATATAGTTTGCGCACAGCATCGATTTTTTCAGACCCAACAACCGACTTTAGACGATATTTTCGAAGTTTTTCAGTGAGTGAACATCTATCAAGATTGAGAATTAAAAAGACATAAACAGCCTTGTTCATAGTCACATCGTTTAATCGTTAGTAGCTATTAAATACTCTACTATAACAAATAGCCAATAACATGTTACTAAATGTGTCATATTCATAGTTCGTACTTTAATAGCTCCTATTTTACAAATCAAAGAAAGTTATATTATATAAAATTTAGTCGTGCTGTAAATATACAAAGACATATTGTTTTTCTGTGTATGAGATAATTATTAATAGGCATTAGTATTAGAACCATATAAATCACTGCTAAGTGTAAGTGCAGCAGACCCATATTAATTACTTAGCAGAATTCATTTATTTTTGAATTAATATATAATTTTCCATATAGTTTATAACAATCTGATAATCTGAATGATTTGACTGTGGATACTTTTTCCTTTAACACCAACATGTTTTTTGGGAGGCATTGCTTTAGATCAAATAAAACACACAACACTATCAGATGAACTAGCTAAACGTCTTAAAATATTCAAAAATCAAAAATATTTGAAAGTAAAGGATTGCTTCAAGCACAACCTCAAATGTATATAATAAAATGGCTGTGTGCATGAAACATCGTTTGTAACGCCAATGGCAGTTACGAGGCGACATAGATAAACAAGACCGATTTTGGTTTCTGCGCAAGACAGTTGGCAAACTTCACGTGGCTTCTTCTTATGTGAAACGGAGTCTACTAATATTAGCTTCGTTCCAACTAACGTTAGAACCGTTTTTGGTATCGTTCGCGCAAGTGCTATATTTCTTTCCCGTTCCCACTGATTAAAGTATCGTTCTTGGGACTGCTTGGGACGGTATACAAACTGTACCTTCTGGATGGGGTGATAAAGTTGATGTGTCTACCCCAAATTCGAGTTTGCGCACTATACAGTACTCGAAACGATTCCAGTACGATTCCAGATTAATCAAACCTATTATAAAGCAGAAAAATATGCCTGGCAACATTGCAAATCCATCAATTTCTTGTCTCAAATCTCACAGGACAACTTTTTATAATTATATGTATACTGTATTTAAAATTATTATTTATATTATTTAAAACCATTATTAATTGAATTAACTTAATTATTTATCTCAACCGAACACAAATATCACCTACTTTCAAAAAATGCAGTTTACGTTGCAACATGTCTATCGACCTGTCTCGACTTTTAAATTTATATCGCAAATCTTTCTCTAATTCCCGCTCGTCGTCTCATTAGCCACCCCAATCTTCAACACTGACCCTAAGACAATTGACATCTGCCAACAGCCGCTTCCATTTTTACAACACCCCTTTTTTTGCTATCGACTTTCTTCGAGAAAAGACCTCCATTTTTATCGTTTTTATATATTTCTTATCTAAATTGCTGTGGTACGCACAGCAGCTAGGATACCGTTAACTGTTAGGGTACCTTAAATATCTCAAAGATATCGCTTAGACATCTCAAAGATACCGAATATTAAGACACCTTCTAAGATACCGCCAGAACGCAGTTAGGACATCTCTAAGACACCTCTACCTCCAAATTTATTGACGACCCACCACTGTGATACCTCCAGGCCAAGTTTCCATCCACCCTTCCGGAGGAAAATTCAAGATAAGTACCATAAAAAGTCCAGGTTACATACCTATCATTTTTTTCCAATTCATTGGCAGAATAAAATTAATGTTTTAATTTCTCATCCTCCCGGCTATAAGAGCTGTAGGGGATCGTGTCCGGGTTAAAGTGAGTTTTTAATTTTTCACCTTAGTTTTCTCTTTGTTTAAATTCATTTTTGTTCTTTCGTCGACGTCTAAAAGGTAGTGGCGCCCTAAAGCTTCTTATAGTCTGACGACCCTCTGACATACCTAGTGCAGCACTAACATGGAGTAGAACCATCCCTGAGAAGAGTCTCATTCCGGCATCTGTCTCGAGTGGCCACTCTAGCGCCCAAGTCACGAACAACCGACTGATACGGTTACAATGTCATATTTAGTACGAACCTAAACATACCCATACTCGCTGGTAAATATTGAAAACGTTACTACAGTATTCGCCAGCTAACTTGATGTCCCAGAAATTACCAACTAAGAGAGACAGAGTAATAGTGCCCTGCCTACTCGGCTGCTATTGGTGGTAAAATTTTGACAAACGCCAATTGCATCGAACCTTATCAGGTGTTAAGATTTTCAGAAGCGTAGCGTCACACAGTTATTGTTTCTGGTTTGTACAATAAAGTGTTTGTAAAAATGTCAGCCGTTAATGAAGAAAATCGTAAATGTACTGAAGGACAAACTCGTCAAGTGATATATAGAGTGTTTAATTATTTTAAGACATTAAAAAGTGATGAATATACCTTAATAAACGTGAAAATTAAAACATCCCAGGCAACAGGTAAGCCAGCTAGCTAGCAAGCCATGACAAGCAAGTTAGCACAGCTTTATAATCTTCAATTAGATAAATAACATGTTATTGTAATGGGTAACTTATTGTTAAAATATTATTTACGTACTCAGAATTCAGGTATAAAGCAGATCCGTTTCTATTAAAATCAATATACCAAGAATTAAAATATTATTTATTAAGTTAGGATCATATATTTCCGGACGGACTTTACTTTATTAATTGTTAATTTGTAACAGAAAGCGTATCCTCAGAACTTGCACTGTTTACAGTTATCGGATGGGCGGCGTCAATAGCTCCCTAGAAAGCATTTAGGACATCAAGTTAGCTGGCGAATACTGTAGCATTAGCATGATGCTAAATACGTCTATGAATAGGTTATTTGTCATTTTCAACTAGTAGAGTTTTAGTAGCCACAACTTTGACTATGAATAAGGCTGAAAAAGTTACAAAACGTCTTAGCAAATTGTCGTTTCAATTTCGTTAACTGCAATTGTTAAATGCTTATAATTATCCCAAGGGAATGTGGTTTCAGCAAGGTTGGATCACCGCCAAATAATGTAAAAACAGTTTAGAAGAAAAGAAGAGTTTATGTGGCTTCAAAAGGTACAGATAGTAATAGAAAACATATTTTGAAAATGTTTATGGAAAATACACTAAAATTCAAGGTTTATTTTTAAAAATTATCAGAATTCAATCCTCTACCAATAGAATATTTTGGTAAACAATAATTTACAGAAAATACTGATAACGGTTTAACTGAAATAACAAGTTCGTTAGGTAGTAAACTAAAAAGCAAAAAATAAAAATATATGATAGGTACTTATCTTTATTGTTCCATTATTTGATGTAATTTTTTTAAAGTTTATTTTTAGAGAATCCAAAGCAGAAACATGTTTTCTAATGTCGGAAAAACAAAAATTTCTTAAATTAGAGATTTTGGATAAAGAGAGTTAAAATGAAGGAGGAGTTTTTATTTTTTTGACTTACCTTCTAGGACTAGAAGTTTGAGTATCAGGTTCTTGTGTATTTTGCGTAGTCGCCACAGGGGTACTGGGAGTAGTCGAATCCACCGTCGACGGAATACTCGTATCGCTCGAAGATAAACTCCTAAGCCTACGGGACCTAGAAGACGCTGAACTACTTCGCGCCCTTCCGCTAGGTTCATGAGACACAGCACTATCACGCGATCTAGATCTCGATAATCTCGAAGAATTTCGCACCACGTTAGCGGTAATCCTCGACGGTGCACTAACGGGTCGTCCCGGCGTCACTTCTTGGGGTTCCCCACTCGAAGGAACCTCCCCTCCCGACGTAGCGTCGCCGTTCGGTAGCGGCAAATGTCGCAATCTGCGCATAGAGCTACGCAACCACGTGCTTTTATTGACGTCTTCTTTGGGTTCTTCGTCCATGGCGGGCGACGAAGAACTGCAGGGAGCTACGGTTATTCGCGGCGTTTCCAAGACAACGGTTCCGGTACAGCAGTTACCGGCTGCGTGTGCGCGTCTCTCTAGGGTGATATCGCGTGCTACATCCTGCACCCAACTCCAGTCGATGTCTTCATCGGAGTCACCAGCTGGGCATGGTTTCCGGCTTCCTGCGGAACACCTGGAAGGAAAGTTGTGTGCCATATTAAAAATATTTGGTTAATGGGTCGTGAAAATTGTAAACAGGGTCGGTGCTTTGGAATTCATTTAAACGTGGGTTGTTATTTATACAATACTTAATTGCGATTACGATCAATCGACCAATCTGTATCAAACTGAACCAGCAAAAAAGTCGAGCATGGGCGTGGATAATTTTAATTTGTAGTGGTCAACAGAAGCCTTATCAATTGCTCAAAATGGCAAGAGCGAGCAACAATTAAGGAAATTATCAAGAAACGAAGGAAAAAACTAGCCTTAGGAGATCCAAATGAAGGGAAAAATAAGACGAACAACGCGATGAAACGGACAAAGAATAATACGGCATGTAAAGAAATTATTAAAATCAAGAAAAAAAATAAAAACAAAAAGGAAAAGAAAAAGCAGATGAGAATTGGCACTTGGAACGTAAAGACTATGCTGCAGCCAGGGAAAATGGATGAGATAGCCAGAGAAATGAAAAAATACAAAATAGAAATACTAGCACTACAAGAAACAAGATGGGCCGGTGAAGGGAAAATAGATAAGGACCAATATACATTATACTATTCGGGAGAAAGAAAGCAAGGGGAAAAGGGGACTGCCTTTATGATTAGCAAACAAGCAGTACGACAGGTTATCCAATTTAATGCGATAGATGGAAGAATCTCACATATCAGAATTGAAAGTAAACAAGCCAACCTAAGTATAATAAATGTGTATGCACCTACAGAACATGCCAGCGATGAAATAAAGGAAGATTTCTACGAAAAATTGGAAGAAATTTGTTGCGAGATTCCGCGTAATGACATAATGCTAATTCTGGGAGACTTCAATGCCAAAATAGGCCAAGAACAGTATATCAAACAAGTCGCAGGGTCAGAGACAATTCATACCAGTACAAACAACAACGGAGAAAGGTTATGCAATCTAGCCATGACTACAAATACATCTATCGTAAGCACAATGTACAAGCACAAGAGAGAACACAAGATCACATGGACATTCCCAGGGAGTAGAGATGGAAATCAGATAGACCACGTACTAATATCCAAAAAATGGAGGCACACAATACAGGATACCAGAACTTACAGAGGAGCTAACGCAGATTCTGATCATTTCCTAGTAATAACAAAAATGAAGAACAAAATAATTAGATGGAGTAATAAGAAAAAATACAGAAAGCGATGGAATACACAGAAACTAATGACACCACACATAAAACAGACATACATTGACACAATACAAAGAAGTTTGTTGAACCGTCAGGAATACAACATTGAGCAAAGTTGGATGACTATCAAAAACAGTATTATACGAGCAGCCGAGAAAGTAATTGGACAAAAAAATACCCGCGTCAACAAGGAATGGTTCGACGAAGAATGTGAACACAGAATCAAAATAAAAAACCGAACAAGACAAGAATGGCTAAAGACAGGAAGCCAGAATGAGTTAGAAAAATACAGAGAAGAAAGAAGAGAGGCGAATAAATGCTGCAAAAAGAAAAAAGCAGTCTGGATTGCACAGTTAATGCAGGAGATTGAAGCCAATAATAAAGACAATAAAAAATTATACAACTACATTAAATCACAAAACACTACAAAAAAAAGCAACTGCAAAAATAGACGACACAACGTGGGAAGAGTACTTTAGAACACTCTACAAAGAAGAGACTATAGAAGAGGTCGAAGAGATAGTAGAAGAGGAAGAAGAAATTGAAGGCATATCGTCACTGGAAGAAACCTCTGAAATTATAAAAAGTCTAAAAACAAGAAAAGCCGCAGGTCCAGATGAAATCCCGAATGAACTGATTCAATGTGGAGGTGATTCCTTGGTAGAGGAAATTCACTTGCTAATAAGTAGAATATGGCAAGAAGGAAAAATGCCGGAAGAATGGGAAGAAGGGCTTCTGGTACCCATATTTAAAAAAGGTGGCACTTCAATTTGCAGTAATTATAGGGGAATAATGTTGTTAAATACCTCATACAAAATACTCACAGCGATTAGAAAAATACACTGAGTCAGCAATTGGACAGTATCAGCAAGTGTTTAGAAAAGGTAGATCGACGATAGACGCAGCCCACATTCTCACTCTGACTGCAGAAAAATGCTACGAATATGATATTGACCTTCATATACTATTTATCGACTTCAAACAGGCGTTCGACAGCATAAGCAGAAGGCAATTAGTACGCGAAATGAAGAAAATGAAAATACCTTCAAAACTAATTCAACTGAGTTTAATGACCATGGAAAATTCACGGGCAAGAGTGTTAACACCCAGCAATGTTACAGATACAATAAATATACAAAAAGGAGTTAGACAAGGTGACGCTCTTTCAACAACTCTATTCAATATTGCTCTGGAAGGCGCAATCAATGTCTTAGGAACCCAGAAGACTATAGCACAAAGCTTGGTTCAACTCATAGCCTACGCGGATGATATAGCACTAATCGCAAGAACTAAAAAAGCACTAGAAGAAATAACACTAAAGCTAGAAAACGAAGCTCGTAAAAGAGGTCTGCACATCAATCAAGATAAAACCAAATACCTACTAAGCTCCAGAAGTGGAAACTGCAATCTAAACAAAATCACGATAGGAGACAAAACTTATCAAAAAGTAGACAATTTTAAATACCTGGGGATCAATATTAACAACAAAACTGATAGAAGTATTGAAGTAACGCAAAGAATACAAGCAGGAAACAGAGCTTTTTGGAAATACCAACAAATCTTAAAGGATAAACATCTTAGCAGAAAAACAAAAATAAACCTTTACAAAGCAGCTATTAGACCAGTAGTAACCTATGGGGCAGAAATCATGTGCCTAACCAAAAGGAACGAAGAGCAGCTAAGAATTTACGAAAGAAAAATTATTAGGAGAATAATGGGACCAAAAAAGATTACAGATGGAGAATACCGACAATCAACGAATTTGGAGCTTAAAAACATACTAACCGGAGAAGATATAATCACATTTATAAAATCACAGCGGCTCAGATGGTACGGGCACATCCAAAGAATAGACCCAGAAAACGTATTATATAAAGTTACAAACTGGGCCCCTACAATAGACCGTCCAAGAGGAAGACCAAAACTCAGATGGCTAGAGCAGGTATACGAAGATGTGAAAAGACTAAACCTCAATGACCAGAGGAAGACTATTAGGGACAGAGTGCTGTGGAACAAAACAATAAATAGCGAGAAGAGACTTAACTTATTTTAACGGAAAAACACATTTTATATCTAGTATGCTAATCAATGCGGAGTGATTCACCGCAAACATAGAATCTAAGAGCTTCAAGTTGACATGAAGCAGGCCCTATTCCGACACGGAATGTCTGGCCTATATATATAATATTTTTAGTACAATAGTTACTGCTATTATTGATATTAACATAAAGAATCTTGCTTAAGTGCGCACTATTCCCCCACTTTCCATTTCAATATATTTTTGCTCACCTGAATTGGAGCACACCACCAACCATTGCATCTGGTAGTGACGGTCGTTTCCTCCTGATTACAGCCACGGTATTTCTAGCCGGATGATTCCTGTTTTTCGGTTCACTGACTGTCCCGCAAGCCGACGAAGGCCTACGTTCCCTTTCATTCGGTTCGGTGATGACGTACGCTTTATTAACGCACCCGGAAGCCAGGTACTTCCTGTAGTTCTCCTCCATTTGTCGTAGTTTGCGTCGTAACTCTTCATCCTGTTAAAAAAAGCAAAAAAATTGCGATACAAACAATGAAAAAAAAATTATAACCAGAAGTGTCTAGGCTAGAAATCCTTCAAAATGATACATATGATATTCCCAGGTCCAAATCCCAATGTTAAATCACCTTTCTAATATCCCTGAACGTTGTAAACAAAATATTCCATGATACCCTGGTATTAATAGCACTAACCTTACTATCTTCATTTTCCGCTACAGTTTCAGTCTGAAGGTCGCCAGTGTTTATTGAACTCCCAACGCTCGGCTGGTCTTCGGTGCAATTGGAAGTATCGCACTCATCTTCACTCGAACTGTCCTCCAAGGTCTTCAAGTAATTATCTAAATCTTCCAAGCAATCTTCAATATCTTGTTGAACTTGTACAGAACTAACCTCGCTATCGTTGTCTTCTTCATCGAGAACGTCGTCGAGGTTTTTTAGAACGTTGAAAGCTTCTATGTTGTCGCATATTTGTAAAAATTCTTCGTTGTTTTCTAAACCGTTTATAATATCGTAAGTATCGTCGATATCTATGAGGATGTCTTCGATATCTACACTGGGTCTTCTCGAGATTATTTTCGGGGTTGATAGTTGACTAGCGGTTTGTAATTTTTCTTCTAAAACGGGTAATTCTGTGTCTAAGAGGTTGTCGGTGTCTTCTGACCATGCTTCGGACGGAGATATTGAAGAAGCTCTTGGGAGAATCGGAGACACAACGTTCAAATCGATCAAATCCGTTTCGTTCGTGTTTGTTTCTGCAGACATTGTCGCATTGTTTAACTTTAGTATATGACCTGAGAAAAAAAGATAGTTTTAATTATATTACGTACAGGGTGTAACAAAAAGTCGAACAATCATTTGCTTTGTTTCATTAGCTAAATATCAACCTTGAATTATTAAATATTTCAAAGAATAATAAACATACAATATTATGTATTTGCGTGTTTGCGACGTATAGTTTAATTAATGTGGTACACACACTAGGGACTTGAAAAAGTAATCAATACCTTGTCATTTAGTATATTTGTTACATAGCCTTAAGGTCAAGGTTTTCAGCAATGATGACTGGAATATTTTGAAAATATCAGGTCTTGCAGAGACCAGAAAATGCCAATTCGATTTCAATGATTTAATTCTAATTAAAGTGGGGACGTATTCGGTCATATTTGAAATGCGCAGCTTGCACAGGAGTGAGAGAAGTTCGAAAGGGCTTTTTGGGAATGGAGGTTTTTTTGGTAGAATCGTTTTTGGTGATATGGTGATATTTTGTAACTGATATAGGAAAATGTCCTCTGCAAGGGGGGGCTTTTGGGGGGGGGAAGGAGGCAAAAAGGTGGTGTTTGTTTCTGCCGTGACCCCCCAGGTCCACCGCTGCATCTGTCTTTTTTGTCGGTGTTTTGGCGTGCGGTGGAGAACGTGCTTTTGCTTTTGGTTGATTAGTTTGATTTTGTTTGTTTAGGTTGTGACGGGGGAGAAAGGGGAGAAAAACAGTTCCCTTATTTTTTTTATTTTTGTAAATTTAGTGTTTTTTGGGGAGTGAATACAGCTGTGGCTATATATGAGTCCCGACCAACGGCCATTTGGCTATCAGAGTTTTGAAGAAACTAGGATAGGATACAGGGAAACCACAGAAAAACTTGTAACACCGATGGGGTTCCTGAAGGGTACGCAGGGTAGCTACCGGATTGAGATGTGGGAGTTGTCGAGGTAATTTACGAGATCCTCGGGTAGATCTTCGTAGGAGGTTTTCAAGAGGCGAAGCGGAGGGAAGGGGATTTTTGAAGCTTGCTTCTTATTGCACGACATGGAATTTTTGAAAAATTGTCAAAAATGGTCAATAATTGTCAAAGATGGTCAATAATTGTCAAAAATTTTGGAAAATGTATAAAATTTTTGAAAAATTGTCAAAGACGGTCAATAATTGTCCAAACCAATCGAAATTCGTCAAAACCAATCAAAATTTGTCAAAAATGGTCTAAAAGGATCAATAATTGTTAAAATATAGAAAACTGGTCAAAAATTGTCAAAATTTTGAAAAAATGGTCAATCATTGCCAAATATGTTGAAATTTTTGAAAAATTATCAAAAATGGTCAATAATTGTCAAAGACGGTCAATAATTGTCAAAATTCGTCAAAATGGTCAATAATTGTTAAAATTTTTGAAAAATTGTCAAATTTTTTCAAGTATGGTCAAAAATTGTCAAGAATTTGGAAAAATCGTCAAAAATTGTCAAAAACTGTTAAAATTTCGAAAATATGGTCAATCATTGCCAAATATTTTGAAAAATTGTCAAAAATTTTGAAAAATGGTCAATAATTGTCAAAAATTTGGAAAAATGGCCAATAATTGTCAAAAATTGTCAAATTTTTCGAAAAAAAATTTTTAAGTATGGTCAAAAATTGTCAAGAATTTGGAAAAATCGTCAAAAACTTTCAAAATTTTGAAAAAATGGTCAATAATTATAAAAAACTGTCAAAAATGGTCAATATTTATTAAAAATTGTCAAAATTTTTGAAAAATTGTCAAATAATTGTCAGAACCTGTCAAAAATTCTCAAAAATTGTCAAAAACGGTCAATAATTAGTAAAATTTGGAAAAAATGGTCTAAAATGGTCAACATTTTTGAAAAATTGTCAAAAATGATCAATAATTGTCAAAACTATCAAAATTGGTCAATAATTGTCAAAAATTGTCAAAATTCTGAAAAAATCGCCAATAATTGCCAAATATGTTAAAATTTTTGAAAAATTGTCAAAAATGGTCAATAATTGTCATAATTCGTCAAAAACTGTCAAAAACTGTCAAAATTTTTGAAAAATGGTGAAAAATTCACGAAAATGGTAATTCTATTGTGCATAAGAAGCAAGCTTCTGTCGGCGGTCCGACGACCGCTCACCTTTTTTTATGGCTTTTCGTGAAAGTGATTGACGTCTTGATCAAGGCATTTGGAGGGTATTTTTTGCAATAATGTTTTCGGAGATTATGGTTCGATTGACGTAACGGGATTGTAGGTCTTTTAGCCGAGTAGTGATAGGGGTAATGTTTGTATTGTTATAAACATGGATGCTTGGGGACATAAATGATTGGTATGGGCAGTAGCGGAGTATGGCTCTTTCGCATGATTGGATGTTTTTGAGAATACCGGGTGTGAGGGTGCAGTAGATGGTGGATTTGTAGACCATAATGGGTCGAATGAAGGTTTCGTAAGTATGGAGAAGAGTGGATGGGTGTGTTCGCCCAAACTTTCCTCCTAACGCCTAGATGAGATTGGCTCACTTCCGCATTTTGTCCAGGGTCATCCGGACGTCTGTTCTCCAGTTGAGGGTGTGAGTGAATCTCACCCCCCAAGTAGGTGACTTCTTTGCGGATTTCGAGCCAATCCCCCTAGAGCGATATTCGGAAATTCTGAGGTTGAAGTTTCCGGTTTGGGTGGCAGAAGATTATTGCCTGGGTTTTATGGGTGTTGAGGGTTACTCTCCATTGACTGCACCATTTTGAATAGGTGTTGAGAGTTTGCTGGGTGCGAAGTTGGAGTGTATGGAGAATTTTGGCTGTGGAGATGAGAGAGGTGTCGTCAGCGTATAGCTGGATGTGGTCGTAGGGGTTTCGAGGTGACGGAATGTCGTAGGTGAATATGAGATATAGTAGAGGTGCGAGGACGGAGCCCTGGGGGTGAACGGTCTAGATACGGAGTTTCCGACTTTGACACTAATGGAGCGGTTTGTGAGGTGAGAGAAGATGAGTTTTACTGTTGGAAGGGGGAGTCGGATGCTCATGAGCTTTCTAACCAGGCTCGTATGCTTTTGAACATCCATGAAGATGGCTGCAGTGTATTGTCGGAGATTGAACGACTTTGTTATTGTTGTTTGGAGGCTAGAGAGGCCGTTTTGGCAGGAGGGTTCCGGTCTGAATCCGTGTTGGAATGAAGAGATGATATTGTTCGTGGTGCAGAAGTCCCAGATTCTGTCCTTAAGCAGGCGCTCAAGGAATTTCCCTTGAACGCTGATGAGAGGGATAGGTCTGTATGATTAGGGGTCGGTTGGGTCTTTCCCGGGCTTGGGGATGAGTACGGAGTTTGCTCTGGAAGGTTTTTGAGGGTTTGCCTTGAAATTAAGTCTGGACCTGGGGAGGTGTTTTTTACTGTTTTGCAGGCGGTTTGAATGGTTTGAATAGAGAACGGGGCTAGAAGAGGGTTTTCTTCGCTGAGGGGGGTGAAGACGTGAGGGCTTCTGGTGATGTTTCGGGTGAGGAGGTCGGATTCTATTGCGAACTCTCGGTTGAAATTGGGATTGTTGGGGGGAGAGAAAACGTTTTAAAGGTTTTCCCTGAATTTGTCGGATTTTTGTTCGGGGATATAGAACGTTTGTCCGTTTACCAGGAGATGCGAATGTTCCTTCTTATATCTGCCACCTATAAGAATATTGGACTTTCGCCAGAACAAGTCTATAGTCCAGGTCAGCCGTGGAAGATCTTCACTTTGCACGTTTGTGCGCGTTGATTTCCAGCCTGACTTGTGCGTTTAAACGGTTACACTGTTTTGACGATTGGATCTCTGGTGCGGACAAACTGTCTATACAAATTTCTTTTTTGGTGGATTTTTGATAGAATGTTTTTTTGGGGGAGGGCACTGTAGTTGGTGTTTACAGTGGTGAGAGGGATGGCGATGTCTTGGGCATCAATTATTAGTGAGTGGAGGAGTTCGGCTTGGGTGTCGATTGAGTATATGTCTAGACAGTTTTGGTGAGGAGGGAGATTATTTTTATGTGGTTTTGGAGTGTGGTCCAGTCGGCTTTGTGGAAATCATAGAGGGTGAATGACGACGGAGGTCGAGGGATTGGTTCGGCGAGGTTTTGACCAGAAGGGGAAGGTGGTCGGAGGAGATTGAGTCTCCCAAGAAACACTCATGGTCGTAGCTCATCATGATCCTGACGAACAGGAGTAAGATACTTCACTATAAGTATGAACAGAATGCGTTGCGCAGTTGCCGTTGCTACTGAAATATCCATGATCCCAGCTTGGATGCATAAAAATATATTATTATTTTATATGTAAATGGGGCAGTGAAGACCAAAAAAAAACACGTTCAAACGGGTTCAGACTTTCTTAGTTCAGAAAAATGTTGACAACAGCTTGTTGATGTAATTTTACTATTTGAAAGGAAAATTTAAAAAAATATCTTTGTAGAACTCAAATTTATTGGAAATCACTGATCAAAATGGATATAAAAGTATGATCAAGGTATTTTTTCCACTAATAAGGCTTTTGATTATAACATAACCTTCAAAACTGATTTCGAACTTTCTTATTTTTATTTTTCCTTTGAGAAAATTAGGAGATTATTGGGCAGTATTTATATTGATATCATTACTGTTTAATGACTTTTATTGAATTCATAATATTTAGAAATCTTAAGGTAGAATTACTTTGGAATCATTTTGGCAGCCCTGTAAAATGGTGAGACGTTTTTTCGGGTTGTAGCCGCTGGGGCCATGTGTTTTTATTGTGGTTGTCTGTTTTACTTTCACTTTTGAGTTTTTGTATTGATTTTGAACCCGAGAGAGCAAGCCAAAAGGGCAATGTTATCGTTTTAAACATTTCTTATATTTTTATGTTAAACTTATATGTGTAAATAGTAAAAGTTGATTAAAATAGTTCAATCATAGCAAACTTCAGTTTCTGTGTATATTCACATATCCACAAGCAACCAGAATATAATTTTAAAATTCGATAACCTCATTTTTATTCATAAAATATTACATCGTATCTAACGTATTATAACATGAATTTTATCACACTTAAACTTACTCCTACCATAATCAGTTTAAAATTTCTATCTTTTACACACAAAAAGTGAATTTTTTTGGCTCAGTATACTTTCTACTGTCAATTTTACAACATTCAATGACACGAAAAAATAAAAATTGAGAAAGCGTCTGATAAAATCAACTTAACAATAAAACTCATTAAGCTTCTACACTTGTAAGCCTAAAAACTAACCAAATAATTATAGTAGGTAGCGTTAAAATGGCTAATTATCCCAATTATTAAATTGATTAGTGTTGAGTGTATTTCTTGAGTTTCAGTGTCACGACCTTCGTGTCATCTCATTTTATTCATTTAACCCATTGAAGGTAATTATACCTTTTAAACTTCATGGAATTTAATTACCTTAATTCGGAAAACCAATTTGTGAAATAATTCACCTAAACTAGGGAAGGGGAACTGAAAAATATTTACGAAATGGAAATAAACATTTCTTTGTTGCACAACAAGCAGATATTTAGAGGGTGAGGAACTGCTTCAGATTCTGCCCTGGTGTAAATTACGAACAAAATCATAAAATTACCATACCTAGGAAGGTATTAGATCTCTAAAGAGTTGTCTGTAAGTGGTAACGACGCGAAGAAATGCCTCGCGTCACTTGTCATTGGCCAAACAGAAAGGGTAAGTGGTAACGACGCGAAGATTTGCCTCGCGTTACTTGTCATTTGCCAGATAGGTGTCACAAATTTATTATTCTACGAGATATAAATGGAATTAATTGAAAATAATTCAACTTCAATATTATATCCAGTAAGCACATTTAAAGAAAATAAATATTTGTTTGTTGCACAACAATCAGATGAGGCATATTTAGAGATAGAAATAGCTACTCAATCTTCTAAAAACAATGATGGAGGTTGAAGATTCTATCAGATTCTACCCTGGTGTAAATTAGGAACAAAATCATAAAATTACTATGCCTAGGAAGGTATTAGATCTTTAAAGAGGTGCCTGTAAGTGGAAACGACGCGAAGAAATGCCTCGCGTCACTTGTCATTGGCCAAACAGATAGGGTAAGTGGTAACGACGCGAAGATTTGTCATTTGCCAGATAGACGTCACAAATTTATGATTTTATGAAATATAAATGGAATTAATTAAAAATAATTCAACTTAAATACTTTATCCAGTAGGCACATGTAATGAAAATAAATATTTGTTTGTTGCACAACAAGCAGATGAGGCATATTTAGAGATAGAAACAGCTACTCAATGGAGGGTGGAGAAGTGCTTCAGATTCTGCCCTGGTGTAAATTAGGAACAAAATCATAAAATTACCATGCCTAGGAAGAGGTGTCTGTAAGTGGTAACGTCGCGAAGAAATGCCTCGCGTCACTTGTCATTTGCCAGATAGAGGTCACAAATTTATTATTTTATGAGATATAAATGGAATTAACTAAAAATATATCAAGTAGGGACATGTAATGAAATAGAATATTATGCAATGAGCACAAAATGATGCCCATTTTGCACGAGTATGAAATTTGCAGCACGAGCCGAAGGCAAGTGCTGCAATTCATACGAGTGCAAAATGGCCATTTTGTTGCGAGTTGCATACTATACTTTTTCTATGACAACATATCATAACATAACATCATAACATACGATTTTGTCTTTTGATCTACCTTCCATTCCAAAAAAACGTTATAAGCGCGTTGATACATACTCTCCGACGTTTCCGGTAATAAATTCAGTGTTGTTACCTTCGCTGCTTCTATTATGTTCGGAGGTGTCAAATCTAAGTCAATATCACTATCAGTTTCCATTTTAATTAATAGTTTTTATAGAAAATAACTGTGAAATTACTCGTTACCTACTAAAACTTTGACAGAAACGATCTGCTGACATTTCATCAATTTGTCGCTGGACGTCATAATTTGACAAGCCGTAGTCGTCTTGATTTTAGAGTGAACCTATACCTAACACGAAATATTCCATTTCGCATTTGTTGCTTAGCAACTTGCCTAGCAACCGATGCAAAAATGAAATTCTGTACAAAAAGTGCTTGTTTATGATTGAAGTTACGGTTATAAAATGAACATTTATCGAGGTTGTCGTAGAAAAATAAATATTTGTTTGTTGCACAACAAGCAAATGAGGCATATTTAGAGATAGAAATAGCTACTCAATCTTCTAAAAACAATGATGGAGGGTGAAGAAGTGCTTCAGATTCTGCACTGGTTTGAATTACGAACAAAATCATAAAATTACCATGCCTAGGAAGGTATTAAATCTTTAAAGAGGTGTCTGTAAGTGGATACGACGCGAAGAAATGCCTCGCGTCATTTGTCATTTGCAAAACAGATAGGGTAAGTGGTAAGGACGCGAAAATTTGTCACAAATTTATTATTTTATGAGATAATGAATGGAATTAATTAAAAATAATTCAACTTAAATACTAAATCCATTAGGAACATGTATTTTTCTTTCAACAGCCTTGGCGTTAACACATTTTATGTGTAGAAAGTAACAGGCACATAATAAATTAATAAAATTTTATCTGCTATGCATATTTGAAATATTTGTAAATTGGTTGCGGGTGCCTGTATTGCACTCCAATCTTTCTGGGTCGAAGTGATAGTGTGTCTTGTAGTTATTCAATTTTATGAATTTATTAAAATCGATTATGAAATTATTCACAGGTATTTATAAATAAACTCACAAACAATCAATAATTAAATTGAAGTAATAATATTGTTCAACAAATTAATTAAAATTAGCCTCGAATTGAGAGAGTTGTGAAGAAAATGCCGTTGTTTTTATTTTCAAAATAATACAAATTAAAAGTAAAAAATTCAAATTACATGCAGGTGACGCCAGAAGATAATTGTATTTTACTTTTAAATAGCAAATATTTACAGCATAATATAAAATGGCAAACTCTAAAAATAGAACTTGTCGAGAATAATAAAATGTAATGATATACAATAAAATTCAGAAAGACTTCCATATCATCAAGAAAAATTGTTGAAATTAATGACAATATAAAAATTTTATTTAAAAAAATGTGTCTGAATTGTTTGGTAAATTAATTTTTAACAAGACTTCTAAAAGCAGTAAAAAACTGGTATCTAAATAGAGTCAACCAGAACTATTTATTTTACTATTGAAAATCCAAAGTGTTGTGAATTTAGGTAAGCTTGTGACTGCAAACGAACGAGAAAGCCTCAAGCCCTTTTAAATGGGTCCGAATCTTGCAAAAACCCTTGTAGATCAAGAATTATATGAATGGTAATTCCCCGAAGTTAGCAGTACTAACCTACATCTGGTTACAGATTATTTAACTGAGCAAGGATCTATAAAAAACACATATCAAAAGTACTAAAATTATAATGAGATCTATAGACATATAGAGGGGGTGACGATGACGTTTCAAGAACTGAACAGAACAGTTCCCAAGAAAAGTATGCTTCACCTTGAGATAAAACCTATATTAGAATGGATTGACCTATTCCAAAGCGACCTATTTAGATCTATTGTGGTCCTCTGAATCTGGATTACATTCTCCATCTCGACCCTTTCATGTAGTTTGTTTCTGGTAGATTCTCATCGCCTAGTACAAGAAGCTGCACGTTCGCCACTGGCATAAGATGTGTTCTGCATATTCCTCCTGTAGGTGACATAATCTGCAACCCCGTTAGCTTTGCGTGTTCATTGAGTTTACAGTTTAGCATACCTGCTACAGCAGTGACAGTTTTTCTATATTTACATCATTCATTCGTTTGAGTTGTGCTTGAATTGAATCTTTGGACCATTTTCCATGTTATCTACTTCCATTCCAGAAGCTTCGTGTCTTCTATAAAGGCCAATAGTTTGACTCGAAGGATTTTCAGTAGTTGTAATGGTTGTATTAATCCCTATCCAAAGTGCTTCCGTCTAAGTACTTGTAAGTTCTCGCAGAAGCAGAGTATCTAAGTAGGTGTTTCATTATCAAGTTCACATTTTTTTCTGCACATAGATTTACTAATTTGCCCATTTTCTGCAGATATTTCCTCAGGGTGCAGTGGCCAGTCACCAGGTCGGTAACTGTCTTCAAATGACTCTTACCCAATTTCAATAGCCTTGTCTACCTTGTTCAGTAAACTCTGTATGAAGATGCTCTTGTGTCAACCTCCTTTAGAGCCTTCTTTAGCTAACTGGTCCGACATTCCATTACCTGCATTCCCCTCATGTGCCATCACACATATTAGAGGCACTTTGTTGTTTCTTTTCTGTTAAGGGAGTTTCCACTGATAAGGGGAAACAGTGTATTTGATGGCCACCAGGTTCTCCTGACCTCGCTATTTCGGATAATTCTGTCGAGTTACTTTAAAAACAAATAAATAAATTTAACTAACGACTCGTGAATTAAATATAACCTTTAAAATGCAAGTTTTATTAGAAATTGAAAAAGTAAGATGGTTCTATATTTTCTACTATCCCTGTAGGTATAGTGGGTAAAAAATGGAAAAATACTTTTCCAGTAGAACAATGCATGCTTAAACGCAGTTCTTACAAAGAAATCGTTCGGTATACTTTTAGAAGTTAGATTTAACAATGGGAAAACGATAGCTGAAGTCAAATAGAGATTGAAGCAGGAAAGTTATAATGGTCGAAACTGGGTCAATAGTGCACTGCTATTATTTTAATTAGTTTACATTTTTTACTAGATTCTATGTTAATTGAATGTTAAAATTCACAATATAAATTAAATATTGATAGTATTTTTGACAGCAATGAGAATAACTTTAATAAATAATAAATTAGAATTTGTTTAAATAAATAATATTCTGTAAATGTCACAGTAGAAGAAAGTGAGAATGATGAAGAGTCGAGCATTAAATCGGCGTTTTAAATGTTTTTTGGGCCCAGTGATGTGAGAAAAAGTGGAATCATTAGCTCTATGCTTGGACTAAACAAAAAAAAATTCTCTTATAGTAAAATATCAGCACTGGCAGCACTTTACGCATCATATTCGTGCTTGTTCATTGTGTTGTTGTTGCCGGAAAGTAAATATCGTTTTGGGGAGTATGGTATTTTTGACATTTTGTGGTAATATTTGTCAAACTATTTCCAAGAAATTCTAGAACATTCGAGCTGTAATCTAAGTAATAATTAAGCGGCGGTTAAAAACTTAGTTATTGAACAATTATGGTTCGTGGTTGTGTAGTTTGTTGAAAAGCGGATCGATCATTCCCGGAAATTAATTTTCTATATTATTCTCTATTTTGTGCTGCTATTTGATTTCATGAAAAAATTACACACACTAACACGATTTAACGATGCAAATTCCAACCTACTTCTCAAATTAGACTCGCATCCATGTTCTTATCGATTTTCCTGTTCTAAAAACAGTTTTCTATGTCGTTAATTAGGTCCTATACTCTATTTGAAAAAGACAGACATAAACCCTTGTAAAATGACCAATCCAAGGGCGTACCTGCTTGTGATGCTAAAAATCTCAACAGAATAGAATATAATAATGTATATTTACATATCAATAGTTAACAAAATTTTTTTTTACAAAAATAATAATAATATGGATGTATTGAAAAGTAAATAAACACAAGAAGCCCGTAAGAATCCTTAGGTTGTGCATGGGCAATAATTGTATCTTTATCTTATTTTATCGTCTGCAAAACTTATCACTTCTCCTTTAATTTCGTTCCCAGGTAGTAATTTGTTGATATATAGCAAAAATAATATAGGTCCAAGAATGGTACTCTGAGGGACCCCGAATTTGACAACTCTATCAGAGCTTATATATTTTTCAATTTTAACTGATTGGGCTCTTTCATATAAATAGCTTCTGATAGATTTAGAGTTGTTCCTCTAATGCCAATTCCTTCCAAGATCTCCAACATCTGTACATGACATACAGTGTCGAAGGCCTTGGCCAGATCAAGGAAAACACAGATTGTCAGTAAACTATTATCAATGTTGTTATATAAAACATTTGTTAAGTGATAAGCTGCGTCGGCAGTAGACAAGCCATTTTGGAAACCGTATTGATTTGGATTAATAATGTTGTATTTAGTGATGTATTTTTCCAATCCAGTTTTTAATGCTTTTTCTACAATTTTGGTTATCAAGGAAATAGGTCGGTAATTATTCATTTTATTTTTGACTCCCATTTTAAAAACAGGAATTACAACCGATTTTTTAAATTCTGCTGGAAAAATACCAGTTTCAAATATTGTATTAATTAAATGAGTAGGAAGGCAATTTCGTTTCCTATTTCCTTAATTTTTCATTTTCCGATAACTAATATTTAGTGTTCGAATAATATTAATAAACCCTTGTTGTAAATAATTTCTAGTAAATCATAATTGATTCTGTAATAAACGTATTATTATTAATTGATATTGTATTATATGGCAAGTCTTTGTTTCATTTTTCATTTAATATCATACCTGCAATTACAAGCGACCCGAAGATCGGATTTCTATTGTATACCGGTATTGTACAGGGTTGGGTAGGTAAATAAAAGAATAAAGAATTGAATTACAATGTAAATCGTTTAAAAATTCTGGAGTTTTACTTGCTCACTCCGTAAGGGTTTTGCATGTTAAATTAGGTTCTATTACTCTCTATCTATTTCAAACAGACTATAGTCGGCACTATAAATTTATCTATGCAACACGAGATCTACTATACGACCTCTCGATCCTATATTTATACTTCCTGGTACATTCCATATCATTATGTAGACAACGATTACACTGGCAAATAATATTTGGTGAAATAGTTTCTGTTGGACTATAAAGTTTGTTGAATGCTGTATTTTAGATGAAGACGCCCCAATATTTCCGTTAATTGGAGGTTTTGTTTTCTTGGCATTAAAAATGAGAAATTTGTCATGAATCTCGGTATACAGAGTGTCCCAAGATCTTTTTTACAGTCTCTAACTTAGGAATTAACGAATAGGTTTATTTGAAAATTGGGTAATCTTTTTGGGACCTACAGTAATTTCATCCGAGATATACAGGGTATCTGTGACGTCATCATAGAAGCAGGGACGTCATCGCAATCAGTAGCGGATTTAGGCATAGGCCCGTGAGGCCCGGGCCTAGGGCGCCAAATTTTTAGGGGCGCCAAAATTTTCAAGATGACTAAAATTAAAAATCTATTGGGTTTTCTGTAAACTGTAAGACCAAATTTTAAAGTTTATTTTATTGCGCTCTTACTATAGAAACATAGTACCATTTTGAGGGTAGAATTTCTTTGTTCTTTGTAACATTTGTTTGCGCTTTATTATAAAACGAAACTTTAATTTACCATGATACATTATACAAGTATCAGTTGACTCATGCAATAAATTAATATTTTTCAATTTTTCGTAAAAATTTTATAGTTTTACGTAATGTAAAGCCCCCAACGACAAGCATGATTGATCAATTTTAAAAAATCGCAGAATGAATTTGAAAAGTCATAAAAATATATAGAAATATAATACAAATTACGAAAAAAAATTTAAACTTGAAAAGTCAAATATATTTTTATCGTTATATTTCAATTTATCGATAATTTAATCAATCGGAATTTTTTTAAATCTATTGCCATAGTAAGAATAAAATTTTGAGCGAAAATAATTTTTTTATATTCCAATTTTAAAAGGTTCTTCACGGGAATTGAATTTTGGCACACCCTAATGTATATATATATATATATATATATATAAAAGGGCGCCATATCGTCTCGGGCCTAGGGCGCCATCAAACCTAAATCCGCTACTGATCGCAATGAAAAAAATGCAATGGAAGGGGGGGATTAAACTTAGCTCAAATGAAAGAGCTTTTTATCTCAAATTCAACGGTGTATCACAGTGAGGGTACTCAAATGGGTAATTATACCAAATTTTCAATTTATTGTTTATTTGCAACAATAACCAGAACATTTCGACTTTACAGTGATTTTATAAAATATGTTCAAAATGGCAACAACACAAGCATCGAACCTTCTAAGTAGTTCACGTGTACATGCCGCATGTATCATCTCTTGCGTAAGGTCATTACAAGCTTGTCTAATTTTATTTTTTAAATCGTTCGTGTCTACAGGTTTTTCATTATAAACAAGCTCTTTTAAGTATCCCCATACAAAAAATCTAGGGGTGACAGCACCGGCGTTCGTGGAGGCCATTGAAAGGGTCCATGAGTTCCAATCCATTTGTTTGGAAATCTAGCATTAAGATAATTTACTACAATACCGTGGAGGTGCGCCATCTTGCTGCCATATCATATCTCTTCTTTCATTCAAAGGAATATTCTCCATTAACGCAGGTAGGTCATTTTCTAGAAAATTTGAATATCTCTGACCATTGAGATAGCCTTCAAAAAAATATGGGCCTACCAACCGACCATTGAATAATCCACACCAAACATCAACTCCTCATCTGGTTTGAAAGCGAGTTTCCCTTACCCACCGCGGATTTTCCTCTGACCAATAATGAGAGTTATGGCGATTCACGACGCCATTATTATGGAAACGCGCTTCATCACTCCTCAAAATTTTACTCAACACATTGGGAGTGTCTTGCATCATAACTTGCATGATGGCGATCCAAATCGGTGGGACGCAACTCATCAGTCAAATGCAATTTAAATGGTTGGTAATGGTGGGTTTTGAAAATTCTATGAACTGAACTTGAAGAAACACCAATTTCTGCAGCAATGGTTCGGATGGACACATGGGGATTAACCGCTACATATGCTAAAACATACACCACATTCTGTTCGGTCTGTATTGGTTTGTTATGATTACTATGCTTTGAGTTTGGAAATGAACCTTGCCGCATCTTCTCTTCAACCATAGCAAAAGACACATGAAAAGGTGTTTTTCTTTCGGAAAAACGCTCCTGGTATAAGGCCTGAGCATTTCGATAATTTTTCCTACACTCACCATAGATTAGCAACATATCTACATATTCATTCGGTGTGAATAGGAATGGCATTTTGACTTCGGAGTTTTCACACTATCTATTGTTTTAAAATGGTACTAGGTATGAGTATTTAGAAAGTGACGACAATCAATGTGACATTAGATTTTACTAATACCAATCAAAAAGCGATTAAGGTAGAATTCCAACGCCAACTTTTATAAAAACTAGTTAAAAAGTAAAAATAGGCATATCTGAAGTGAATCCGGATATGATATTTGCGGCATTTAAACGATCACTAGTTATTGTTGCAAATAAACAACAATAAATTGAAAATTTGGTATAATGATCCACTTTCACCGTTGAATTTGAAATAAAAAGCCCTTTCATTAGAGCTAAGTTTGATCCCCCCCTTTAATTGAATTTTTTTCATTGCGATGACGTCCCTGCTTCTATGATGACGTCACAGACCCTGTATACCTCGGATGAAATTACTGTAGGTCCCAAAAAGATTACCCAATTTTCAAATAAACATATTCGTTAGTTCCTGAGTTACAGCCTGTAAAAAAATCTTGGGACACCCTGTATATTGGAACGACAAAGCAAAGTATGGAAAATCTGTAAACGACGAGCCTCCTTACATAGCTGTGTAACCTTGTCAGTTAAATTAACGACTATTGACCCAAGTATTTTTTTCAAAAATCAAAACTAAACTTGATTTTCTACATTAAGTTGTATTTTTAAACCACTGCCGGAGGTGTTTTATGATTTTCCAGTCAATTAATAAATGCAGGTCCTATCTTAAACGGCTTAAGTCAGTCTTACAAAGCCCAAGGGTTCGTATGTCGCCCGAGGGTATATATTTATTAGTAGTTTTGAATAATAATAATTTTTTTTTTAATTTAATTTTATTTATAGATGTCGAAGAATAAAAATATATTATTCGAACGCTTTGACAAAGTTTTGAAAAATAATTTTTTCCAAAAACAGTGACCGTTCAACGAAGAAGAAACAACTACTTCCCGGGCTACATGCCCCGACAGACATTGAATTACACTTCTAAGTCAAACGCTAACGTCAAACGTCATTTTCGCTATTCATCATGATTAACCTTAAAAGATCTACTGACTAGAGATGTTAAAAAATAATCGATTTTTATAGTAATATTAATCGATTTTTAGTTAATCGATTTTATAAATTACGTGTTTAAATCGATTTTCGGAAACGGCTCGTATTATTTATTGACTATTTTTCAAAATTTTAACAATTATTGACAATTACTGACCATTTTGACTGTTTTTCAAATTAGTGACCATTTTTCAAAATGATGACAATTTTTAACCATTTTCGACAGTTTTTGGCAATAATTGTCCATTTTTTACCGGTTTTAACAATAATTGACAATTTTTAACCATTTTTGATAGTTTTTGACCATTTTTGACAATTTTTCCAAATTTTAGACCATTTTTCCAAATTTTTGACAATTATTGACAATTAGAAACTTTAACAATTTTTGACAATTATCAACTATTTTTCAAAATTTTGACAATTTTTAACAATAATTGTCCATTTTTGACAGTTTTTGACCATTTTTGATAGTTTTTGACAATTATTGGCCATTTTTGACAATTTTTCAAAATTATTGGCCATTTTTGATAGTTTTTGACAATTATCGACTATTTTTCAAAATTTTAACAATTATTTACCAATTTTGACAATAATTGTCCATTTTTGACAGTTTTTAAAAATAATTGACAATTTTTAACCATTTTTAATAGTTTTTGACCATTTTTGACAATTTTTGACAATTTTTGAACGTTTTTCAAAATTATTGACCATTTTTGATAGTTTTTGACAATTATCGACCATTTTTCAAAATTTTAACAATTTTTGACCATTATTGACCAATTTTAACAATTTTTGACAATTATTGACCAATTTTAACAGTTTTTAAACATAATTGACAATTTTTAACCATTTTTGATAGTTTTTGACCATTTTTGAGAATTTTTCAAAATTTTAGACCATTTTTCGAAATTAT
Organism: Lochmaea crataegi; assembly: GCA_947563755.1. NCBI lineage: Eukaryota > Metazoa > Arthropoda > Insecta > Coleoptera > Chrysomelidae > Lochmaea > Lochmaea crataegi. The sequence continues at coordinate 67,958,217 of OX387424.1, forward strand.
TGACCATTTTTGATAATTATTGACAATTGTTGACAATTATTGACAATTATTGACAATTGTTGACAAATATTGACAATTATTGACAATTATTGACAATTATTGACAATTATTGACAATTATTGACAATTATTGACAATTATTGACAATTGTTGACAATTATGGACCATTGTTCCAAATTTTTGACCATTTTTGGCCATATTTCAAAAACTAACAATTTTTCAAATTTTTTCAAAAATTTTGATAATTTCTCAAAAATTTTAACAGTTTTTCAAAATTTAAAAATTTTTGACAATTATTGACCAACTTCGACAATAATTGTCCATTTTTGACAGTTTTTGACCATTTTTCAAAAAAAATTTAAAATTTTTTACAATTGACCATTTTTGACAATTTTTGAAAATGTTTGACCATTTTTCAAAATTTTTTGACAATTATCGACCATTTTTGACAATTATTGACCATTTTTGACCATTTTTGACCATTTTTGACTATTTTTGATAAAAATTGTCCATTTTTAACAGTTTTTGACAATTATTGACCATTTTTGACCATATTTCAAAATTTTTGACAATTTTCATATAATTAAATAAAATTATATTATATTTTTAATCTGATAAATTGTTAATTATTCACCAATTGAGTAATTCGGAGGGCGTGGTTTAATTAAATAAGCGAGCGAAAAATATTCGTTTTTTTGCTCTAGAGCGTAAAGTAACAATCCTCGGCATTTGTCGACTTTACGATTTCATTTGAATATAGTAGTAATTAGTCATTCTACGCGCGACTGTAAAAAAATGTTTTTTGCGCCTTAATGCCCGCGCGGGCCATAATGTGTACTTTATGTAGATGGAATTTAAGGTATAAAAAAAACACAATAATGAACTGGTATGACATAAAAATATATATAAACTTGAAAACACTCAATTAACAGCAATAAAAAAGATCATTTATGTGGAAACTTATAACGTGGATAGTTTTGTTTCGTTTTTAAACAATTTTTCACATCAAGAAAAACAAAAGCAAAAACAAGGTGATTTTGTAGCTTTTCCAAACTTAAAAGCATAAATTTGAATATTTATAAAAATTATTGTTTGGAGAATTAAATAAAAAGACTTACCCATCAAGTTCATGAAAGATTAAAACATTAAAATGAAATTTTTGTACATAATCATACTACTGAAAACACCAAATAGTCGAGCATCTTATCTACTACGAATAGTTAATGAAAAAGTGCAAACATACCAGAAGATAAAAATTTATTTCATAATCTCGCAGATACTGGAAAAAAATTTAGATCCTTGATAATGTAATTGAGGTCGAATTTCATAAATTTCATTCAAAACTTACCGGGATGTGATTATTTTATTGGCCTAATAAATCAGTGGAAGTCATAAATTCTTTTTTCAATTTCCTCTTCAATGAACCCAATAAATGAAACCTATTATATAACGGCCATTCTAAGCAAATTGAAATACTGACTAAAAACATTGATTAATATTATTAAACAATGCTAAAAAGCTAGATCGACCGCCCTTAGGGTTTCACACGAGACGGGAGTGGGCGAGAGTATCAAAAATCTCGTATCGATATCTTCAATTCCGAAGAAATTGAGTCTCGTTCAAGTCTCGTCTCGTTACCGGTTGTCTCATCTCGTTCAAGTCTCGGTTTCGTCTCGTTACCGGTTGTCTCGCTTAATTCTAAATATTGATAATAAAATCCATAAATAATTTTTTAAAACCATTTATAACAACATTTTAATGTAACTGAAGTCCAAAAATCAAAGCAAACGAGTGAAGGTATAATGAAAAATTTTTAATTTATACAGTGCATAAATACGAAATTTTAAGAATATTGACAAAGTATTACAAAATGTTTACATGGAAATAAAGAACAAAAAAAGCCTAAATACGGAACTCTACGAATATTAACAAAATTATTCAACAAGTTTACTTGGAAATTCATTCACAACAATTACTCCTGACCTATCTTATAGGTAAATAAGTTTAATAAGGGAGAATGGTTGACATCTATTTGTTCGTTAAGACGATTACCAGAACTTTTTTTTTCTCAAGAGCTTCTAAAAGAGGTTTGTTTTTATTGGGAAAACCACATTGTTTTCTGAATATTTTTATTTTCAACGTTTCGGTAGCGTTTCCAGCTGCCGTTATCAAGAGTTATTGTATTTTTTCTCTAACTGACACTATGTTCAAATTTCATTTACGTTTCTCCAAAATATATGCGACAACTACGTTTGAAGTATATCCTTTAAAAGCGTGTAACTTCTTCAAATTAAACATGAAAGGTTTGTCACCAGCTGACATATCATATTGTAGTTGCTGCATTTTATAAATTATAAAAAACTATCAAAAATGGTCAATAATTGTTAAAATTTGAAGAAATGGTCAGAAATTGTCAAACATTTTTAAAAAATGGTCAATAATTGCCAAAATTTTTGAAAAATGGTCAATAATTATAAAAGACTGTCAAAAATGGTCAATAATTGTTAGAATCTGTCAAAAATTGTCAAAAACTGTCAAAAATTACTAAGTATTTTAAAAAAAGTAAAAAATAGTCAATAACTGTTAAAATTTTGAAAACACATCAAAAATTGTTGAATATTTTGAAAAAGGTACAATTGTCAAAATTTTTGAAAGTTCTCAAAAATGGTCAATACTTGTCAGAAACTGTCAAAAATGGTCAATAATTGTTAAGATTTTGAAAAATGGACAATAATTGTTGAAAATTGTAATTTTTTTTGAAAAATGGTCAAAATTTTTGAAAAATTGTCAAAAATGGTCAATATTTGTCAGAATCTGTCAAAAATTGTAAAAAAACTGTCAAAAATTGTTAAATATTTTTAAAAATGGTAAAATATAGTCAATAATTGTTAAAATTTTGAAAAAATGGCCAATAATTATAAAAAACTATCAAAAATGGTTAATTGTAAAATTTTTTTTAAAATGGTCAAAAATTGTTAAAATTTAAAGAAATGGTCAGAAATTGTCAAAATTTTTTAAAAAATGGTCAATAATTGTCAAAAATTCTCAAAATTTTTGAAATTGGTCAATAATTATAAAAGACTGTCAAAAATGGTCAATAATTGTTAAAAATTGTCAGAATCTGTCAGAAATTGTTAAAAACTGTCAAAAATTGTTAAATATTTTAAAAAATGGTAAAAAATAGTCAATAAAAAATTTTGAAAGTTGTCAAAATGGTCAATAATTGTCAGAAACTATCAAAAATGATCAATAATTGTTAAAATTGTGAAAAATGGTCAAAAATTGTTAAAATTTTGAAAAAATGGTCAATAATTATAAAAAACTATCAAAAATTGTCAATAATTGTTAAAATTTGAAGAAATTGTCAGAAATTGTCAAACATTTTTAAAAAATGGTCAAAATTTTCGAAAAATTGTCAAAAATTGTAAAAATTTTGAAAAAATGGTCAATAATTATAAAAAAACTGTCAAAAATGGTCAATAATTGTTAAAAATTGTCAAAAATAGTCAATAATTCTCAGAACCTGTCAAAAATGCTCAATAATTGTTAAAATTTGAAAAAATTGTCAAAAATTGCAGTTTGCAATTATTATGCAGCTAACTTTAAATAAACAAAAATATAATGTTTTCTGTACACTGTATTCACACCTACTCATTTTAATCACTAATCAGACATTAGAATTAAGCATTGTTATTGTTTCAATAGTTATTGTAGTGTAGTTATTGTTATTGTATATAATAAGTTAATGTAGATTTATAAATAAACTTTATTCGATTAAATTGTGATAATTTCATTATTTAATCATTTCAAATTTGCGCTCTTATTTTAGAAATTTTTGTTTTCAACTGGCTTTAAAAACCGATAAAATCTAGGTATCGTGGGGCAGTTCGTAGTCGCCCCAAAATTTCAAGAATAATATTGATACAAAAAAGAATTAGTGATCGGATTCATACCTAATAACAGTGTGTGTTAATATTAATATTTCCTACTTTTTTTAATTTTTTATGCAAACAGTAATTATGACTAATCAATTATCTAATATAAGTATTCGTAAATCGTGACCGAAACAAAATACAAACTACTTCAATACGGTGGTTAACAACAACAAAAAATCACTTCCTGATTCAAACATGAAGTACTTGAATTCGCGAATTGATCTTACTCATTTCTTAAAATCAAACAGCTTTACGCCTTCGGCAAGGTCACCCGCTATTTTTTATATTACACATTAATTTACAGCCTTTACCTTTCATTTTTAAATCAAGGATAAAAACCCACGTTCAGGTATAAATATGTCACACCAGTTTTTATAACCAATCAGACCGTTTTACTTGAGATGCTGCTAAATATTGATGAAAAATGAAAGATAGAACAGTAACGCGTTTGCTCGCTGCAACAGTAGCGCACCAACAAAATAATCAAATACAAAAAATAGTAGGTACATATACCCTCTCAGAAATAGCCTATTATACCTAATAATAAAATGTATTTCTAATTCAAAGAACTGGTGTTAAATATTTTGAAAAATGTACAATTGTCAAAATTTTTGAAAGTTGTCAAAAATGGTCAATAATTATCAGAAACTGTCAAAAATGGTCAATAATTGTTAAAATTTTGAAAAATGGTCAAAAATTGTTGAAATTTTTAAAAAATGGTCAATAATTATAAAAAACTATCAAAAATGGTCAATAATTGTTGAAAATTGTCAAAAATGGTCAATAATTGTTAAAATTTGAAGAAATTGTCAAAAATTTTGAAAAAATGGTCAGAAATTGTCAAAAATTTTGAAAAAATGGTCAATAATTGTCAAAAATTGGCAAAATTTTTGAAAAATGGTCAAAATAATCGAAAAATTGTCAAAAAAGGTCAATAATTGTTAAAATTTTGAAAAATCATCATAAATTGTTAAATATTTTGAAAAATCATCAAAAATTGTTAAATATTTTGAAAAATATACAATTGTCAAAATTTTTGAAAGTTGTCAAAAATGGTCAATAATTGTTGAAATTTTGAAAAATGGTCAAAAATTGTTAAAATTTTGAAAAAATGGTCAATAATTATTAAGTTTTTGTAACCAATCAGACCGTTTTACTTGAGATGCTGCTAAATATTGATGAAAAATGAAAGATAGAACAGTAACGCGTTTGCTCACTGCAACAGTAGCGTACCAACAAAATAATCAAATACAAAAAATAGAAGGTACATATACCCTCCCAGAAATAGCCTATTATGCCTAATAATAATATGTATTTCTAATTCAAAGAACTGGTGTTGATATTGAAATTTAAATTAATAAAATAAGACTGAGGTTCGTCAGCGTAACAAGAAATTTGCTAACGCGCATACAATTCTCAACACTCTAGCTGCTCTGGTTGACCTATACGCATCTAAACATACCCAAGCACGCTGATAAATATTTAAAATGTTACTAACATTAGCATGATGCTTAAATACGTCTATAAATAGGTTATTTGTGATTTTTCAACTAAAGTGTATTCATAAAGAAGAGAGAGTAATAAAACGACGAAAAACCCATTTTTTGAGCGTACCATTGGCGTAGATGTTTTACCAACATTTAAATTTAAAAAAAAATAGAAAAAAGGCAGCAGTTAAAAATATATGTTATATTTTAACCTGATAGAGAAATTGTTTATTATGCGTGTTCTGTTTTTGCACTATAATACGTAGGTATGCAGATAATGCCATTATAATCGTTTCCGGTGCATAATTAGAGGATTAAGTTTAAGTGAGGGTTAGCAATGTAATAATATAATTGGAGGATTTTAGATTATTAGCATATTTTGTTTCTTCCTGGTATTATAGGTACTCATGAGTTGGTTCCGAAATATTAAAGTTGACTACAAATCTGCTTTGCTTGTTATTATAGTTTTAACTTTTAAAGTGTGTGCAGTTTGTGTATCTAGAAAGTAAAAAAATATGGCTTCTACTCAGAGTACAAATAAAAGTTGTGCGCATTTAACGCTTAGAGAAAAACAAACAGTTCTTAGTGTGTTCGATAATCTGCAAAAAGACTATAAAACATTGACAGTGGATAAGTTGGTAACGAAGTGTTCTAATTTTACCCAATTTGGAAAATCAACTATTTATAGAATACTACATGAAAGAAAATTAGAATCATTAAAATAGCCGTTATCAAAGTCTGGGAGAAAACCAATAAAATTTGATGAGGATGAAAAAAATGCATCATGGCGGTTAGTTCATTCCTTTTATTTTAGAAAGGAAATTTCCACTGTTGATAAAGTTTGTGCTTCAATAAAACAAGATGGTGGGTATCCAAATATTGGAAGAACGAAATTGTGGAAAACTTTAATAGAAATTAATTTTTCTTGGGAAAAACATAACAGAAAGGCGAGATAATTTGCTGGAGAAGAAAATATTTAAGGCAATTTCGAAGTGAGGGCAAAAATATATATTTTCTCGATAAAACTTGGGTAAATGAATGACACACTGTTGGCAAACACTGGCAAGACAAAAATGTGAAAAGTGCCCGACAGGCATTCATGACAGGGATAAAGCCGCCTCGGTACTTGAAATGTAAGTTTCCCCCAATTGCGGCGCCTATGAGAATAGTTTATCCCTTGCCTTCTATTGTTCACGGTTTTGGGTTCTATTGTATTGAATTATTACAGTTTCCTGTAAAATTGTCGTATTTAGTAAAGCGTGTTACCAACAGATATCAAAGAATAAAAATATATTATAGTTCGTTTTACAGCTAGTTTTGAAAAATATTTTTCAAAAACAGTGACCGTTCAACGAAGAAGAAACAACTACTTCCCGGGCTACATGCCCCGACAGACATTGAATTACACGGGGTTGGTAAATCTACAAGATTTAAACCAACCATTCTGGTTTGCAACTAGAAGGGACAACATAACTTGTAGACCGGTTTCGGCGTATTGCGCCTCATCCTTTCTACTCAAAAAAGATTGCTATTTAATTTTCGTTGAAATTAACAAGTTTGTCTGCAATCAATAGCAAACTAAATTTGACAGTAGTCTATTAATAGATGGCAATTGAAGAGCCCTCGTATATGTATCTTTATTAGTACGAGTACACCCAGACATTGTGGATATGACCTAATAGGAAGTAAGTTTCAACTGTTCGTATCCATTTTTGAATATGTAATATGTTGGAGAATAATGTCAAAGTCATATCGTTTATTTATGTTTAACTTCCGGTTTTCTAAGAGCAACCAATATTGTGACCTTAATCTTAATGTAGAAATGATCTGAGATTTAATTTACATAATAACACAGTAAAAGTTTTTAAAAACAGTATAATAGTTTGGTAGTATTTGGTAACAAAGTATGTCCAAAATCAATTGCAGAAGTTGAAGCATCTGTTTTATCGATATTTAAATTGCCTTTTTCCAAATTTACAGTATGTCAACATACTCTTAATTCAAAATTTAGGTACGTCGACAATTTCTCTGTTTATATTCCAATTTTAACCCAATTCAATTGAAGAAATTTTGAATTCAGAGTATGATGAGACGGACGTATCTAAGCTTGTCCCCGAGCAGGTCCTACCGTTAAACTCGTCCCCGAGTAGTGCAGGTCGACAAAAATAAATAACTAAACTCGTCCCCAAAAAATATTTTAATTTTATCGAGATGGGCAAGGAAAATCATTGAAGAGCTTTACAGGTTGGAAAAACAAGGTAATTTCTAAGAATATATAATCCTTTGCCCGGGGACGAATTTAGTTATGTAATTAATGAACGTTACATGGGATGAATTTAAGGGGTTGCTACCTGCTCGGGGACGAATTTAGGGCCGGCCTTAACAACAATCAAACAATATTTTGTTCAAAAACAAGTCATTTCTCGATGTCAATATTAAGAGATAATCAATAGTATATTGTGTAACAAGTGCGCAAAAGTGCTAATTTCTCACGAGTGTGAAAATGTCGAGTGCCGCAATTCACTCGAGTGAGAAATTAGCATTTGCGCATGTGTTGCACACTGTATTTTTCCTACGATCACCATCCAAAACGACCACCATTCAGAAATCAAGTAAACGACTGTGTTGCATGCGGTACTTTTTTATGAGCACTTATTCTAACATGAAGTCGGACTGTTTATTTGTCTAAATATCAAAGACTTCAGATAAGCCGAGTGACAATTTGCTGTAGGTATTTATTTTGGGTATGCCTAATGTCACTCTGACTATGCTTTATTTCACTTTGGCTATGCTTTATGCCACTTTTCCCACAACTTTTGTTGCTATGAGAAATTGTTAATTTTGTGTATTATAACCAATGTGCAAAATAGTGTTTTGGATGGTGGTCGTAGGAAAAAGTTTACTGTTTTGTAATAACACGGATAAACTCGAATTAAATTTCCTTTTATCTAATATTTATTGAAAAATATCACATACAATAACCGTCTCACATAAAATTTTTATTGTTTTATTTTTTCATATTTTAATATTTCGTTTTACTGATTGTATTATACCTGTTATTGTCAGTTAAATGTAGAGAATTCTACATTATCTTAATTACTCGAAACCGTGGCTACAACACAAAACAAGAATTTACAAATAATATTTATTTTATAAAAATACTTGGAAAAAGTGCGTCGAACTTTTTCCGAGATTATTGAATCAACAGCTGCATCAGTAAAGTATTATTTTCTACTTAAGCTTAAATTTATGAAAATACGTAAACCATTTATACAAGGACAAATATGTATTATACCGAATGTCCCATTATGCTTTTTTTTTGTTTAACCCGGCGTCTGACACATGAAAATCTTTAACGTCTCCCGAAATGTGGGGTGTCATATTACCCCGTTTATTTTTTTTTTATTAAAAATTTTTTTGTATTTGCTTATAACAAAAATTTAATTTTTATATCGCCTTATTAGAGATATAAACAATCATTCGTTAAAAAAAAACAGAATGGTAAATTGAAATGGATTTCGCTTGATGTGTTTTTTTGCGCGGTATAAAAAACAACTACCAGAGAAAAGTTTTTTATTTCGTAAAACTAACAATGGAAATGGACAAAAATATTAAAACATAAATAAAAATACATAGAGTTACCATTAGAAACGATCAACCATTGTCAAAAATAAAAAACAAAAAAGTTATTCACTACTGAAGTGAGCACATTTTCCGGTACTAAAATCAAATAAATGTTCGCGATTGCGAACACCCTTGAAAACACCTCTGAAAACCTGGAAGAAAGACATCCACAAAACAGAGAAAGTGGACAAAAAGTAATTGCTGATAAGTCGCGTGTAGCTCTCTCTTCTGCGACACCTGCAAGTCGGTCAAGGGTAGAAAGGGTCTTAAAGACCTAGACGCTACATTAAAACAAAAGTTAAAACACTCTCGAAAAAACTTCGGAAAAAATCGATCAGTAAACCTACTAAACATCTGATTCTGATTCAGACCAATATAGTGCCTTCAGGGAACTAGAAGATGAAAGTTCTTTGGAAGATGAGGAGTCCTCGGAGGAGTCTACTACAAATATTGACGATGATCTCATTTCAGGCAATAATGCCTGACCTTCAGAAGGAAGGTTATTATGCGGTATGCTACAAAACTTGGTATATTGGAAGAATAACAGAGCTAGTAAATGAAACGAACAAGTGAAGTTAAATTTTTAAAATTAGAATTGGACAACTATGTTTAGCCCAGAGAGGAAGACAAACAGGTTGTCAACAACAAATTTATTTTTTATGGTCCAATTTTTTTGGAGGGCAAGGGATCTTTTCAGATAACAAGAGCTGATAAAGTAAATATAGAAAAAGCCTTCAAAAATGTAAAATAGTTATTTGTGTATTTAGAGCGTAAAGTATCAGATTGCCGCTTGAGAAAGATCTTTCGAATGCGGCAATTTTACTTTACGCTCGAAAAACACACATAATTTTTTCTACAGTCGCCCTTTTAATAATTAAAACAGTTTTTTATATTATCTTAGGTTATAATAGGAGTGCTAGAATAATCTTCATTTTCGCTATTCAGCATGATTAACCTTGAAAAGATCTACTGACTATGGATGTTAAAAAATAATCGATTTTTATATTATACCATTTTTCAAAATTATTGACCATTTTTGACAATTATTGACCATTTTTGACCATATTTCAAAATTTTTGACAATTTATGACAATTATCAACTATTTTTGAAAATTTTCACTATTTTTAACAATAATTGTCCATTTTTGACAATTTTTGACCATTTTTGATAGTTTTTGATAATTATTGACAATTGTTGACAATTATAAACCATTTTTCCAATTTTTTGACCATTTTTGACAATTATTGACCAATTTTGACCATATTTCAAAAACTTTAACAATTTTTGGGAATTATCAACTATTTTTCAGAATATTGACAATCTTTAACAATAATTGTCCATTTTTGACAATTTTTGATCATTTTTGATAGTTTTTGACTATTTTTCAAAATTTTTAACAATTTTTCAAAACTTTTGACCATTTTTGATAGTTTTTGACAATTATCGACCATTTTTCAAAATTTTAACAATTTTTGACAATTAATGAACCAATTTTGACAATAATTGTCCATTTTTGAGAGTTTTTGACAATTTTTGACCATTTTCGATAGTTTTTGACAATTCTCGACCATTTTTGACAATTATTGACAATTTTTCAAAAATTTTTGACAATTATTTACCAATTTTGACAATAATTGTCCATTTTTGACAGTTTTTTACAATAATTGACAATTATTGACCATTTTTGATAATTATTTACAATTGTTGACAATTATAGACCATTTTTCCAATTTTTTGACCATTTTTGACAATTATTGACCATTTTTGACAATTTTTGATCATTTTTGATAGTTTTTGACTATTTTTCAAAATTTTTAACAATTTTTCAAAACTTTTGACCATTTTTGATAGTTTTTGACAATTATCGACCATTTTTCAAAATTTTAACAATTTCTGACAATTAATGGACCAATTTTGACAATAATTGTCCATTTTTGAGAGTTTTTGACAATTTTTGACCATTTTCGATAGTTTTTGATAATTCTCGACCATTTTTGACAATTATTGACAATTTTTAAAAAATTTTTGACAATTATTGACCAATATAGACAATAATTGTCCATTTTTGACAGTTTTTAAAAATACTTGACAATTATTGACCATTTTTGATAATTATTGACCATTTTTGATCATATTTCATTAACTTTAACAATTTTTGACAATTATCAACTGTTTTTCAAAATTTGGACAATTTTTAAAAATAATTGTCCATTTTTGATAGTTTTTGACCATTTTTCAAAATTTTTAACAATTTTTCAAAACTTTTGACCATTTTTGATAGTTTTTGACAATTATCGACCATTTTTCAAAATTTAAACAATTTTTGACAATTATTGACCAATTTTGACAATATTTGTCCATTTTTGACAATTTTTGATAGTTTTTGACAATTATCGACCATTTTTGACAATTATTGACTATATTTCAAAAATTTTGACAATTTTAATATAATTTTATTTCATTTTTAATCTGATAAATTGTTAAAAATTGAATAGATGAGGCTTTTACATGATGAAGAACCATACTAAATGATGAAATAAAACAATTTAATTTGTTTAAATCTTCATTTTATTTTTTTCAAACTAGTTTCATAAAGCTACTGTGTAGCGAAACGCGTCACTAATTTAATTTGAACGTTAGTTTTTGAGGTGAGTTTTAAAATAAATGCTTTTATAATATTTTTTACCTTTTGAAATCGTTAGGTTAAGCATAAGAGATTATGAGAAAGAGATGCGCCGCCTCCAGGCTCTCTGGAATGAGATGGAAACCGATGATGAAGAGGTCACTGAATCAGATATAGATAACGTCAGCATAAATAGTGATTATGTAGATTTTGAACAAGAAGCAAGTGAATTTGAAGGTGAGCCAGACAACCCAGTTAAAGTGAGTCTGAAGATATGGAAGAGGGTCAGAAGTATTATTTGACTAAAAATGGTACCAAATGGAGAAAAAATTGTTCAAACAGAAACGTAAGAACTCGAGCTGAACATATTATTATCATTCAACTGCCAGGATTCAGAGGATTTGCTAAAGACAAAAAAAGTCCTATTGACTGTTTTTTAATTTTTATCAAAGAAGAAATGTTAGATGATTTGGTAAGATGGACGAATCAACGAATTGAAGAAAAAACACGTGAATAGAGGAAGTCTGTCTATTATGAACTTACAAATAATTTATAACTAAAGGCTCTACTTGGACTGCTTTATTTAGCAGGCGTTTTTCGAAACAACCGACTTTTGGTAAAGGATTTCTGGAAAACTGTCGGTACAGGTTTTAAGATATTTCGAGTAAAGATGGCCCAAAGAAGGTTTGAATTTTTGCTCACATGTTTACGGTCAATAATTTTATAAAAATGGTCAAAAATTTTGAAAAATTGTCAAAAATTTTGAAATATGGTAAATAATTTTGAAAAATGGTCTAAAATTTTGAAAAATTGTCAAAAACTATCAAAAATTGTCAATTATTGTCAAAAACTCTTAAAAATGGACAATTATGGTCAAAAACTGTCAAAAATGGTTAAAAATTGTCATCATTTGGAGAAATGGTCACTAATTTTGAAAAACAGTCAAAATGGTCAATAATTGTTAAAAATGGTCAATATGAAAATTGTCAAAAATTTTGAAATATGGTCAAAAATGGTTAATAATTGGCAATTATTGTCAAAAACTGTTAAAAATGGACAATTTTTGCCAAAAATGGTCAATAATTATCCAAAATTGTCAAAAACTGTCAATAATTGTTAAAATTTGGAAAAATGGTCGATAATGTCAAATTTTTTTTAAAAATTTGGAAAATGGTCAAATTTTTTCAAAAATTGTCAAAAACTATCAAAAATGGTCAAAAACTGTCAAAAATGGACAATTACTGTCAAAATTGGTCAATCATTGTTAAAAATTTGGAAAATGGTCGATAATTGTCAAAAACTATCAAAAATGATCAATAATTTTGTAAAAATGGTCAAAAATTTTGAAAAATTCTCCAATGGCCAATGATTGTCAAAAACTATCAAAGATGGTAAAAATTGTCAAAAATGGACAATTATTTTTTAAAATTGTCAAAATTTTGAAAAATAGTTGATAATTGTCAAAAATTATTGAAGTTTTTGAGTAATTGTCAAAAATTTTGAAACATGGTCAATAATTTTGAAAAATGGTCTAAAATTTTGAAAAATTGTCAAAAATAGTCAAAAACTATCAAAAATTGTCAATTATTGTCAAAAACTGTTAAAAATGGACAATTATGGTCAAAAACTGTCAAAAATGGTTGAAAATTGTCATCATTTGGAGAAATGGTCACTAATTTTGAAAAACAGTCAAAATGGTCAATAATTGTCAAAAAATGGTCAATATTGTTAAAATTTTGAAAAATGGTCAATAATTGACAAAATTTAGAGAAATGGTCAATAAATAATACGAGCCGTTTCCGAAAATAGATTTAAACACGTAATTTATAAAATCGATTTACTAAAAATCGATTAATATTACTATAAAAATCGATAACTAAAAATCGATTACAAGAAAATAATAATCGATTTATATAAAAATCGATTATTTTTTAACATCCCTAGTTTAGTTAGCAGTTTGTTACAAGCGATTCTGAGGGGTAGTTTAGTTTACTCCTTCTCAAACCCCACGTGTCTAGTTCTGTAACAATATTTGTACATTTTTCAAATTATTTTTACGTGAAGTATACGTAGTTTTTGAGGTGGGTTTTAAAATAAATGCTTTTATAATATTTTTTACCTTTTGAAATCGTTAGGTTAAGCATGGGAGATTATGAGAAAGAGATGCGCCGCCTCCAGGCTCTCTGGAATGAGATGGAAACCGATGATGAAGAGGTCACTGAATCAGATATAGATAACGTCAGCATAAATAGTGATTATGTAGATTTTGAACAAGGCGCAAGTGAATTTGAAGGTGAGCCAGACAGGCCAGTGGATGATGGAGAAAGTGAATCTGAAGATATGGAAGAGAGACAGAAGTATTATTTGAGTAAAAATGGTACCAAATGGAGGAAAAATTGTTCAAACAGAAACGTAAGAACTCGAGCTGAAAAAATTATCATTCAACTGCCAGGAGTCAAAAGATTTGCTAAAGACAAAAAAAGTCCTATTGACTGTTTTTTAATTTTTATGTTAGATGATATGGTAAGATGGACGAATCAACGAATTGAAGAAAAAACACGTGAATGGAAGAAGTCTGTCCTTTATGAACTTACGAATAATTTATAACTAAAGGCTCTACTTGGACTGCTTTATTTAGCAGGCGTTTTTCGAAACAAACGCCGTTTGGTAAAGGATTTCTGGAAAACTGACGGTACAGGTTTTGAGATATTTCGAGTAAGGATGGCCCAAAGAAGGTTTAAATTTTTGCTCATATGTTTACGGTTTGATAATAAAGAAAATTTGAAAAATTTACAGAGAATTGTAAAAATGCCTATTCACCTGGACAATACCTAACTATTGATGAAAAATTGGAGGCTTTCAGGGGCAGATGCCCATTTCGACAATACAAACCTAACAAACAGGCTAAATACGGTATCAATCAATTTTCCCGTGTCAGACGCTGGGTTAAAGTAAGTAGATCTGTTTGGTCCTCCACTAGGACCACCAAATGCTTATCACGAAACCGATATAAAATATAAGCTCTATTGTTTCATCTTATCCCAGATCCAGATAGACGCGAATCTTCCAGCAGTAATTCTTGTTGTTTGAATATTTAGAAGACAGGGAACTCTCATTACTCCTTGTTAGACAACGTAGGTCGCCTCTGTTGAAGTCTAACACTCTTACACATGTGTGTTCTTTAAAAATATTTTATTTCTTGCTTTTTACCAAAGTACATTATTTGCTGGCATGCTGACACTGGTAACCCTACCAGAACACACTTCTGCATTTCGAATTATAAATTGTAGATTAAATGTAATACAATATTAAATATGCACGTTCTATTTTCCTCGTTCTAAGATAATAATAATAATAAAATTGCGTGTGTCAAAATAAACTTTATCTGTTGTATGCGTTTTATTTTGTAAACATAAATCCCAAGCTACAACAATAATACTTTGTAGATTGAATCATTTACCCACAGATAACAATAATTCATTGTTTCCGTTTGATAATATTTTTCCAGGTCACTTGAAAATATCCAGGCTGGTAGGGTATTAAAGTATGAAATGTATTACGTTATCTATAGGGAGGCATTAAAGTATTTAATACGTGGAGCAATTTACTTGTTTTTGGAGTACTGTGTCCTTGAAAGATAAAATCAGTTGTATAAATCAACTATTGAAAATGTCACAAAAATTCACTAGAAATAAAGGACCTGGACAAGAAGACAGTTCAAGTCCTTGGCTGTCTATAATATACATAGACGAAATCATAAAGAAATGTTAATACGTACAACGTAAGAATTCATTCTTCTTGCTTTACTACACGTTTTTGTAACAGACGGAACCACTGACGGCACCGTTTGTATAACTATATCTATTGCTGCTACTATACAATCCTTGCTGGACTTTATTGGAAAGCGACAGCTTGATTGGTAGGGGCATTTGCAGCGAATGAACGACAAAAGACTAGTAAAAAGAGTTTGGAAGACAATAATACAAAAAAAAACAAGAAAAGAACAAGAAAGACAATAATAGGAGAAATGCTGGATTAAAGAGATTCGTACATGAATAAGTACACCAAAGTTGACAGTCTTAAGGGTATTCGTTACAGAATTCTCTTATGGAGAATTCAATACAAATGTGCGTTCAAATATCACGAACTTGAGTAGAGCTATCAACAAAAATGATAATTATTTAAAATATTAAGAGTCAACTTAATGTATTGTACGTATCATATTTTGGGAATTTTTTTTATTTAATATGAATTTAATCATAATAAGTTTCGAAAAAACATATCTTTTCAGTTTACCGGGATCTATAGATACATATGTACTTTTGTAACAAACGATTTAAAGATAAAGTAAAATAAATAATAATGGGCGAAATCAGAACTCGATCCGAATTAAAATGGCGGAGTGATGTGATCGCATTAATACTGAATTAAAAATGTTTCTGCAGTATAAAATTTACCTCTTGAAATAAGTAACCGCAAGCTTAGATTTATTACCATGATTACAGAGTGATAAAGGAGGGTCTATTTTATTGTCCTTCTGTTTCAAAAGAAAACTAACAGAGCATTCTACTGTTGTGAATAATTTATTTTTATTTTTAAACTTTTTGATACTCATACACTACCCCATGGAGGCTATACAAGGAGATCGAACTCATACGGGAAAATTGACAAAAAGTGTCCTCAAAATCGTCAATCTAAGCAGGCGTCGCGCATTGTAGCTAAGATACCATATTAAAACTGTCACGACAATAACCTTAATTTTATTTATTCAATTTGACAGTAGGCAAATAGCAAACATTACTCGTGAATTATAAAAACTAGAAAATTAAAATTGTTAAAAATTGATAATGTTGTTGAAATTTATTGCAATAGTGGTTGGTAGTGCAGATTATTTAAAAGGAAGACGTGAATTGAATTTAATTTAAGTAAACCAGAGTTTTTTCAGTTACCACAAATAATAAGAAATATTCAAAGATAAAAATAAAGTAGGAAAGAAAATATTTATTATGATAGACTTAAATTATATACCTTACTTGTGAGAAGTCTAGAAAAAGCACAATTGCACACAAAATACTTTAATTTTGCTGATGACATTATTATGTTCTATACAAGTACAATTTAAGAGAACTGGAAGAAAAAAGGTGAACAAAGATTTGAAGAAAAACCAGAGATGGTTGATAAGGAATAAGCTGTAATACTAATTTGAAAATATTACTGGCATGTTATACAAAAAAATAGGAATTCAGTTGATGTTCAGATAAAAATAGGAAATGAAAATATAAATAAGGTGAGAACATACATTGAAGCAAATATATACATCAAATAGAATAAAATTTATGTTTGCCAATTATTGGTGCACTTTACCAATGAAGGGATTACTAAAACCATAAGACATTGAAACTAATCGGTAGGTTCTTACCAATCTTCAGCTACCTAATTCCAGTGAGGCACACTTGTAGTATAACATTCATAGATAAAACACAGAGGATTCAAAATAGTGTGAGTATATTTTGTGCAAGTTCAGTTACAAAACTTCCACAGTTGTATATTTTGTGTACATACTTATGTATTTTACTAATTGTGTCTTTCCACTGTGTTTGCTTCATTAGGAAATAAACTTTTGTAAATTGCAATTTTTGTATTTTTAAAATAAAGTACTTAAAAAAATTATTTTCATGTATGATACTAAATTATTTAAATATATTTTATATTGAAAATCTCTGCATGAACTAATGTCATTAGTAAGTTGTACCTATTGATTGAAAATATATTGTATTTTTCATTGTTATTGAACAGATTGAAGATTATGCATTGAGTTTTAAGACTTTGGGCTTCATCCTACACATGTTAAACCATTTCAGTATTCTTTTATAAGTTTTTGTAGCTTATTTACTGTTATTTTGAGATTATTATGACTGATCAAAGCGATATCATCTATATACTGCAATATGTATGCAAATTTAAATGTTCTGTTGCTAAATCATAGTTGTAACAAGATAGATAGATTGTAGAGCAAATAGGACAGTGAGGAACACTGGAGAAGTCCTTAAATGTTTTGAATAAAACTGTAATTCACTTTTACTTGTGGTGTTCTATCACTAAGGTAGTTTTCAAGATTAAAAGCAAGTATTTAGAACACATCATTTCATATAATTTGTAGAATATACCACAGTTCCAAACACCATCAAACGCTTCAGTAATGACTAGAAAAATAGCAGCTCTATGTTTTCATCATAGACTAGAGGTTTGTATATTTGATGTCAGGTTTGATAGTGTGCATAGTTGAGCATCTGGTATCAAGATATACTTGTATTTTCTGATATCCTTCAGTTAAATTTTTTTGCAAGAGTTCCCGTAATCCTATAAAGCCTATTGGTAAATTGAGCAAAAAATATGAAGTATTCTAATTACCTTATTTTAACTTCAACAGTTCACTTATTACTCATAATACCTAAGCTGAATAAGTATAACAGGCAATAGGATAGGTAGGTATCAAGTTAGAGACACCGTTTTTTCATATTTTTGTGTAGCTAATATTTTTTTACTATTTAGGAAGCCAGATTCTGAAAAACTTTATACATATTGTGAACATATCTCTTTATTCATCTTCAATTTATTTTTTATAATTGGGCAATCCAACTTGTGAACTTGGTTCTAGAATATACTTACTTGCACGTAGAGATGAGTCTTCTTTATTCTTCAAATTTCTCTTTTAAAGACATACTCATTCTAACTGTGCTGGACCTTTAAGAGTGTTCTAAAATTCCATACTGAAGAGAAGACATGATAGTAGATATTCATATTTTTTATCACGTAAAAACATAAATTAATTCAGCAGCGCAGAATGAAACTGATTATTTTACCACCAAACGATTACAATTTTCGATATTTTTTAAAACGAGGACAAAATACGGATTTCTTAATCACAATATTTTCCATTTCTGTGACCTAACCTCACTTACCTCACACGTGAACAGCGAACTGTCAAAGAAGCTAGGAACCAATAAAACATCATGAACTCGAGTTTTATGATTGGCTGCCGTCAGATTTTTTGGTATCGCAACTTATGTGGTGCCCTCTATAATGACCAGAAATTGGAATACATGGAGTTCGACCTCCTTGTATAGCCTCCATGCATTACCCACTGACGGGGGTACCGCATTTTATTGTAGCATATGTACTTGTTGCCGGTCTTGGCAGCTACCTTCGAAATCTGAAATTTCAAGGTCATTTGTGGAACGAATAGCCTTAAATTCTGTTCAACATTTCTCAATAGCTGTCAGCAAAAATAAGGAAGATGAGAAAAGGTAAATAGTAAATTATATTTAAATGGATTCAAGATACTAAAGAAGGGAATATTGAGAATAAAAAATCAACTAGTAGGGTAAGGAAAAGTAATTTTATATCTATTTTCTTGGATTTTAACTAAAAAATGAATATAGTACACTTATCACTGTTAAAAAATACCGGAAAATACATTACAACAGTAAATTTAAAAAAGCCAGTCCGACTCTGTTAATTTCAACAAGTTTCGATTTGACTTAATTTATCCAACATGCGTGGGTAGACTATACCTATATCGCAACTGGGCAATTGAAGGTTGCTATTTACTCCTTTCAGAAAATTCATTTACAATCATGACAGTATTGTTTCCGTCTTATATTTGTATACGCAATAATTGAGATGGAACTTTGTTTACTTCTACAAGCGTTTAATTACAATAAATTATTAATAGCGATTCTTTGTTGTTGGCTTTGTGCGGAGGAATGTTGTTTCCTTCTTGAAAATGCGAAATGTCATTGAATATTTGCCAAGTTGATTAAACTATGTAATTATCGTTATACTGATTATTTTAAAAGTTTAAACTTGAAATAATATTAGAAGTAAAAAGTAAATACACGCGCTAAGTCAAAAAATCGTAGAGTTCATAATAATTGGAATATTGAGCTGAAATTTGAAATGCATATTGTCAGATAGTGAAATAATATAGAAAAAATTTAGTAAAGACGTATCTATGATATTCCGTTTACAGGGGTACCCGAAAGTGAAGAGTTAAAATTTTCGAAAAAATAAACTTTTCAACCTTGGAGTTTAGAAAATTTTAATAATTATTTTCGTAATCTACAGTGTCGAATTAGTGGATTTCCATATACAAAAATGTCGGAACATACTTAGTTTCCATTTTGAAAATTTGAATATTCATAAAGTGAGGTTAGGTTGTAATATTAATCGATGAAGGAATGTGGTTTCACGAAATCGAGAAGTTCACAAGATCTGATATTTGTAAAAAAGACAAGTCCTTTTTTGTGTAAATCTTTTTTTTATTGTGTATTATTCTATATTTACATTATTTTTTCTTTTTGTGGTTTTTTTATTGATTTTTTTAGTGAACACCGGTGGTCACGTGGTCCCAGGATGTTATTTTACAAATGTCCACCCGTGGGCATCCATTACGTTATTTCTTTTGTTTCGGATTTTGAATAATAATGGCAAGTGGAGGTCTTACTGAAGACGAATTGGCTTGGGAGCTGGAAAATATATCCGATGTGTGAGACAATTTTTTTCTCATCCTGTTATTCTTAAAATAGTTTTCGTTGCAAGTAAAATAAATCAAATTATGGGTATACCCTAATATTTCAGAAACGCATTTCTCGACAAAACAACCAATTGTCTGAAACAGATAAATAAAGTATCATAATGTCACGTCGGCGATAAAGTAGTCTTCGAGGCCACGAAAGGGGAAACAAAATTTTAAGAACGATTCGAGTTTTAGTTCCTAGTAAATACCTGAAGTGTTCACTTGAGCCAAATAAATCTGTTTTAATATAGTGTGAATTGTGGTACGTGCATTGTACAATAAAATATCAGGAGTTAAATAGGTGAGTCTATTTCACAGAGTAATTCAGTTTTGCCTGTTATTTGATTTTAAAAGATATTTTATCACATAGAGTATATATATTTGCTAATTATTTTTAATAACTACTTTGTTTAAAGTTCTTTAATATTCAACGATTAATTTGTTCTTGCATTTCCTATTCATTCAATCCTACTGTACTGTGGAGAGTTTGCGCCACTTGCGGTTTGTCCATTCCTGATACTGGGTGACTTCTCTCGTCACCCATAACTCCTTCCACCCCCCTGTATTGTGGAGAGTTTGAGCCACTTGCAGTGTAACCTTATTTTTGCTGGACTGTGGAGAGTGTGTGCCACTTGCAGTTTAACTCACAAACCTATACTGTATTGTGGAGAGTTTGCGCCACTTGCGGTTTGTCCATTCCTGATACTGGGTGACTTCTCACGTCACCCATATCTCCTTCCACCCCCTGTATTGTGGAGAGTTTGAGCCACTTGCAGTGTAGCCTTATTTTTGCTGTACTGTGGAGAGTTTGTGCCACTTGCAGTTTAACTCACAAACCTATACTGTATTGTGGAGAGTTTGCGCCACTTGCGGTTTGTCCACTCCTGATGCTAGGTGACTTCTCACGTCACCCATATCTCCTACCACCTCCGTGTATTGTGGAGAGTTTGAGCCACTTGCAGTGTAACCTTATTTTTGCTGGACTGTGGAGAGTGTGTGCCACTTGCAGTTTAACTCACAAACCTATACTGTATTGTGGAGAGTTTGCGCCACTTGCGGTTTGTCCATTCCTGATACTGGGTGACTTCTCACGTCACCCATATCTCCTTCCACCTTCCTGTATTGTGGAGAGTTTGAGTCACTTGCAGTGTAGCCTTATTTTTGCTGGACTGTGGAGAGTGTGTGCCACTTGCAGTTTAACTCACAAACCTATACTGTATTGTGGAGAGTTTGCGCCACTTGCGGTTTGTCCATTCCTGATACTGGGTGACTTCTCACGTCACCCATATCTCCTTCCACCTCCCTGTATTGTGGAGAGTTTGAGTCACTTGCAGTGTAGCCTTATTTTTGCTGTACTGTGGAGAGTTTGTGCCACTTGCAGTTTAACTCACAAACCTATACTGTATTGTGGAGAGTTTGCGCCACTTGCGGTTTGTCCACTCCTGATGCTAGGTGACTTCTCACGTCACCCATATCTCCTACCACCTCCGTGTATTGTGGAGAGTTTGAGCCACTTGCAGTGTAACCTTATTTTTGCTGGACTGTGGAGAGTGTGTGCCACTTGCAGTTTAACTCACAAACCTATACTGTATTGTGGAGAGTTTGCGCCACTTGCGGTTTGTCCATTCCTGATACTGGGTGACTTCTCACGTCACCCATATCTCCTTCCACCTCCCTGTATTGTGGAGAGTTTGAGTCACTTGCAGTGTAGCCTTATTTTTGCTGTACTGTGGAGAGTTTGTGCCACTTGCAGTTTAACTCACAAACCTATACTGTATTGTGGAGAGTTTGCGCCACTTGCGGTTTGTCCATTCCTGATGCTAGGTGACTTCTCACGTCACCCATATCTCCTACCACCTCCGTGTATTGTGGAGAGTTTGAGCCACTTGCAGTGTAACCTTATTTTTGCTGGACTGTGGAGAGTGTGTGCCACTTGCAGTTTAACTCACAAACCTATACTGTATTGTGGAGAGTTTGCGCCACTTGCGGTTTGTCCATTCCTGATACTGGGTGACTTTTCACGTCACCCATATCTCCTTCCACCTCCCTGTATTGTGGAGAGTTTGAGTCACTTGCAGTGTAGCCTTATTTTTGCTGTACTGTGGAGAGTTTGTGCCACTTGCAGTTTAACTCACAAACCTATACTGTATTGTGGAGAGTTTGCGCCACTTGCGGTTTGTCCATTCCTTATACTAGGTGACTTCTCACGTCACCCACATCTCCTACCACCTCCCTGTATTGTGGAGAGTTTGAGTCACTTGCAGTGGGTTGACACTGATTCTGAAGAGATTCGCAAGTTTTTCGGTATCGTCGGGTCGATCGAACAAAATTGAGGGACTACTGGAGCACACAAAAAATTTATGAAAATGGTATACCAAAAATAATGAGCCACAACAGATTTGAGATGTTGCTTACGATGTTTCATCTATCGAATAAATCCAGAAGACAGGCTCCAAAAAATTTCTACATTTTGGTACATGCTTGAAAAGAAATTCAAGGAATCCTATATACCCGAAGAAGATGTTTTTATTGGCGAAAGCAACGTACCATTTCGAGGACGTATTTATTTTCGGCAGTACATTTCTAACAAGCGACATAAATATGGAATTAAGGTTTTCAAACTTTGTATTACTGGAGGTTATACCTGGTCGTTCAAAGTCTACACAGGCAAACCAAGAGAAGAGAATGTAGGAGTTAAGGATATATCTGTTGCCGAAAAAGCTGTCATAGCACTGATGGAGGGACTTGTGGACCAAGGTAGAACTCTTTATACCCATAATTGGTACACCAGCGTTTCGCTTTCTCAAAGTTCAATCAAGCGCAAAACACATTTAGTGGGGACACTCAGAAAAAATAGAAGAAATAATCCCCCAGTTGTGGTCCAAGCAAAATTGAGAAAAGCTGCTGTAGTAGCTGAACAAGATTAAGTAATCTGCAAATGGAAAGACAAAAGAGACGTCTTGATGCTTAGAACCAAATAATAGTAAAAAGACAACTGTTAACAAGAAAAAACTGCTATTTAATCATGTGTGCAAAGTGACCACCGTTAACATTCAGGCAATAAAAGTTGAAAAAGAGCAAATTTTAAACAACGATTATATAACAATGGAAGGCTGGTATCAAAGGCAAAACAAAATGATTGAATAGAGATTTACCAGACCTTTTAAATGTAGTGTGTCTCGATACCTAATGCCATTTGAAAAAATGAGAGGGGTGTCACCAGTAGGGAGGGGGTGAATCTGACGTTTATGACATTAGCGCCAAAAAGTGTCCCCCTCAAGTTAAAAATTGACGTGTTTCGGCATTCTTTTTTTGAAATATTAAGAGTGGGTCCTTTTCAAATGAACACAGTGTATATACGAAGGAAATGTAAATATTGACCGCATGTGAGAAAAAATAATAAAAATTCTAAGGAATTCATGGCAGAAATAGGAATAAAGCAAGGTAGTGTGCTAAACTATTGGAAGTAGTAATAGATAAAAGAAGTTAAGAAGAAGATGAAGTAACTTTTTAGACAACAGCTACATATCAACTATATACTATACCAAATTGAAGAGGAACAATGAAGCTGTGAATAAACACAAGAGGAAGGCGAAGAAAATCAGGGAATGAGAGAGTGAAAAGTGCGACTAAAAGTCGTGACGTTTAATGAAATGGAATAAAAGAAAAAACTAAAGACAGAAATAAGTGGAAGAAGTTGTAAAAGGACGTAAACTAATGAAAGGTGGAAGGGCTTTTGAAGGAATTGGTATTTATCAGTTCCTTTTATATTTATGGAAGATGGGTTTGACCTACATGTGTGGTTTTACAATATTGTCTTAAAATCACGTTAAAATAAGGTTTGGTACTGGTGAGAGCTTCGAGCACGCGATATTATCGAAAGCTGTATAATTTTCTGACCTCTAAAATGGCATGCTTCCATATTTTTATGGCGGCCTTTGAATTTTCAACACGCAATTAAAAATAATACAGAGTCAGATAAAATTAGTAAAATTAGGATCTTATAAGGCTACACTTTTTACTCCTAATTTTTTATTGTCTAACAACATATATTTAAGTCTTTTTCTATAGCCGACAATCCTATATCTGCTTTACTTCCTGTTACAGCAAATTTTATCAACATATTGCCTGCAAAACACGATAACAACACTATTGCTATTGTTATGATAAGGAAGGTCAACGATTCTTCTTTCTTATAACATATATAGCCTTACTTATTTTTCAAAACATAACCGAATTCAGAAAATCACCGTAAATCCATGGTGTATACTGAATAATAATCGAATACCATAGGATAGGTCGGTAAACTCTCGGTATTTTTATATTGAAACGACCAACCCAGCTAAGGAAGCCACAAAATTGTAAAGTATAAAATTACTATAGCTACAAAGCAGCCTTCCAGTTTTTTATGAATTTGTAGATATAAAATAAGACTTGGAAGAATACCGGGTGTAAATAACTCATGAGCCACTCCTGAAACTTTTCACATTTTGGTTGGTTATATAAAATTTCAATTGAACACTGTATATTTTTACCATTTACCCATCAAATGTCAGTTTTTTTAATTTAAAGTTTAATTAAAGTTTATTAACAATTGAATTTATAAGACACTGTTGAATCTTACTTTTTTAAGCCACCCAGTTTTTAAAAAAGTTCCAATAAAATTGTGTAGGTACATGGTTTTTCCTTAAAATTTTCTAGTTTACAACAGAATTTACTCCTTAAGCCTGACAAATATTCTGTATGATTAAAAATGTTCGAAGTGGGCAAAAACTCAGACAACAGACATTAGGCCTAGGGATGTTAAAAAATAATCGATTTTTATATAAATCGATTTTTATATAAATCGATTATTATTTTCTTATAATCGATTTTTAGTTATCGATTTTTATAGTAATATTAATCGATTTTTATAGTAATATTAATCGATTTTCGGAAACGGCTCGTATTATTTATTGACTATTTTTCAAAATTTTGACAACTTTTGACGATTATTGACCATTTCTCAAAACTTTGACAATTATTGACCATTTTTCAAAATTTTAACTATTTTTGACAGTTTTTGACAATAATTGTCAATTTTTAACAGTTTTTAACAATAATTGACAATTTTTAACCCTTCTTGATAGTTTTTGACCATTTTTGACGATTTTTCAAAATTTTAGACCATTTTTCAAAATTATTGACCATTTTTGATAATTATTAACAATTATGGACCATTTTTCCAAATTTTTGACCATTTTGACCAAAAATAATTGTCCATTTTTGAGAGTTTTTGACAATTTTTGATCATCTTTGATAGTTTTTGACAATTATTGGCCGTTTTTTGACAATTTTTCAAAATTTTTGACAATTATCGACCATTTTCCAAAATTTTAACAATCTTTGACAATTATTGACCAATTTTGACAATAACTGTCCATTTTTGACAGTTGTTGACGATCGATTTTCGGAAACGGCTCGTAT
Organism: Lochmaea crataegi; assembly: GCA_947563755.1. Taxonomy (NCBI): domain Eukaryota; kingdom Metazoa; phylum Arthropoda; class Insecta; order Coleoptera; family Chrysomelidae; genus Lochmaea; species Lochmaea crataegi. Next base: position 67,983,930 of record OX387424.1, read on the forward strand.
TATTTATTGACTATTTTTCAAAATTTTGACAACCTTTGACGATTATTGACCATTTCTCAAAACTTTGACAATTATTGACCATTTTTCAAAATTTTAACTATTTTTGACAGTTTTTGAGAATAATTGTCAATTTTTAACAGTTTTTAACAATAATTGACAATTTTTAACCATTTTTGATAGTTTTTGACCATTTTTGACGATTTTTCAATATTTTAGACCATTTTTCAAAATTATTGACCATTTTTGATAATTATTAACAATTATGGACCATTTTTCCAAATTTTTGACCATTTTTAAAAATAATTGTCCATTTTTGAGAGTTTTTGACAATTTTTGATCATCTTTGATAGTTTTTGACAATTATTGGCCGTTTTTTGACAATTTTTCAAAATTTTTGACAATTATCGACCATTTTCCAAAATTTTAACAATCTTTGACAATAATTGACCAATTTTGACAATAACTGTCCATTTTTGACAGTTGTTGACAATTTTGGACAATTTTTGACCATTTTTTATAGTTCTTGACAATTAATTATTGACCATTTTTTACAATTTTTGAAAATTTTTGACCATTTTTCAAATTTTTGACAATTGTCCATTTTTGACCATTTTGCAAATTTTTTTTCAATATTTGTCAGTTATCGCCCATTTTTCAAAATTTTAACAATTGTTGACAATTTTTGACAGTTTTTGACAATTTCTCCAAATTGGGCTGGCTTTTCAATACGAATGTGCGTGCAGTCAAACAGTGGCGGCTCCTCGAAGGAGGCTCAGCCTCCTCACCAATTTATCCAGCAAATAGCACCAGAAACATTTTGTTGAAAGTTCTTCATTTTATTTTCTGTTTATCTAATTATTTTTAAATTTTACAATTAATTCTTTTCTCAACTCTTTTCACACCACTCCACAGTAAACGAACGATTTAAAGACTGCCCCTTTTACTCGTTCTGTAATAACCGAACTGTTTAAAGAAGGGAGGAGTGTTCGGAGTCAATGGAGTAGCATTGCCGAACGTCCCTATGACATTATGACGTCACACGCGCTCGGGAGCTGTCGGCGTGTCGTTGGTACTGGATTCAAAAATTATTATTATTATTTTATTTTGATATAACTTTTGAATTATTGCGAAAAAATAAAAATAAAAAATAATTTTGTTATAAAACTTATATATGATCTTTCCATTTATCACAAAAAAATTTTGTTTTCAAAAACCCAATTATTGACCATTTTTGACAATTATTGACCAATTTTGACAGTTTTTGACAATTATTGACCATTTTAGACCGTTTTTAATCATTTTTGAAAAATTTTCAGAAAGTTTGACCCTTTTTCAAAATTTTTGACAATTATTGATCATTTTTTCAAAATTTTTGACCATTTTTCCATATATTAACAATTATTGACCATTTTTACATATTTTAACAATTTTTGACCAATTTTGACAGTTTTTGACAATTATTAACAATTTTTGATTATTATTAACCATTTTTCAAAACTGACCATTTTTGACAATTTTTCAAAAATATTGACCATTTTTCAAAATTTTTGACAATTATTGACCATTCTTACAAAATTTTGACAATTTTTGACAAATATTGACCATTTTTTCAAAATTTTTGACAATTTTCAACCATTTTTCCAAATTTTAACAATTATTGACCATTTTTGACAATTATTGACCAATTTTGACAGTTTTTGACAGTTATTGACCATTCTTTTAAAAATTTTGACCATTCTTTCAAAATTTTGACAATTATATATAAACTGACTGATAGATGTTAAATGTCAACTTTACCGATGTAAAACTATCGAAAATTATCAAAAGGTAAGGCTTCTTTTTATTAATTATTAGGTCCATAAAAATTCAAGAAAATGTCTATTAATAGTGGATTGTAAGAACCAAATTAAATGTATAGTATTCATGGATTACTCAAGACGAAAAAGAATTGTTTCGGAGAATACTTTAAATGAAAATAGCAGAAGATGGAAATATTATACCTTCTTACATAATATAAAACATTAGAACATTTTCTATAGTCAAATGAAAGATAACTTTGTTATAATAAGTGTAAATTATTATCGTTTTAAATTTTTTTAGAGCTTTCTGCTGAATAAATAAACGGGAGTGTGTTAAAAGTAGATCTTTTGTGAAAAATAATCAAGATCAACGTTTGGGTGGATATCACAAATTCAACCTTCAGCTGAAAGTTAAACACTTTGGTATAATCTATGGACCTGTATAATTAACATACTGGCTAAAATTGAAAATATTGTTTATTAAAACAATCTAAATAATAGGCAAAAAAATGATGAGCTTCTTAGTCTTCAAGTTGAAATTTTGTTTTTTCGGAAATTTCATAACACTATTTCAAGGTGAAAAAATGATTTAATAAAAAAACTAAGTTGACTAGTCGATTTACCCCATTTTACGAATTTTCAGCATTTTTCATGTCACAAATTTTTTTTTATGGAAATATTTCGCGATTTCACATTTTCCCCGCCAAGTCTCTAAATTAAATGCTTGGAAATAACTGGAGAGTACGCCTCTGTAGGATGGCTTTCCCTTCAGATACCTACCTGCCACCCTGAGCGAGGGACGAAAAGAGATGATATCGAGACTATCCAGAGATAGTTGGGTTGTTATTGTGAAGTTGAGGGTTACATTTTTGTCTGTTAACTAATAAAGTGTGTATTGAACGAATACGTTTTTTAATGTAATAAAAAGTGGGTGTAACATAACAATTCAAAATTCACTCATATATGTAAAAATTTTCCCCTGAATGGATTGGTGCTCAAAATGTTAGTAATTTAACATTTTCTCCGTCAAGATGGTCCTGTTTTTGGCGTACTACCATTGCGGAACTTTTTAAACAGTCCTGTATATTTATTAATATAAAAAAATCTGAATAAACAAACAAAATCATTTCACAACTGCCTACCGTACAATTACATACCGACTCATTCACATGGCCTTTTCATACCTTTCTATTAGTAATGTATAAAATTATCATTGTCCTTTAATAGCCAATAATAACGCGAACTTGAACTAAATTTTTTTCATTTCTTGTATAACAAAGAACGTTTGTGTCGTTACCAGACAAACGACGAGACTGGAAGTATAAGTTCGGTTGAAATCAAGTCTATATGAAGCAACAGAGAGATATATTTTTACCAGATACACGACTCGATTTCTTATTTTGCAATAATATAGAAGTATAGCAGTTGTAAGAGGATCTCTTGGAACTACTTTATTTTCCGATTGTGGAATCACAAAAGATTTCATAAGAGGGGAAATCGGGAACTGGCTAGATAAGGAACACCAACTCAAATGGAGGTTGACAAAAGGGCACCTCCATACAAAGAGTTTACTGAACAAGGTAGACAAGGAACTCTCAACCAGGCTATTGAAACTAGGTGAGAGACATTTGAAAAAAAGAAATACACTTCATAGCCAAACAAAGAACCTATAAACAAAATGGCGAAGAAAAAAGAAGCAGGACCGGCTGTGCAAAACAAGAGACCTAAAAGATCTATTGTGCCTCCTCACTTCCACTTAGTTCCTGAGGAAAGTCTCAGAGACTAGTAGCTCCTTTAGACCTATTTCCCGGGGGAGTTTTGCAGGCTTTATTGACTTAGGTAGTGTCCCTCTTCTATCCAAGAGTCACATAGGAGTTGTGCCCTAGGATTCTGAATTGTTGTGCAATTCGCCAGTATGTGGATAGAGGTTTCTTCTTCCATGCCACAGAATTTACATTCCTCGTCCTTCATTATTTTGAGCGTTCTCAGGTACCCATTCAGGCGACAATGTCTATCGACCTGTTTCGATTTTACAGAATAAATCTTTTTAATTAGCGCTCGTCGTCACTAGCCACATCCAATTATAGTTCTGTGATCCCAAACTCTTCAACCCTGACCGTAAGACAATTGACGTCTGCCAACGGACGTTTCCATTTTTCCCAACGCCACGTGAAACACCCCTTTCTGTTATCGACCGCCTTATGAATTTTGCTGTGGTAAGCACAGCCCCAAGGATATAACCCAAGAATATAACCCAAGGATATAGCCAAGGATATAACCCCAGGATACAGCCCTAGCTCAAAATACCGCCCTAGAACAGAACACATCAGTTCAGATCAATACCTGCCTACCTACTTCAGGAAACCACTCCATATAAGCTAAGTACCTATAAAAGTACAAATTCCAGTGTTTCATTTCCTGTGGCAGAATAAATTGAAAATTTGTTTTTAATTCTTTTTTATTTTATTAGAAATCCTCAACTATAAAAGTTGAGGGAGATACCGCCCGGGGTAATTTTTAGTAATTTTTTTTAATTATTAACTTTCATTTAAATTTTACAAGTCGTTTCTACCTTTTCCGCCTTAGTTTTTAAATTCATTAGTACTTTTTATCGTTAAAAGGGTAGTGGCGCCCTCAATTTTTACAACCCTTCTGTTATCCTTGTGTGACATAAACTTGGGGTCGAATCACCCTTGAGAGGAGTCTCTAGCCGGAGCCCTTCGAGATGGTGCCCTGTGAGGTTACAGCCATTTACCGTTACAAGGTTCCCTGTTAAAACTGTTAATGCTGTTTTACTTTGACTTATGCATTTATTTGACTTCAACAGGTTGTAGTTACCTAGAAGTATCTTTGATTATCTAAGCCTTACTAGATCTTTCCAATGGTCAGATCTTCTCTTTTTTCGGCTTTGCCTATTTCTTCCAATATTACATTGAAGCTGATACCGCAAAAGGTTTCCGGAACCCAAAAGGGTGTTTCAGTCCCCCTCTTTGCTAGTTCAAGAGAGAATCTTTTCGCAATTACAAACAACGATTTGAAAATTATCTTGATGAATAATATCCTGAACAATAAACCCTACTGTATACCACTTCTTTTGAATTCATTAGGCGCCAACAACTTCACAATGCTATCTACTCTTGCTGCTCCCCGAAAAAGAAGAAAAATGTTCTTGTTGCCCAACATCAATTTCTATCAATTTATCAAGGCGACTAATAGTCTGTTCCTGACTTTGTAGCAGTGCTTCGAGGTGAGTTGACAGATTGTGACTTCGTTTCACCATGCGAGTGCAAGACGTCCATCGCTGATATCTTCCTTAGGGTTCAATTCATAAGAGGGTTGACGGACAACAGTTTTTACAGACTAGTTCCTTAAACTTCAACAGCCTTGTTGAGAAAGCCATTGCCCTGGAAACATCTAAAATGTATTCAAAAGTTCTTGCTCAGAGACCAGCAGCTACGGAAGCCAAAGAAACAGTTCAAAATTTCGCAGCCGCTCACAAACCCATATCAAATCAAGACATCATAGCCAACATCGATCTCAATCCCGATCAAGTAACAGACAATCAAGGAAACTTAAAATCAATTTCAAAGAATTGGGTATTGATGGCTTGTGCCTTCGATGCGGCAAAGATAATCACATATCAAGGGAATGCTATGCTTCCAACCTCAAATGTTCTGAATGCAAGAAGAATGGTCAAAAATTGTTAAAATTTTGAAAAAATGGTCAATAATTATAAAAAACTGTCAAAAATGGTCAATAATTGTTGAAAATAGTCAAAATTTTTGAAAAATTGTCAAAAATGGTCAATTATTATCAGAACCTGTCAAAAATGGTCAGCAATTGTCAGAAACTGTCAAAAATGGTCAATAATTGTTAAAATTTTGAAAAATGGTCAAAAATTGTCAAAATTTTGAAAAAAATGGTCAATAATTATAAAAAACTGACAAAAATGGTCAACAATTGTTGAAAATTGTTAAATGTTTTGAAAAATGGTCCAAATTTTTGAAAAATTGTCAAAAATGGTCAATTATTGTCAGAACATGTCAAAAATGGTCAATCATTCTTAAAATTTGGAAAAATGATCTAAAATGGTCATCATTTTTGAAAAATTGTCAAAAATTATCAATAATTGTCAAAACTGTCAAAATTATCAATAATTGTCAAAAATGGTAAATAATTGTTAAAATTTAAAAAAATGGTCAAAAATTGCCAAAAATTTTGAAAAAATGGTCAATAATTATAAAAAACTGTCAAAAATAGTCAATAATTGTTGAAAATTGTCAAAAATGGTCAAGTATTATCAGAATCTGTCAAAAATGGTCAATAATTGTCAGAAACTGTCAAAAATGGTCAATAATTGTTAAAATTTTGAAAAATGGTCAAAAATTGTCAAAATTTTGAAAAAAATGGTCAAAAATTATAAAAAACTGACAAAAATGGTCAATAATTGTTGAAAATAGTCAAAATTTTTGAAAAATTGTCAAAAATGGTCAATTATTATCAGAACCTGTCAAAAATGGTCAGCAATTGTCAGAAACTGTCAAAAATGGTCAATAATTGTTAAAATTTTGAAAAATGGTCAAAAATTGTCAAAATTTTGAAAAAAATGGTCAATAATTATAAAAAACTGACAAAAGTGGTCAACAATTGTTGAAAATTGTTAAATGTTTTGAAAAATGGACCAAATTTTTGAAAAATTGTCAAAAATGGTCAATTATTGTCAGAACATGTTAAAAATGGTCAATCATTCTTAAAATTTGGAAAAATGATCTAAAATGGTCATCATTTTTGAAAAATTGTCAAAAATTATCAATAATTGTCAAAACTGTCAAAATTATCAATAATTGTCAAAAATGGTAAATAATTGTTAAAATTTGAAAAAATGGTCAAAAATTGCTAAAAATTTTGAAAAAATGGTCAATAATTATAAAAAACTGTCAAAAATAGTCAATAATTGTTGAAAATTGTCAAAAATGGTCAAGTATTATCAGAATCTGTCAAAAATGGTCAATAATTGTCAGAAACTGTCAAAAATGGTCAATAATTGTTAAAATTTTGAAAAATGGTCAAAAATTGTCAAAATTTTGAAAAAAATGGTCAAAAATTATAAAAAACTGACAAAAATGGTCAATAATTGTTGAAAATTGTCAAATTTTTTGAAAAATGGTCAACATTTTTGAAAAATTGTCAAAAATTATCAATAATTGTCAAAACTGTCAACATTATCAATAATTGTCAAAAATGGTGAATAATTGTTAAAATTTGAAAAAATGGTCAAAAATTAGCAAAATTTTGAAAAAATGTTCAAAAATTTTGAAAAAATGGTCAATAATTATAAAAAACTGTCAAAAATGGTCAATAATTGTTGAAAATAGTCAAAATTTTTGAAACATTATCAAAATGGTCAATTATTATCAGAACCTGTCAAAAACGGTCAATAATTGTCAGAAACTGTCAAAAATGGTCAAAAATTGTCAAAATTTTAGAAAAAGTGGTCAATAATTATAAAAAACTGACAAAAATGGTCAATAATTATAAAAAACTGACAAAAATGGTCAATAATTGTTGAAAATTGTCAAATTTTTTGAAAAATGGTCAAAATTTTTGAAAAATTGTCAAATATGGTCAATTATTGTCAGAACCTGTCAAAAATGGTCAATAATTCTTAAAATTTGGAAAAATAATCTAAAATGGTCAACATGTTTGAAAAATTGTTAAAAATGATCAATAATTGTCAAAACTGTCAAAATTATCAATAATTGTCAAAAATGGTGAATAATTGTTAAAATTTGAAAAAATGGTCAAAAATTAGCAAAATTTTGAAAAAATGGTCAGAAATTGCCAAAAATTTTGAAAAAATGGTCAATAATTATAAAAAACTGTCAAAAATGGTCAATAATTGTTGAAAATAGTCAAAATTTTTGAAAAATGGTCAATTATTATCAGAACCTGTCAAAAATGGTCAATAATTGTCAGAAACTGTCAAAAATGGTCAATAATTGTTGAAAATTGTCAAATTTTTTAAAAAATGGTCAAAATTTTTGAAAAATTGTCAAAAATGGTCGATTATTGTCAGAACCTGTCAAAAATGGTCAATAATTCTTAAAATTTGGAAAAATGGTCTAAAATGGTCAACATTTTTGAAAAATTGTCAAAAATGATCAATAATTGTCAAAAATGGTGAATACTTGTTAAAATTTGAAAAAATGGTCAAAAATTAGCAAAATTTTGAAAAAATGGTCAAAAATTGCCAAAAATTTTGAAAAAATGGTCAATAATTATAAAAAAACTGTCAAAAATGGTCAATAATTGTTGAAAATTGTCAAAAATTTTGAAAAATTGTCAATTGTCAATAATTGTCAAAATCATCAATAATTGTCAAAAATGGTCAATTGAGGTCATAAGATATCCCAATTACAATATGGCCAAAACATTCCTTTTAGAAGTGAAGATAATGATGTTCTTGCATTCTATTGCGCGTATTTTTATTATGGTTTTCCCAACCTCGCATTCTGTAAGAAGCAAGCTTCTGTCGCTCACCTTTTTACTATTCATTCGACATTATCGATTTTTTTGTGTCTCCACGAACGACAGTCGTTAAAGGCGAACTTCCAGGTGGTTTTACTAAACTAAAGTACCTATGGACGACATTAAAATTTCCCAAATTGTTGGTTTTCCCTTCACCTCAACTATCTCGTTATTAGTAATAAAAATATCTTTAATAGGCGTCTAATAATAAATAAATTACATAGTAATTGAACTGGTGGGTTAATACAGAGCAAATTAATTAAAATCGAAAGTGAATTCTTGCGATATAAATAGCCAGAACGTTATGTTTATAGGTTATTGTCACTTGTATGGTACTCGCACTAATATGGCGTTACGACTTTTGTTTTTATCATCATTATCATAGTCCGTAAAATAGAAATCACATACATGAATTGCTTAACATTGAATTACTTCAACATTAGCTGAATTTTTTTTCTCTACTAACATAGATAGTTTGTAAAACTTATTTTTTGATGGTGGGTTTTACGTGAAAAATTTGTTGCTCCCTTTAAACTTTACTTATCCCGGTATAAATTAATTTGATATTTTAGGATTTTCACTAAACTTGAACAAGTATTTGGATCTAAAATACTTTTTTTTATATAAAAATTCCAACCAGTCACTCAATTTCATCAAACGGTTACTCACTACAAAGATTACAAAATATATATAAGATTGTTCACTCGTACGAATTCTATCGATCAAAGGATTCATACCGCTGGTTACTGTCTGGTGACTTAGCGATTGGCGCCATGCTACAGTATGTCGCTAAATCCTTACTTGCATTTAATTTTGCATATTATACGGGTCGTCGCCTATCGAGCGCTGGTATTTTAGAATTCGTTGTTCGTGTTTATGTTTTATAGATATTTTAAATTTATTAATTAATTATTGCAATAAGGAAAAAATAATATTCATATTTTCCTCTTCAATAGCAAAACTTATAAAATAAATATTTTGTGATATTTGTTAATAGTCTTAGTTGTATACATAATAAATGGTAGTTTATCACTTTCCCACGAATTCTGAATGCAATCTTGATTTTAAGTACTTATAATGTAAACAAGGATAAAAATATAGAGAAGCAATTAAGGGCCAGAAATGTGCCTACAATCTCTAGAAACTTTGTAGAAGTATTTCATTCAGTTTTTCGGGAAACGTTCCGGAAGTAAAATTTCTTGTTCGCATTATTTTAACTCCTGTCTTCCAAAAGTAACATTAATAATATTATAATTGTGGTTTTAAAATGCCTGTGTGTTGTGCTGTGATGGGTTGTTCCAGCAAGGTGGGAAAACCAGAAATATCCTTTTATCGTTGTCCCAAAGACGATGAGAGGTGGGTATTAAATTAGTTATTATCAAATACGGAATTCAACTTTTTTAAACTATTGTAACAAAGATATTTGATAATAATAAATTAGTTAGTTATTTAGTACTTATAGATACTGGGTATTCATAGAAATTTGAAAATTCACATATCTAATTTATTAATAAATATATCCTGCAGCTGCATAATATGTTTTTACTGTTTTAACCTTGTGAATCTAAAAAATACGGAGAGTCTAATTTAAAGATCAAAATTGTTTTAGTGGTCCTATTATTCTGGTGGCCAATAAGTATGTATAATTTAATTTGTGATATTCTGTATAAATAACCGCTAGATCATCAATAAGCATCACAAAATTACTAAAATGTTGAATAAAATCTGTCAATTGATTCATTTTAAAAATTTTAATGTATTTTTTTACTTATACCTTAACTTTCCTTTTCAAATTCATATCCTGAACTTTTTTCGAAATAATTAACATTTAAAAACATTATATAAAAAAAACCTTTAATAAATCATCCTATTTGAATATATATTTCTCAAGTTACCCCTGTATAGCTTGGAATAAAATATACTCTTCTAATGCCCTGGTACCTAGCGGTGTCGTTATTTACAACAAAAGGGAGCCGTAAATATGATTTATCGTGCGGCGATCGTTTAAAACACTAAGAAGAATCAGACCGCCTTCAAGTGAACCATCTTATATATATTTTGTAATCTTTGCTCACTATGTCTGAGAGCGGAGAAAAACTAACATTTCTAACATAAAGTCAATAATGAACACTATTTTTAACTAAATGAATTGTTTGGATACCTGTCGAAATTTTCAACAATTTCAGAAAGATTATCTAAAAATTTAAAGGTTTCCTTGCATGAAGAATAAAAAAAAATTCCTAAATTAAAAGCATTTTAAAGAGAATGTTGATCTTTATTTTGACGTAGTTATGCAAAAAGGAACCAAGCGACAAACATATAGTTCTGAGCAATTGAGGGTCAAAGTTATTCCAGTATAATAAAATCGGTCTAAAAGAAATTAGTGTTTTAGTTGCACTATAATGCACTTTTGTATTAAAAATGTTTTTTTGAGAAAAATGTCGCTTGGTTCTTTTTTACCAATTATGTTTTTGAAGAAATAAGTTAAAACCAGTAAATCAATCTTCAAGAAACAAATTTATTTAGACAAAATAATACATTTTCATGTATCCGTATAATAAATAATATCCTCCTAAAAGTCTGGAACACCTCCAAATCCTTCCAGAACGTCTTCAACGGTACCGTCTGCATAAAGTCCTGAATAAAACCCTTGACAGTCTTGAGGAATTAGATGCCGGATTGATCTCAGGTCCTTTAGTTTTTCTTCGGCAATTGGTTTTCCATTAGGCCACAGCTCATTTAGATCGGAATATTTCGGGTTTTCTTGGAAATATCTACCTCAACAAAAAAATCGTCGTTGAAACTTCTTTTCATGAAGATTGAGAATGGGATCTCTTTCACTATTCTTATTTCCCTTGTGTTCAGCCAACTTACATTCTCCCCATTTACTTCCTTCTTCCTGTTGGTAATTTATTTCTGTAATTTTTCTGTGATTCCGACAAAGGATTCTTTTTTCATGGGAACAACCGAAAGAGGATTTTTCTTTCGCGATGTTCTCATTATTTCAAAATAGTCTTCAGGAATGTAAATTCGCTGTTGCCTCTTCAGTGCGGCCTCAATTTTTCCGAAGTCATCGTCATTGGGTAAATAACTATGCCCAGAAACCAAGTATCTAAGTGTGATCTTCTGCAAAGATGGATGTTTGTTCAAGGCACATTTTAACATTAAAATAATTTTAATGTTCCGGTTCTGGCCACCGCAACAGTTACTCCATAACACTAACTCTGTCACTCTATCAGTTATTTATTTGTCAATATGTTTAAATAAACATGAGCCCACTTCCTGAGCACCTCGCCCTGCCCAAGGGTAACAAAATCCTGGGAATTGTCTCTTGTAAAATAGTATGTTTGTCGGGATCCTGGGAAGTGGCAAAGTTTTTTGTAGGTCAAATTTTAGACACTCAAAAAAGTCATTATTGGCTGCAAACTGCATATTTTCCTTCATTTTGCTCTGTGCTTCTTGCCAAAGATCCTCATAATGTTCTTCTTCTATTTCTTTTTTTTCTTCATTGTTTTCTGTATTATTTTTCTTCTTCTGTCTTTCTGTCCTTCTTGAGAGTTTTGAATTTTTGGTTGAATTTTTCATAAAAAATCCTTTTGTATTTTGTAAAACTTACTATACCCGTTTTTCTGCCATCAACATAAAGCTGGTACATTTTTGTGAGCGTCATCTCTGGGGGTAGAAATTCTCATTCGGTCTCAGCTCTTCTATAATGGGATTTGTATTTGGGAAATGTCTTTATGTGGCCTATTACTTCTTTTTCTGCAGCTACGATTATCTTATTCCACCCGCCCTGCGTACTGCGCTTTCTTTTTATTTTGGATTCTTTAACATTGGCGACTATATACAAATTTTGGGCCAAATAAGAAAACTTCTGGTATTCGTTTCGACATTGCTCTTCTGAAGGTAGCAATCAAATGGCACAAATTCCTTGGCTTCAACTATTTCCTTTTTGTAGTTAACAAATTCATTTCGTTTATATCTATTCATTTTCCTTTCATCCCTTGACATATTACCGAACTTCCTTTTTCTGCCTCTTTTCGGTCTTCCCTGAGGTTCCACACTTTCATTTTCTTCCATATCTGTTGATGATTCCATATGTACAGGTAATAGTGTTGTGTACTCTTTTTGTTGTTCATCAGCTGCTATCACATCGTCTGTTTCATCAAAAGTTGATGTAGATCTGCCCTAAAATATGGCATGACTTTAAACCACGTTAAGAGATAATAATATTATCTGTGGTCTGGAAAAAGAAACAATATCTTACCTTCTGGGTTGGAGGTAATAATTCACTTAGCTCAAAGTCTGGATCTTTAATTGAGTCATCTGAGAGATTCTCCAGTAATTTCTCAACATCAGAATTAAGTTCTGGTGCTTCTGAGGAATCATCAGAGAAACGTTGCATGTCAGCGGTTGGAATACTAGTAGATGCTGCTTTGTCCTCTGAAAAAATGGCGCTTATTAATAATTTAAAAACGATTCAATTATTATGTAAAAAATATAGTAGATACGTACCTTTATTCTCAATACCTACAGTTATGTCAACACCACAGGCACTAAGCATGTTTTTACACCGCTGTGAAACGATATTATTCAGCTTTTTTCACTAATGGCGCCAAAAAATTGTCTCGACTTGTTTACAATACGAAGTCTTCAAATGCACTTGACCGGTACGAATAATGCAAAAAAGAACCATGTGCCTTCGAGATAATAATTCTAATAAAATTATTTTGCAAAAAAGAGTCGCTTGGATGACTTTTATATGTTTTGCGATGGTTCTTCTGGTTGATAAAAATGTTTAGGGTCCAGAAATTACAAGGTTCTTTTTTGCAACATGTATTATCTTTATTTACGCAACTTATCGTGCATTTAGCTCGGTTTTCAGGTTTTTGTCGCTTGGTTCCTTTTCGCATACCATTTTTAACCATCGAGTATTAGGCCTGTCTCATTACTCTGTTAAATATGACATTATATTTCAATAAACTTGATATTTTCCACAAAACAAATAACGTAATGTCCGGTCTTTTTGGTGGCCACTAAATGGGTCAATTAGAGAGCAAAAAATTGTTGAGACTCTGAGGAAGTAACAAGAGTATCAAGCAACCAACATTAAAAGATATATATCGACCAAATGTTTCCAAACATGTAAATTATTAGACCAAAAGTCCTCAAGTGGCCACCACGGTAACCTAACCTCACAGTATAAGATTGATTTTTGTTATGGTAAAAAAAGGAATTAAAAACAAAGGAAGACTAGAAATAGAGTTTAGAAGAGTAGATATGGGAAATTGTCAGGCAGAAGAGGAGAGTAGTTGTTTTTGGGTGCTCCTGGTATTTCAGAGTAAATTCACGTTTTTTACGGATTATTAATATCGCCAACGTTTCCAGAGTTCATAAATGTTTATATTGGATTAAGCACAATTTCTTATACTTCAAGTGACCTTTCAATTGTGTATTTGTTCTTAAACTTAATTGCTTAATTAGTACATTAGTCATTGGGTGCTGTTATACTTTAGATATGTCAATTTATTAAATGAATAACGTCATCGTTTAGTGTATTCCAACGGATGACTAATGAAGATTGAATTAATGTATTTACATCTAACTATTTAGATAAACACTATTGTCGAGTTTAAAGCTCTGCTTCTGTATTTGAACGAAGTATATTTTAGTTTAGAAATATTAGAATACAATAGAGATTGTAATACAGTGTGTACGTAAAGTAACGTAACTTCCTAATATTTCGATTTCCGTTAGGTCTACAAAAAAAAAATATTGAATAAAAGTTTTTTCCAATTTTCCAGACCATCTGCATAAGACGATTAGAAGTATACAGGGTGCACCGTTGCTCTAAAACAACTTATTAACATATTTTTTTAAATAGTACACCATGTATACTGCCGTCCAAAGCTGAACCCCCGTATTTGCAAAACAATAAAAATGGCGGAAAATGACATTTAAACTCTAATGTATAATATAGCTTGAGCTAATGGCTTCAAATTATAGAACCTGTATTACAGTAGAAGAAATTGCTGCGTGACGGCAGCACCCCCAAATTCGAATTTTGCAAAAAACCTTATGCCGCTGGATTGCCCAACGTTAGCCCACATTTGCCCAACCAATAAATTATTTTGCCCACCCTCCAAAAAAAAGTTATAGGCAAAACTAATTTTTCTAAAAAAATTAGTTCCAGCACCCCCGTCTTTGAATTTGGCAAAAAGCTTGATGCAGTTGGATTGCCCAAGTTTTGCCCCCATTTGCCCATCCAATAAATTTTTTTGCCCACCCCCCCAAAAAAAGTTATGAACAAAACAAATTTTTCGAAAAAAATTTTTTTTTCCGAATTCCACAGAAAACTGCACGCAGTTGGATTGCCCAATGTTAGTCCATATTTGCCAACAAATAACTTTTTTTGCACACCCCCCAAGAAAGAAGTTATGGGCAAAATAAATTTTTCAGAATTGGATTTTTCTTGGTACGCCATCAAATTTTAATTTTACGGAAAATTATACGCAGTTGGATTGCCCAACTTTTTCAAATCTAACTAGGGTTGGGGTTAGGTTTTGTTAGGTTAGATTTATTTATTTTGCATAAAGGGGTTTTCGGGTACGGCCATTCCGAAAATGCAATCAGTTCCCGAAAAGGAAAACTCCTTCCCCGAGAAACTCGAAAAGAAGAAGATGAAGAAGAAGAAGAGGGGGAGGAGGAAGAAAAAGAAAAAGAAGAGGAAGAAGAAGAAGAAGAAGAAGAAGAGGAAGAAAAAAGAGGAAAAATTACGTAAAAAGTTTCTTTTTTTTTTTATATAATTTTTTAGGAAAATTAGTTTTGCCCATAACTTACTTTCGGAGGGTGGGAAAAATAATTTTTTGGTTGGGCAAATATGGACTAACATTGGGCAATCCAACTGCGTGCAGTTTTCTGTGGAATTCGGAAAAAAAAATTTTTCGAAAAATTTGTTTTGTTCATAACTTTTTTTTGGAGGGTGGGCAAAATAATTTATTGGTTGGGCAAATGTGGGCTAACGTTGGGCAATCCAACGGCATAAGGTTTTTTGCAAAATTCGAATTTGGGGGTGCTGCCGTCACGCACCTAGAAGAAATAGACGAGAAAATTTATTTTCTTATGTAAAAACCTCTATATTTTATCATTTTTATAAAATAAAAGCCCATACGGTGAATATCCTTATGAAAAATAAGGCCTCATACTAAGGGCAATACCGGTATTTTGATAATACGGTGATTAGCGCTATATTAATTGGGATATGTACTAGGAGAAATACTAGTATTTGGAAAAAAAATGTAAAAATGCCGGGATATTCCTAAGGAAACGACAAATTTTATGCAATCCAATATACAAAAAAACAGTTATACAATTGAATTTACTGTTTGGACCCTTACTTTGTGGAATCTACTCATATTACTTTTTTAAAGAAACACTTAGTTTCATTTACAAAAGCAGTTATACAGTTTTATTTTAATATTTATATTATTTTAATATTTATAATATTATAATATTTTTTAATATTTAATATCGACAGTTATACCTATATATAAACAGGGAGAAAAAAAAGACTTAGAGAACTATAGGCCGATTTCTTTAATCAGTACATTGGCTAAAATTTTCGAAAAAGTCATTCAAAAAAGATTATTTAACTTTCTGGAATCACATTCATTACTTTCCGCATCACAATATGGGTTTAGGCAAAATCGATCCTCCCAAGATGCAATTAAAATACTAACCGAAAATATTTACAATAGTGTTGATAAAGAAAGCTATGCTATGATTGGTGTCTTTATAGATTTGGCAAAGGCTTTTGATACCGTTGATCATTCCATTCTACTGAATGTATTGGACGATATAGGTATACGAGGAACTGCAAATACACTATTTAAAAGTTATCTAACCAACAGAGTAACAGTGAAAGTAGGGGATTTTGTGGGTGAAGGAAAAAAAATCTCTTGTGGAGTACCTCAAGGAATGGTATTAGGGCCCCTATTTAATATATATCTAAATAATTTATTCCTACTAGATACTAATTCCAAAATAATCAGCTTCGCAGATGATACAGTCTTGTTCTGTGAGGATAGGAATTGGTACGAGTTAAAATTAAAATCTAAAGAAGACCTACGAATAATGAAGAAGTGGTTTGTTTATATGCTTTTATCCATTAATTTCAAAAAAAGTATTTACATACCTTTCAGCTCTTATCGGAATGCTTTACCAAACTATGATCTTCATGTAAATACAGAAACCACTATCTCGCCTAAAAATCGAACTAAGTATCTTGACATTATGGTAGACTCTAATTTAAAATGGGATCAACACGTAAAATACCTTTTAAAAAAGTTGAATAATGGTTTATAAGAGTTTAGTGGAACCTCACCTAAATTATGGAATAATAGGATGGGGTGGCCTATCCAAAAGTTTCCTTTCACCTCTTGAAGTTGTTCAAAAAAGATTCCTCAGAACAATTTTACATAGACGATATGATTGTCCTAGCAATACTTTATATTCTTTGACAAATATATTTGATGTCAGACAACTTTATTTCTTTAATATTATTTGTGTTACTCAATATATTTATAAACATGAACTAAGAACGCTCAGTCATAGGTATAACACACAAAATAAAGTATCATATAATAATAGCACCTCATAAACAAAAAACTGTAGGACAACACACCTATTCCTTCCTGGGTCCCAAAATATACACTTTGCTTCCAATCGACATTAAACATGAACATAGGTTGCCAAAGTATAAGCAAGAAATCAAAATATTTATACTGAGTACATCTCGAGATGTCCTGCGAGAACTTATTGAAATTTGAAGATGATATCCATATTGTATTCGAATATATTTATAGGTTTTAAGCATTTTATTGATTAGTAGAATATGATTAATCTATTTTTTAAATTTTTTATCCATATAAAAATGTAATGTAGTTGTATACAATTTTAGTCTTTAGCTCTTAGATTAGTCTTATTAGTCTTTTTATGTGTACCACATACAAGTAATTTAATTACTTCGTGGTTTGTTCAAGTGTTTATTTGATTTTGTT
Organism: Lochmaea crataegi; assembly: GCA_947563755.1. NCBI lineage: Eukaryota > Metazoa > Arthropoda > Insecta > Coleoptera > Chrysomelidae > Lochmaea > Lochmaea crataegi. Next base: position 68,001,316 of record OX387424.1, read on the forward strand.
ATACATGTTTTTAAATTGATGTATTTTTAAAAGTAATGAATAACCACCACTACTACTACTACTACTATAAGTTTAGTTGAAAAAAAAACCTACAATATTTCAAATATTTTCAAAGATATGAGTGGACGAGTACCCCCCCCCCCCCCCCCCATTCGCTTACTTGTCTTTATGGTAGTTACGCCACTGCATTTTGACGTATGTGATTTATCTTTTCTGTTAATTTTATCTCAACTTAATAAGGAGTTGTTATTAAGCTCTCTTGTTATTTGTCCATCATCTATTTTATTTTTTAACTCTAAATTTCTCCCGATTTTGGTTTTATTTTCTATTTTTAGATATCTCATTCGTAGTGTATTTAATTTTGATTTATATATTTCCGACTTTGTCCACGTTTCAGTTCCATATGTTAAATATATAGGTCGTTTGGATCGTATCTATAGTGCTAAAATTTTATTTGTTTCGAACTTTCATTTTCGGGGGCTTTAATAGAAAAGAATGGTGTCATTTGACATTTCAAACAATGAAAAAAACAGTTAATATTGATTTGATATAAAATGTAAGATATTTTTCTCAAGTTTCGCGTTATTTAACTTTGTTTTTTAATGCAATAAAAATATTCTATAAATAAACCCACAGAAACCTATAAAAAGAACAAAAACATAAAAATCTTATCAATTTTGCTAGCAATTACGTTTTCAGGAAGTAAGTTTGTTAAATTGTAACAATTTTATTGAAAAGTATTTTAATAAAAATCCCCAGCTAAAGATACGTCTATGGAATTTATGTTAAATTTCTTATGCCAAAAATCTGAGATATTTTAATTTTAAACTTGGACATTACACCGTTTTTATACCACCAAATTTGTGTTTTTTTGTGTGAAACATTTACAAGAATTTGTGTACGCAAATTTAAAATAATTCAAAAAAGTGTGTATAAAATTTAAAAAAAGTTCAAGATGCATTGAAATGAATAAAAATTACCTGTTTGCTCCACCTTAAAATCCACCACAAACACAAAAATATCACTGGAAAAGGCCAGTAAGCAGGTACTGAATAGTATCCCAGGTAACAATTGTTCACTTACAACAATTCACAGCTAAATATTCCAAAAATTCTGACAAAAAAAACTATACAAAACCACACTGTATGACACTGACTTTAACAACTAGCATCCACCCGGTGGCAGGTAAAGAGGATCTAAAAACAAGAATTGAGAAAAAGTCCAAGAAGGTAAGTCGAAGAACTCTTCTACGGAGGCTGTTGCCTTAGCGTTGCGCTTGTAGGTGCACGTCGAGTTTAGACGGTCACCACTGGTAAAACCACTGCGAGCCTTCATCGAACAGACGGACACTATACGGGAAAATAAAATGTATGTGCTGTAGACATTAGCGTGCTCTAGGTGGGGACGCGGGGGTGGGCTACGGAGACGACACTTCGAAAAGTGATAACGTCGTTATAAGATAACAAGATTGTATATTTATTATTTAGAATGTAAGGGAGAGGGGTAAAAGGATATTTATGCTGGAATTAATTTTTATTGTAAGGGTGTAGACTTTTAAAAGTATTAGAATATCAGAGCAAACTAAATTAGTTTTGGTAACTTTAATGCTAATAATAAACTAACATCTCTTCTATATACTTCTAAAATTCCCTGGATGACAGTGGGAATGATTTATATCGATACGGATCGGAACGTAAAGTATCGATACAGTAGAATATCGAATATTAATTTATTGATACTCGAAGTATCGATACGTTAACGATCCGAGATTTTGCTGAATTTGACGTTTTTTCGGTAAAAAACAATTTTTTGGGGGGATGGAAAAAGACATTATTGCGATTTCCGTCAAAAGTTGAGTTCCTAGAATAAAACGTTGATTATAAAAGTTGTAGATCTTTGGAAAATCTACAACTTTTACATCGGTGACTTTTCCACATAACCTAAAAATTAGCTCGAAAAACGCAAAAAACTGCATTTTTGGCTTTTTATTTTTGGTTTCGTTAAAAAATGTTCGATTTTGATGAAAATTTAGTAGAAGGTAGCTTTGATAGTCACAAACCATCAAAAAAAATTTCAAATTGAAATACTGGAAAGTTTTCGAGTTATAACGTTTTTTCGGCAAAAAACACTTTTTGGGGGTGGGGGGGGGTGGAAAAAAACATTATTGCGATTTCCGGCCAAAGTTGAGTTCCTAGAATAAAAAGTTGATCATAAAAGTTGTAGATCTTGAGAAAATCTACAACTTTTTCATTAGTGACTTTTTCACATAACTTCAAAATTAGCTCGAAAAATGCAAAAATCTGCATTTTTTGTTTTTTATTTTTGGTTTCGTTAAAAAATGTTCGATTTTGATGAAAATTCAGCAGAAGGTAGTTTTGATAGTCACAGACCACGAAAAAAAAATTTCAAATTAAAATATTGGAAATTTTTCAAGTTATGACGTTTTTTCGGTAAAAAACACCTTTTTGGGGGGTGGAAAAAGACATTATTGCGATTTCCGTCCAAAGTTGAGTTCCTAGAATAAAAAGTTGATCATAAAAGTTGTAGATCTTGGGAAAATCTACAACTTTTACATTAGTAACTTTTCCACCCACAAAATTAGCTCTAAAAACGCAAAAAACTGCATTTTTTGTTTTTTATTTTTGGTTTCGTTAAAAAATGTTCGATTTTGATGAAAATTTAGTAGAAGGTAGCTTTGATAGTGACAAACCATGAAATAAAGTTTCAAATGAAAATATTGGAAATTTTTCGAGTTATGACGTTTTTTCGATAAAAAAACACTTTTTTGGGGGGCGGAAAAAGACATTAATGCGATTTCCGTCCAAAGTTGAGTTCCTAGAATAAAACGTTGATTATAAAAGTTGTAGATCTTGGGAAAATCTACAACTTTTACATAAGTGACTTTTCCACATAACCTCAAAATTAGCTCGAAAAACGCAAAAAACTGCATTTTTCGTTTTTTATTTTTGGTTTCGTTAAAAAATGTTCGATTTTGATGAAAATTCAGTAGAAGGTAGCTTTGATAGTCACAAACCATGAAAAAAAAATTCAAATTAAAATATTGGAAATTTTTCGAGTTATAACGTTTTTTCGGTAAAAAGCACTTTTTGTGGGGGGGGGGGGGTGGAAAAAGACATTATTGCGATTTCCGTCCAAAGTTGAGTTCCTAGAATAAAACGTTGATTATAGAAGTTGTAGATCTTGGGAAAATCTACAACTTTTACATCAGTGACTTTTCTACATAACCTCAAAATTAGCTCGAAAAACGCAAAAAACTGCATTTTTCGTTTTTTATTTTTGGTTTCGTTAAAAAATGTTCGATTTTGATGAAAATTCAGTAGAAGGTAGCTTTGATAGTCACAAACCATGAAAAAAAAATTCAGATTAAAATATTGGAAATTTTTCGAGTTATAACGTTTTTTCGGTAAAAAACACTTTGGGGGGGGGGGCTTGGAAAAAGACATTATTGCGATTTCCGTCCAAAGTTGAGTTCCTAGAATAAAACGTTGATTATAAAAGTTGTAGATCTTGAGAAAATCTACAACTTTTTCATTATTGACTTTTTCACATAACCTCAAAATTAGCTCGAAAAACGCAAAAAACTGCACATTTTTCATTATCTACTATAGATAACGCCACTTGCTGCTACCACTAAAAATCCCTTATCGCAAGGTATCGATACACTACAAATTTATTGATACTTGGAATGCATCGAAAAGCATAGTATCGATACAAAATATCGAGTATCGGAAGTAAAAGTATCGATACACTGGAATATCGGATAGTATCGCGCATCCCTATTTTCTTTCCTTATTGAGACTTTTCATCTCCGTCATAGTTTTTACCAAATGAATAAAGAGTTATTACCAAAAGTTGACATTATTTCTTAAATAAAAAATAACCTAGCCTTCATTTAAATCGGTTAATATTTCACGGAACAACATCCTTAACTTATTGACAACTTGATCTATTTCATTCTATTATTACCAATCTTATCATTTGCCTTTTGACAGTAGACTTTCCCGGCAATAACCGGCGATAAGAGGAAAAAAAAGAATTCTCGAGCTTGAAAAGCACATGCTAGTGAATACGCATTTTGGCGGATTTTCAAAGATATTGTTCGTTTGAGGAGGAATTAGTTAATATTTGGGCACAAATATCGCACTTTTTGAGGATCCAGTTTTCTCCAAAACCGGTATCCAATATTACTTCAACTGAAGCCCTTCCATCCAAGATGAGTCTTCTGTCTACACTTTTACTTGTAAAGCACATTTATTTTTACCTGGTTTATTTTCTAAGGCACTATTATTTTTTTAGGCCCTTAATTTTTGATGTACTATCTAGAACTAATCTCTCTTGTATACATATAAAGTATCCGAAGCTCTTGTCTACATTAGTTTCCTATCGAGGTTTAACTAAGGTGGTTCCAATAGACTTTACTCCTACCAGGGATTCCAGTAGTTAGGGAAGAGCCTCATACAGAATATTTGACTGTCGTCTGGTTTACCCAGTAAATAAGCTTCCTGAGACCAGACATGAAGGCAGCTGGAACAAACAGATAAGCTCAAAATAGTAATTTTAATCTCATGAAACTTCATATTAGTATTAACAATAAGAACCGTAGTTTCTAAGTTAATTAAGCATGCATTTTATTTGAATTCCTAGACATTGTTTACTGAAAAAGCTTTATATATTGCTAGTTATCGAATGCTAAAGAATTGTCTTACCTTTTCTTAATATATTTCAATCTAATGCTCAGTATAGGCTTGCATCAGAACTTGTAAATATAAATACGTTTTTGTATATCAGATCTTTATTCAACTTGTCGTAAAGTTAGCGCTTGATGAACTATCGGAATAGCTTCACTTTAAGGGAAATAAAACCACAATCAAAGGAAGAACTTACACTCATTTTCACTTGACCTTTCCCGAACCTCACCGAGATATATTCCCGGGCTGGGAGCTGTTTTATTATTACTAAACAAATAAGGTCCGTAGAATTGTGCTCAACAGCACAGGCACTTGAACTGAATCTTTGTACCATTTCCCATGTTATCTACTTCCATTCCAGAAGCTTCGTGTCTTCTATAAACGCCACAACAACATTATCGTTAGATGCAATACCAAATCTTCGCGACATTTTTAAACCAGTTGTCAGTTTGACGTTTAATTAATTTTTAATAAAAAAAAACACCAAACTGAAAACACCACATGTAGGGTATTATCGCTGTAATCCAGAGGTGATTGGATGAAATTTGACACATGACTTAAAATTAAGTAATTTGATTGGTTACTATATTTAGTAAAAAATTATCTTTGGATTAACTGCAGAGGACACTTCTGTCCTCCTCCACCAGACTATTGTTCCATAGGTGATCGTTGGCCTTATCACAGTTTTGTAAATCCAGTGAACCACCTCAGATCGTATTCCCCAGGTTTTGCCCATAACTCTTCTGCATTGCCAGAAAAGCATGGTCGCCCTGGTAGTAATTTTTTCCAGGTGTGCCTTCCAATTCAGTTTGGAATCAAGGGTCACTCCCAAATATTTGACTCCTTTGGATATTTCTAGTTCTTCTTCCAACAACAGTACTCTACCCTGCAGGAGAACTCTTCTATTCGTAAAAGCAACTAGTTTTTTTTTATTAACTGAAAGGTCCTCTTTAAGGCACCATTCCTCCACAATTCGTTGTGCTTCTTGTAGGACATTCATAACTACCTCTGGGAATTTCCCATTGGTGACAATGTGTCCAAATGCGTCCATATGCCTTGATCATTCATCCTGGAGATCAAGTCATCCACAATTAGTTTCCATAAAAGTAGTGAAAGTACTCCACCTTGAGGACATCCTTTAGTAGTCCTAACGGTGTATGTTTTATCATGCATATGTGCTGTGGGATGGAATCCAGATGAAAATTACCATTTTATTTTGATTTTCAGCATTGGCCAATACGGATTTTATGTCAATTACAGTTTGATGATTCGGATATAATTGCTGTATCGAAGTTATGGAACTGAGTCCGTTAAAATAATAAACTGATTACAATTATTGCTGTTGTCTTTGTAAATATAAATGAGGGCTTGATAGATTGCGTAGAGTTCTGTTGAAAGGATACAATCCTACAATTGCAAGTTGGAAAATGAAACATTAGCTTTTGAGAAAGAGTGACTCTAGCGTCCCTAGAAGCACCTCTGTATATGCATTGATAACTATTATAATTGTCAAGTATTTCCAGTAGCTTTGTTCTTAATGATTGTTTAATTTACTGTATTTGTTGAAGTTTGTGAGATAAGTAATCAATTTAGGAGGTTTAAGAAGCCAAGGTTAAATAGCACCCATTGTATGTGCGCATATGTTTGGAGTTGAGAGTTGAAAGTGCTCTAGGTATATTTTTACTCTTTCATAAAATGGTTTCGCAAGTCTAGGTCTTTCAGAAAACGAAGTCTGTATATTATTACTTTAAAATAAATGAAATGATACCTAACCTAACCTCTCTAGTTTATTTCATTGTTGAGTTTCATTTGGTTAATGTAAGTTAGGTTAGGTTTTGGTTCTAGTTACACTTTGATCTGTGCATGTCAGTTGGTCGGGAAGCGATATGTGTTGGATATGTGTTGGTTCTAGTTACACTTTATGTTAGTTGGTTGGGAAGCGATGAATTATGAAAACTATTGTTATGATTATTATTTGTAAAAGATTTGTTATTCCTAATTTTGCTAATGTCATTACAATTTCACTACAAATATTTGTGACTGTTGGTCGAGTCATAATTGGTTCGAAGAGTGCAAGGAAATATGTGAATCTTGGTATATTCCCTTCTCCTTCACGGAAACTTCATGTGGAATACAAATTATTTGATATGTATGTCTATCTATATACATACAGATACATTCAAACACAAACGGAACATAGGGATTTAATGTATTGTCCGATCTAAATAGTCCACCAACAAAACATTTCTATAAGTTCACTTCAATGAATATCAAGTATTGATCTGGACAGCTGGATTCAGACCAATGTAAGAAACCCCGCCCATTCTCCTTCCAAAATTTGTTAGTTATGTGCGAACTGCGATTTAGTATTGAATAATTATTTGATGGGGGTAGTAAACGTCGCTACATATTGAAACAATATGCTTACGTTTTATGTTGTTAAAATCGAAAATTAATTGTTAAAATTCTCTTTAACAATTAATGTTTCGAGTTCAGATAATATGTTTTGATTTCTTTTGGCAATAACGGCTTTCAAAATAAAAATAAATTCGTAAATAAAACAAAATAAGATTTTTTAAATTGTACTCTACCTACCGACTGCTGTTTACTGACTGCTAATTAAGGACCGCCCACAGTTGAGAATAGAGTGGTGGGAATTGTACGATATGTTGTAGGTGTCCAAATAAACGATTGTAATAATCGTGTTTTTAATCTGTTGAAGCTGGATGTTGGACGACTAGTTCAAAAGCAGTTCTGATACAATGCTTAAAATCCCTATGTTCCGTTTGTGTTTGAATGTATCTGTATATATTTATTCCTCTTCTCGAAAAAAATCATTAATATAAAGTATTTAACTATTTTTTAAATAAAATATCTGTCCAAATAATGGTCGTGGTATCAATGGAAGCCCTTATTGGACTTCCTCCTTTGGAACTTTTTGTAAGGGCGGAGGCAATTCTTAGGCTGAAATTGGAAACAATGTTTTGATAGCAGTTTTGATACCAGTTTTGATAGCATGACACCCGAGAATATATTCACTGAGCGAGTGAACATCATCATCCCATCTAGGGAAGAGGTGATGCACCCAGATAATTCTGGAGAAATCATCTGGTTCACCGATGGCTCCAAAACAAACCGTGGCACTGGGGTTGCTATAAAAGGACCTAGAAAGAGAATGTCCTTTAGCCTTGGTCGATATACGACTATGTTTCAAGCAGAGACCATTGCCGCTATAGCCTATACCTATTGATGAAAACATCAGAAGAGGATATACCGGGCAAAAAATTAATATATTCACCGACAACCAGGCTCTGCTTAAAGCTATCAGTAATCTAACAACTAGGTCTAGACTGGTAAAAAACTGTAAAGAATCACTTAACAGGCTGGGAAGAGACAACAAAGTGTCTCTAATATGGATGCCGGCACATGTGGGGATTGTAGGTAATGAAATGGCGGACCAGTTAGCTAAAGAAGGCGCTAAAGGAGACTTCTTAGGTCCGGAACCGTTTTGTGGAATCACAAAAACTTGCATTAGAGGGGAAATCGGGAACAGGCTAGATAGGGAACACCAACTCAAATGGAGGTTGACACAAAGGCACCTCAATACGAAGAGTTTACTTACTATTGGAACTGGGTAAGAGACATTTGAAGACAGTTACCAACCTGGTGACTGGCACCCACTGCACCCTGAGGAAACATCTTTACAAAATGGGCAAAATTAGTGAACCTATTTGCAGAAAATGTGAACTTGATGATGAAACACATACTCTGCTTCTGCGAGAACTTACAAGTACTTAGACAGAAGCACTTTGGAGAGAAATTGATACAACCATCACAACTACTGAAAATCCCTCCAGTTAAACTAGTGGCCTTTATAAAAGACACGAAGCTTCTGGAATGGAAGTAGATAACATGGGAAATGGTACAAAGATTCAGTTCAAGTACCTGGGCTGTTAAGCACAACCCAAACGAATGAATGAATGAATGAGTGGTCGAGGTGATAAAATATTGTTTTTTTTTTTGGATTTTTCTCTATACATTCTGAATGTTCCACACATTTTTTAGTAAAAAGATCAAAAACCTTGTGTAGTATTTCCAAGCCGAAATGAGAACTGGCAACATTGTCCCTCCACCGCTCTTTCTAAAATTTGTGACCATAGGCATGTTTTTTTATTCACGGCAATTACACAAATTTGGCGTAACAGATGCACCAATTCACCAAAAGCGCTTTTATATTTATTGGTGAATTTCAGATTGAAGAGAAGACGCGTTCATTTATTACTGTTGCATCAACCAAAATTGCAAACCATTCCACCCCTGTTTCGAGGAGGTGGTTTACAAAATGACAGCTTAACCTCAAAAAAGTAAAGTTATAGGTTATAGCGAATTATTAAAGAAATGGACGAATAAATAGAAATTATATTTAGAATGTGATAATAAAGTATTGACTGCACTATTAACAGCGTCAGAAATTGAAGAAATTTCAAATGGTATCGATTGTCAGTTGACAGATATAATGATGAATGATGTAAACAATAACAATAGCTATTTTCCTACGATCACTACTGAAAGTAGGCTTTTGCACACTCAAATCTAACCGCAAAGTTGATGTTTTCCGCGAGCTGTCATAATTTGACATTATTGGCGCTCTTAAGCAGAAAGTAACTTTGGCGCACGCCTAATTTTATTTATAGATAAAAGAGAGCTAGTAGATATTTTAATATAAACTGTAGAATAAATAAATATTTTAGTTGATTTTCTAATATGTTAAAGCATCCAACAGTATTTTCCGTAATAATATAATGAGAAATAGGGAAATCTAAAAGATATCTGACATTAAAGTAATAAATATCTGACATTAATGTGATAAGTGTTGCCTACGTACATAGGTACACGAAACTGCTAAGAACAAACAATGGCAATAGGTAGGCAACACAACATACTTGCAATCACCAGAAAGATTTGACATTTTCTAACCTTTCAGAGACATCTACCTCAGGCATAAACATAAAAAATTGCCAAAATTGTATCTTTAATTTTAATTTAGTTAATAAGTAAAAGGTATGTTTGTTTATTATCGTTCTGTATTCCGTTCAAATAAAATTTAAAAAAGTTGTAATTTATTTAATGAACTATAATATTCATACAACCATAAAATCATAAATCTTTAAATCATAAAGTCTATTGTCATAAGTAGGCAACACAACATACACAATTAATCTTTTGTCTTCGAATAGTAGGCTTAATATGTCAAATAAACTTCCAATATTGTGATGAAAGTAACACGTTTTTAATAAAAAATTAATTTTATTTTGGTGTGATCGTAGAAAAAATCTTGTGTGTATTTCGAGCAGAAAGTCCTTTGGTAGTCTCGACAGATTGCCGCGCTCCGCTAACGCGTCGCGCGGCAACTTTCTGTCTCGACTGCCAAAGTACTACTTTCTGCTCTTGATACACAATAGCTATTTGTATATTGGAAGTTTATTTGACATATTAAGCCTACTATTTGAAGACAAAAGATTAATTGTGTATGTTGTGTTGCCTACTTATGACAATAGACTTTATGATTTTATGGTTGTATGAATATTATAGTTCATTAAATAAATTACAACTTTTTTAAATTTTATGTAAACGGAATAATAAACAAACATACCTTTTACTTATTAACTAAATTAAAATTAAAGGTACAATTTTGGCAATTTTTTATGTTTATGCCTGAGGTAGATGTCTCTGAAAGGTTAGAAAATGTCAAATCTTTCTGGTGGCAAGTATTAATGTTGATTCCAGATGTTGATGGCTCTGAAGGGTTACAAATCAGATAGGATATTTTTTCTGGCACTTGAGCTGAAACTTGACCAGATATTTTTTGAAAAGTTTCTATTTTATTGTTTATGGATTCATCAATATACTCTTCTGCCACATTACTGGTTTTCCATCCGCCATGTTTTTTTAGTTGAATTAAATCGGCTCCGCTATTTACTAATAAGGTAGCAGATGTACGCCGGAAACAATGTCCTGTATAAGAATCAGGATTCGGCAAATTTAAATATTTGGCAATATCAGTAGGTACTTTACCAATCGTATTTAATCCTACTACCTGATTTGCGCATTTTCCTTTGGAATATCGGAAAAATAGGCGATTTTCTGAACTATTTTGGCATTGCTTTCTTATGCAAATATACTTTTTACAACACGCAACGTAATCAATGTCGTTTTCTTCTGGTGTGTTGTTATTAACAATTGTGAACATTCGACTCTGCTTTGTTTTCGAATCTGGAATATCAACAATCAAAAGAGATTCTTTGTCTTGAATATCATCTAATTTCATGTTTCCCAATTCATCTCTCCTACACGCACCAGCAATACCCATAATTAAGACAACCTATGAAAAAATTAAAAAAATTAAATTTAATATTTTTTGGAGACATAGAAATAATTATTTATTACCTTTTTCAATAAATAGTCTTCATCGGGTGCAATGCGAATAAATTCCTCCACCTGCTCCTTGGATAAAGTTGAAGATTTTTTTGCTTTATGACCGACAGATTTTTTTTTCAATAATGCAATTAATTTGCATATTGACTAATGTCAATGTCGTTTTTTATTTTCAATGTTTGCCTTAGCATTGAATACTTGGACCACAGGGTTGATGACTTTAATGTTGCTGCTTTTTCCCCAAAATATGTTAATAACACATTTTCTGAACATCTTTTAATTTTTTTGGATCTGCACCAACTTATAAATAGCCTATTATCATTTTCGTACTTTAATTTGGATTTCTCCGGAAGTAGATTTAAAGTGTATTTGAAAAATCAGTATCACTTGTATCCATTTTTCTTGTTTTTTTAAGTACATACTGACTTATAGTAAAATATTAATACAATTACACAGCACGGAACTATCTCAAAAAATATTTCAGTGACAATGCACTAGGTTCTCTCTTTGACATAGTCATACTTGATTCTTATAATCCGTAAGTTATTTGCAAGTATGTTGTGTTGCCTACCTATTGCCATTGTTTGTACTTAGCAGTTTCCCCAGATTGCAGTTTCGTGTACCTATGTACGTAGGCAACACTTATTACATTAATGTCAGGTATTTTTTAGATTTCCCTATTTCTCATTAAATTATTACGGAAAATACTGTTGGATGCTTTAACATATTAGAAAATCAACTAAAATATCTATTTATTCTACAGTTTATATTGAAATAACTACTAGCTCTCTTTTATCTATAAATAAAATTAGGCGTGCGCCAAAGTTACTTTCTGCTTAAGAGCGCCAATAATGTCAAATTATGACAGCTCGCGGAAAACATCAACTTTGCGGTTAGATTTGAGTGTGCAAAAGCCTACTTTGGGTAGTGATCGTAGGAAAATGCGTTTTTTTATGTGCCACTGTTAACTCCATGTCGGTGCAGCGGAGACTGATAATTCCCTTCCCCTTTTTGGGAAACTTCATGTGGAATACAAATTCTCTGATATTTTTTCGAGAATGGGAAGGGTATAAATCATATTTTTACTTCTTGATTTATGCAATTTAAATTGCACAAAATATATAAGTACACTCTGTAAAAAGGCGCACGTGTAAATAAGTGGTCCTCAGTTGTTATATAAAGTAGTAGAGGCGAACAAGAAGATTCCAAATGCTTACTACGAAACTCATCTTAAAAGTGACAAGTTTATGAATTTATTGACAGATTATTTTAATATTTTATTGTCATTATAATTTTTACATAATTATACAATCAACAAAATGACATACTACTACAAGTTATATACTATAATTATATTCTTCTTAATTTTGAGTAATTTTCAAGCAAAAAACGAAAAAATAAAAAACAGTCAGCCGAAAGAAATTCCAATCGGTATTGAGTCTTCTTTAAGAGAAGGAGACTGTGGAAAAGCTGTACTGGGGGAAATGGTATATCAAGATCATGTTAGAAAACCAGGAATTCCTTTTATCGCCAGAAATGCAACGGTGAGTACAGATAAAACTTTATAAAAATAAAGTATTTCCTTCAAAGGTAAAGATAAAAGTAAAAGGTAGAGGTAGAGAAGGAAAAGGTTTTGCTTCATTTTCTATTCATAATATTTTCCTTTTCTTTGCAAGCAAATCCGAACAAGAAAAAAGGAAAGGTAGGCTAGTGCTACGTTGCTCCGCCGAACAAATTACAACTTGCATTAGTGTATGTATACATTGAGGCCCTTTGAAGCCACTATTACATTTTCACTCTACAGACATATTTACGAATCGGGAACCACCGTTTCCAGTGTCTAAAAGCATGTTCTATAATCACTCTCTCTTTCTTTAATAGTCGATTGAAGGCAGCCTGCGCTGAGTTTTCCACTATAGAAAACGGCTTCATCAAATAGGGCATTATACTGTCCCCCAACAATACCGTATTTGTCGTCCGCTGCATGAGCAGAAGAATTTTTCCAAATTCGACTGACCACCGTGCATCGATATTCATGAAAACGTAATTTTGTTCACATATGGCTTGAACATTAATACTAGCAACATTTTTCCGGTTTACATATTCAATTTTCAATTTCAACATGCGTGCAGTCGATAGCTCCTATCGCAATCGGGAATCTCTTTTTTGCTGCCCTTTTGACTTTGGTTTCTATAATTTCATTTTTGGTCGATTGGAACTTGATCCACACTTATCCGCCTTGTCTTTAATGAGACCAAGAGTTGTATCGACAATTCTGGAGACTGTTCCTAGTTCCTCACCGAAACCGCTCTGGAAACCCGGATCTGCCATGTGTGTGTGTGAGGTAAGTTTGGTTTCGGACGTAATCCATTTGTCACATTCTGCCACACATATTTGGTAATAACGTTGGATTAAAAAAAGGAACAGAAGGAAACCAAGCTGGCGGAGGACAGAATTATATGGTGGTCTAGAAATTCGGAACGATTTTTACAAAAAATCGATTGTCAACGATTAAATTTTGTTTCGAAATTTTACTCGAATGAGCCGAGACGATTTTAAATACTTCTCACCACTGATTGTAAGAAAATCTATTTCCAACTTTGTGGTTAGGATCTGGCATTGTAATTGTATACTTTCATTAGTATGATTATGGTGGAGAAAGGGTCACTGACTTAGAAAAATCCATATGAGTAGCTTTAGGGCGCCACTACCTTTTAGACGTCGACGAAAGATCAAAAATGAATTTGAGTAGGAAGAAAACTAAGGTAGAAACACCTTGTAGTAATTAATTAAGATATTTATTTATTTAAAAAAAGTAAAAACTTACAAAAAAAATGATATGTAGCCTGTACTTTTTATGGTATTTATCTTGAATTTTCCTCCGGAAGGGTGGATGGGAAACTTGGCCTGGATAAGGTATCCCAGTGGTGGGTCGTCAATAAATTTGGAGGTAGAGGTGTCCTAACTGCGTTCTGGCGGTATCTTAGAAGGTGTCTTGATATTCGGTATCTTTGAGGTGTCTAAGCGGGAATTAGAGAAAGATTTGTGATATAAATTTAAAAGTCGAAACAGGTCGATAGACATGTTACAAGATATTTATTAATCACAAACGGTTGGAAACTAGACGACTCATAAATAAAAACCGTTCACAGAGATTCTCTACGCATGAGTCATCCAGTTTCCAACCGTTTGTGATTGCACTACGAACAAACCTAAACAGTCGACAGAAGCAAACAAGAGCCCCGGAAAATATGCGAACTAAAAGAAAGGTCATCGCAACCAGCCAATCAGGAGCCAATGTTAACGATTGTACACTGTAGTAATGGGAAAGACCACTAAGAGATGAAATCCTTTTAAATAAATTTCAATCAATGGATGAATTGTTCAAGTGTGCAGACAATATCATGTGTCAAAATCAATGACGTCTTTGGTCAAAATCGTATTAAATAGATTTCCTGGCGTTTTGAAATCAACATATCACTCCCGATTTTTAAACTGCTCCGGAGCACCCTACGATATGATATATTTAAAATATGTTTAGTTGGATGGATAAGCGCGAGGTTTTGAACAGAATACACCAAGTACCTTTGCGCTTGCGTCTGATTTACAGTTCCTGGCAAATACACAAACTCTTGCGACAGTTTTCAAACCATTGGAACTGCTTACGGATTGTTGTTGCACCTGCGCATGTTCATAACGATCATTGATAGTTTCGGACTCGTGTAGGAACGAACCTTATAATAGAACCATAACTTATATATGATTGGTCGGCTCAAGGTCGATAGGCGTGTAGGGGCTAGTACGTCACACTACATGACACCAATGAGAGCAACACTTACAAATGGCTCGAAAAATTATGTGTTTGAAATGAAAATTATGTAATTTATTACATTATTTATATTATAAAATAAATAAAAATTTATAATTACATAAAGTGGTTTTTAGGCATGGATATCACGATTATATTGTTTTTGAAAATTAGTGGTCTTTCCCATCGTAAACATAATCGAAACACTTAATATGACCGAATGATAATTTTTGGATCGAATAACTTTTCGAGTTTTTTGCTGGAAGGATATATAAAACGGCCATTGTATTGGGGGTATTTTTAATATTGACAAGGGTCGAAGATTTTTATTTATTTTAATTTTTATTTTGAATCGGCAAAATCTGCTTTTATTTTTTCATACGTTATTATTTGCTTCATAAATTACAGAACAATCTGTCTCTATCAAGAATTATTTATTTCTTGAATTTGTTCTTTTGATTTGAATTAAATAAAAAGTTAAGAAACGGTTGGATTCGACGGTTCTACTCCAATAGATCCTGATATGTAAAGTAAACAGTTTCGACTTTATGACATATCTTTTGACAGTTGACACGTAAGGTATCGAAAATCGGTTTTCGATTCAAAATATCGATTGTTACTACAAAAATACAACTACAGCGACATGGACACGCCCACCCAGGGATCTTGTTTGCTTCCGACAACTGTATGTTCGTGGAAATTGTCGGTGAAAAATAAGCATGCGCACTTCAAGTTAAAGTTCATCTTTTTGAACTCTCAAAACTTGAACTTTAATTGCGCATCCAAATTTGTCACGGATGATCATCGCGATTAAAGCTAGCAGATGCTTCAGTAAGAAATCTTCATCATCGCTAAAATTTAGTAATATTCCATTAGAATTTTAGAAAAATAAAAAAATTACAGAATCAAAAGACTGTATTTTTCTCTTTTGAACAAAGTTTTTAGGTTAGAAAACTAGAATTATAGTTTAAACCACTCAATTTTGGGCGGTTAACTGACCCGTTAGTAAAACTCTGGTACCCACTGATCCAATCTGGTACAACACCCATATTATTTAAACCAGTAGTTATGTTTTAAACCTTACTTTAACAATGTTGTTGCAGCTACGCCTATGTTATGCATAGATAAAACTATAAATGATCAACGTCAATAGGTTTCTTTTAGTTGTAGGAGGCCAAAAGTAAACTCAGATTTGACGGCTTAGACTACTTTATAGCGTAAACAAACAGTGGTGTAGCATTTATTTTTAAATATGTGATGATATAAATATTCCTTTTAAATTTCGCTAACCGGAACATTTACTTTTAGTTAATTTATGCAGCTGTCTTTTGGTCAACAAAATTTTCTTATGCCTAGATTAATTTTGACAAAGTGTAAACATCCGCATTGTAAATGGATTATTTGTAGCCTAAGACTTTTGATTTATGTCTATAATAACTGATACATAAATCCACTATTGATGTTTCCAAAATTACCAGCCTAACAGCTCTTTCCGTTATTGCATAAACTGGAAAAGTTATAAAAATAAATAGAATTGAGTTCACACTTAACCCTATTTTTTATGTCATTTTGTTTCGTTATATTGGTATAGCAATCAATATAAGCCAAATGGGTAAAGAATATTTCACAATATTTCGTTGACTCGGCATCTGGCCTTAAGGATTTAACAATAAAAGTTTATAAATCCCTCATTGTAGATACAGTAAAAAATAACAGATCCGTAGTCGATAAAATTTAGATAAAACATAAATCAAATTTATCTTGTCGAGGTACATATAATTGAATTGCATTAGGTCAACACATTTGGTTTTATTAGCGTCACTTCGTTTTTTTCGTTTATGTATTGGCTTATTGATAATGTCTTTTACTGTGGATATTGGGGTTTTGGTCAACTTACATGTTTCTTTTGCTGCATCGGTTATACATAATCTCGAAGTTTAAATGATTCAAACACATTTTTCACAATTCGGTTCACATCCGGCGATTCATTCATTCGTTTGGGTTGTGCTCAACAGCCCAGGCACTTGAACTGAATCTTTGTACCATTTCCCATGTTATCATACTTCCATTCCAAAAGCTTCGTGTCTTCTATAAAGGCCACTAGTTTGACTGGAGGGATTCTCTGCTTGAAACACAGTCGTATATCGACCAAGGCTAAAGAACATATTCTCTTTCTCCGTCCTTTTATACCAGTGCCAGTGCCATGGTTTGTTTTGGAACCATCGGTGAACCAGATCATTTCTCCAGAATTACTTGGGTGCATCACCTGTTCTCTAGATGGGATGATGATGTTAACTCGTTCAGTGAATATATTCTCGGATGTCATGCTATCAAAACTCATGTGAAATATGGGTTCATCTAGTATTGTTCGAGTTGTAACAGTGTATCCTTCTCGAACATTGTTCGGGGACCACAAGTCTCCTAATTTCAGCCTAAGAATTGCCATCATTGCCTCCGCCCTTATAAAACCCTAATAACACAGTATTTACCTGGGACATACCATTAAAGTACTACTAGTGTCCCAATGTTTCCGACCTAGGTGGGATGTTCCTAGAATGTTTCTATTGGTACATAAATACGATTGATATAATGTAACATCCTTGGGATGTTCCTACAATGTTTCTATTGGTACATAAATACGATTGATATAATGTTACATCCTTGGGATGTCCCTAGAATGTTTCTCTTGGTACATAAACATGATTTTCATTACAAAATATACAACTCGTACATATTTGCCAATAATTGTTAATTGTCTTTAAACTTTAACAATGTTTATTAAACCATACATACCTATTAAAATATTATGACTGAAGTATTTGTGATATCTCCCTGCTTCAACATTGCAAAGAGGTAAAAGAAGATTCGAAAAAAAAGAAGAAGACCTAATTTGCAAAAAGTAAGGTTAGAAGTAGAAGTGTTGAGTTCACAGCACGCTGTTGTTGAGTTTTTGAGGTAAAATTAAGCGGTAACCTTGTGAGTGTTGTGGCTTATTTATAAAGTGAGTATTTATATTGGATAGTAAAATGGATAGTCAGAAAAAAAGAAAATTATTAAATAAATATAGTCAGCGCTTTAAACGGCTGAAAAACGAAAATCGAATTAAAAATTGGTGATTGGCTGAGAAGAGCAAAAGAAAGACGATTGAGGATGGAACTAAAACATAAGTAAATGAACTGTTATCATATTACCCTATGTAACATTTTGTACTAGGTATAGGGAAATAAAGCATTGGTAGACAAGTCATAGCAACCATGCTATGGTTGCTAATACTTGTTTACCAATGCTTTATAATACACTTCCTATACCTACTAGAAAATGTAACATGTTATTTATGGAAAATATTGTTAGAAATTTATAATAAATTGCTCTTGTTTTAAGAAATATTGAAATGTTTTATTTGCACCTAGTGATTTCACTTCCAGTGTATTTTTAGAAACGTTTCTGAGATGTTCTAAACAAAGTACCCCGAATGAACCTAGTACATCCTATGTCATCTTAGAAACATCCTACTGGGATGTTTGTAGAACGTTGAAAATGATGACATGGCTGTTGCCAGATACATCCTAGAGATGTTTCGAGGGAAATGGGGATGTTGTTGGTATGTTTCTATTGTCCCAGAAGGTTGTTTCTGGAATATTTTTGGGATGTTTCCGTGTTATTAGGGAAAGAGGAGGAAGTCCAATAAGGGCTTCCATTGATGCCGTCCCCGTTCATTGCCCCGGTAATACCAAGAAGGGCTTGTCTTTGGATTGCAATTAATATATTAACTGCAGAGGACATCACTTCTGTCCCCCTCCACCAGACTATTGTTCCATTTGGCCTTATCACAGTTGCGTAAAGCCACTGAACCAACTCAGATCGTATTCCCCAGGTTTTGCCCATAACTCTTCTGCATTGCCAAAAAAGCCTATAGTCGCCCTGGTAGTAGTTTTTTCTAGGTGTGCCTTCCAATTCAGTTTGGAGTCAAGGGTCACTCCCAGGTATTTAACTTCTTTGGATATTTCTAGTTCTTCTCCAAACATCAGTACTACCCGCGGGAGAACTCTTCTATTCATAAGAGCAACTAGTTTTTTTTTTATTAACTGAAAGGTCCTCTTTAAGGCACCATTCCTCCACAATTTGTAGTGCTTCTTGTAAAACATTCATAGCTACCTCTGGGAATTTCCCATTGGTGACAATCATTTTGTCGTCCGCAAAACCTTGCGTCTATATGCGTTGATCATTCAACCTGCGGATCAAAACATCTACAATTGGGTTCCATAAAAGTGGAGAAAGTACTCCACCTTGAGGACATCCTAACGGTGTATCATGCATATGTGCTGTTATTCTCCTATGCTCGATCATGGATCCTATCCATTTGCATGTGGTACTGTTTCAGTTGTAAAATAATCATACTATAAGCATTATCTTTTCGCTATTTGAAGAAACTCTTGTCACCCATTTCCGTTTAACCAATTTAACCGTTTTTCAGTTACCATGGCATGGCGACGCAAAAATTTACTGTCTAATTGTAATGCCTGATAGAGACCAATCACCCGGAGCTCAAGTTTCAGTCAAAGATGGAGGAATAAACCATACGTTTGTTAACTTGGAGATTGTTTCGAAAAAAGGTGAAGGCTTGGATTATATTGTACAAGTTTTCGGTAAAAATGTGAAATGATATTTTACAATTTTTTAATATAAACAAAAATAATTATTATTGTAAATGTTATTATTATTTGTACCCTTGTACAAGATTACACTTTCCTACACGGAACAGGAAGGGAAGGACCAACAAAATTATTTTTCAGATCCTGTTAACCAATCGCATTAATAATACTAACTTACCTACACTGAAACCGCGATTTGGCCGTTGCCGATTGTCGGAGGATTGTTTTAATTTTGTTAAATTTGGAGAAGGTCTTGCTAAAGTCTTAACAATGTATGATTTCGATTCTACATTTGATATTCCGTAAAAATTCCTCACCAACCAGTCCTTAATGTGTAATTTCGTATTTAGCGTATGTATGGTGGCCTGTTCATAGGCGTAATTAAAATTCCCATTACGCAGGAGCTGGGACTGATGCGCGCTAATATTTTGAAAATTAAAAAATAAACAAAAATAATTAATTTACTGAAAATTTCAGGGGGAGGCTTAGTCCCATCTGCTTCATATATTTGCATAATTTGTCTTTAATGTATGACGTGTGTTAGAAAGGCTAACGAGAAGTAGCCCCATATATGGCTTTTTTACTAAAAGAAGCATGGATATAATACTATTTTTAGCTCTAGCATTAAATAAAAAACAACTTTTGATAACATTTTATTTATAACTTTACATAAGAACTTTTTTCCTGCACTCAATATCCATCAATCTCTCTTCAAGTAGTCTATTATCTAATTTATGTTTACACAAATACTGACCATTTAAAAACAATACTGGAATTTCGTATCTATACAATCTTAAATAGCGGACATTTTCTTTTTTTGAAATGTCAACAGTAGTAAAATTGACTCTCTCCAAGAATGGCTCTAGCTCCGATTTTAATTCATCGCACAAAGGACATGGATCTCTGGTGAATAATGTTAATCTCGGGCGTTCATTAGGAAGCAGATCGTCAACTCTGTTAACAAACGCCTACAGTTACAAGGCTTCTTTGAAAGTTTTATCGAATAAAATGACAAAAAACAAATAACATTTTTATTATAACATACCATTTAATATAAAACATTAATATGAGGCGATCTTATATATATATCAAAAAGAACATTTGTATAAAAATAAATCTTTTTGCTGTTATGAACTTACCCTACATTGCAAAACCGTTTTCACTTACAATTTCTCTATCATCATCGAAGACGCTCCACCACCTCCATTACAAATAGCTGCTACACCTTTTTCCCCGCTTTTCAATGCATGAACCAAATGCACAATCAGTCTTGCACCGGACATACCAATGGGATGTCCCAAACTAACAGCACCACCATGTACGTTAACTTTATCGGGATTCAGTCCTAAAAGTTTTTGGTTGGCTAAAACGACAACACTAAAAGCTTCATTGATCTCCCATAGAGCAACATCATCCTTATTAACTCCAGTTTTTTCAAGTAGTTTTGGAATTGGTATGGAAGGTGCAATGGGGAAATCGATGGGATCACATTCACCGTCTTGGTAGCCTAAAATCCTTGCCAGAGGTTTAACGTTGAGTGCTGCGGCTTTTTCAGCTGTTGTAAGAATTAAAGCAGCTGCACCATCATTAAGTGTTGAAGCGTTACCTGCTGTTACAGTTCCATTTTCTTTTTGGAACACAGTTGGCAGTTTTCCAAATTTTTCGAAATTTACCCTTTTGTATTCTTCATCTGCTGCAACTACTAGATCCGGTTGTCCTTTTCTCTGTGGTACTTTGACTGACACTAACTCAGAAGCAAATGCATTATTCTTGTATGCTTCAGCGCTCTTCTTATAACTGTTGATTGCAAAATTGTCTTGCTCCTCTCTTGAAATATTCAATTTCTTTGCAGTGTTTTCTGCACAATTTCCCATGTGAAATTTATTATAAACATCCCATAAACCATCAGCTACTACACCATCACTGAGATTTACACCTCCGTATGGAGTTTGACCTCTTTTTAAATAATATGGTACGTTAGACATAGATTCCATTCCACCAGCTAGTATGACATCTTGATCTCCTAATAAAAGACTTTGTGTGGCAAACATTATTGATTTTAAACCAGATGAGCACACTTTGTTTACTGTTGTGCATACTGTTGACTTTGGTAGACCTGCAAAAATTGGGAATTAATTAACTTCATCAACTCGTGCACCAAAGTGTTTAATGCACAATCTTTCGTAAGTTTTAAACTTTTAAAGACAGATTTATTATTATCACCTGCAAATATAGTGGCCTGTCTAGCTGGTGCTTGACCAGCTCCTCCTTGACATACATGTCCCATGAAAACTTCTTGGATTTCTTCTTTGGGAATACCAGCTCTTTCTACAGCTGCTTCGATAGCAACTGCCCCAAGTTTTGTAGCAGATAATGGTGCTAAAGGTCCCAAAAACGTACCCATTGGGGTCCTAACCGCTGATATAATAACCACATCTTTTTTTGAACCAGAGCTGTACAACCTTTGGCTCATTTGTATAACCTATAAAGAATGAAAATGTTAAATAAAATAAATAAATGTACTAAAAAAGGTACCTTGAATGGTTTTGATAATATCATATTGTTCAGTCTTTGGGGAACGATAATCAGAATGATAATATTTCCAAAATGTAAACTTATTCTTCCCTTCCACTGAAAATGAACTTTGAACCTATTTAATCTAAATAAAATGACTTGAAATATCAAACAAACATAAGTGATATAGCAGTAAAAGAGATTAACAAAAAATTATATCATACATAGTTGGATATAATTCATTATTTGTAACTTTTTAGTTTTCACTCCAACCATTACCCCTCCTAGGGAACAATTAAGAGAGAGGTTATGTATTTGTATTATGTTGTGATTTTAGTTTTATTGTAGTTAGACAAACAATGTTTTCAAATTCAGTTATTATTTAAAAATTATGATTATTTTCTTATATGCCTTTGCCATAGAAAAACATTTAATCTAAGTACATTATAGATAGTGATTGTAACATTCAAATTTACCGCAACTAAGTATCTGAAAAGTTTGTAGGCATTTTCTCAAATTTGTCTTGTAAAAATCAACTTATTCAACATTATTGAAGTGATGAATAAGTAATAATTAATAAAAAAATCTCTTTGAAGACGACGATTTTTTTGTTGTAAACATATTAATTTGATTAAATTGACATGACGTCACTGAGTATCTTCATAAAAATGTACTGGAAGTTGAGCCCCAAGCGAAAGATACCGAGGAATATTGCAATAGTAAACAATAAATAATGTCAAGAAATAATAGTTCAACACTATTAAGTAAATAAATAATGTAGTTTGTATCATTTTACACCATGGTTTGTATAGTTTATTTACGATAAAAAATGATAACGTCATTTTTAGTTACTTTCCTGCTTATCAGAATAAATATAAATTTACCAACCGTACTAATGAATAGGGCAATTTATTCTATTGGTTGGCAAAACTTCAAGACGTTGTCAGGTTATATTCCTCAGTTTAGTTTGACGTTTATTGACATTCGATCATAGTTTTAGTATTTACAATTTTTTTTGGTGCTTTTGAATTAATTGTTTCCTAAATTAAAGAAAAAACAGTTATTTTGTCATTTATTTCAAAATACTAAACATAAATCTTGAGCTATTAAATAATATACGACGAGACATCTTCCTTCAGCCTTCACCATTGAAAGCTGTCAAATGTCAGCTGCCACGCTGTCAGCAAGAAATAAGAAATAATTGAAATTCCCATTTTTCTGTCATCAGCTGAGCCGAATTAAATCAAAAAGTTAATCAAACTAAGCAATAACATTTAAAAAAAGGAGTAGATGGTACAGTATCGAACTGATTTCTCTTCAGTATGATGGACAGCATAAAGATATTTTCTACTATCAAGATTAATAAATTAACTAGTTACTTAGCATGATTAAACTTATTCCAAAAAAATGAACCAAGAAGTGTTACGACTTGCAACATTTAGAGAATGGCCAACTGACGCAGTAGTAAGCCCTCAAAGGATATCTAAAGCCGGCTTTTTTTCAACCAAACAAGGTTTAGAAGTGGAGTGTTTTGCATGTCATGTAAAAATCTCGGATTGGAACTATGGTGATCAAGTAATGACCAGGCATATAGCTTTAAGCCCCGAATGTCCCTTTGTATTAAATCCCACGACCTCAGGAAACGTTCCTATAATATCACCTACACATGTACCTTCCACTTCTAGTAGAAATATGTATAATACGTACGAGTTTCGGCTTGCTACTTTTGAAGACTGGCCAGCTTCTGACATTGTTTCACCAGCTAGTTTGGCTCAAGCTGGATTCTATTATCTAAAAGATAATGATAACACAAGATGTGCATTCTGCAAAGGTGTTGTAAGAGCATGGGAGGTTGGGGATGATCCTGACAAAGAACATCAAAGGCATTTTCCGAATTGTCCATTTGTTACGTTCGTTATCAATCCTAGGTAAGTTTCCTACAGTGTTTTGTGTTATTATGAATGCCTTATTTGTATTCATGTCTAAATAATCTGTATATTCTGATCTGTAGATTAAATGAAAGACAAAATTCAGTGAACAGCTCAATGGTTAAAAACTCTTTTCCTAATATAAATGTAGTAGGAAGTGAACAAAATTTAGACGAATTGGGTGTACAAGCCCATAAAGGTCCAAAAAAATCAAATTATGCCACAGTTGAAGCTCGATTACGATCTTATGTCGGATGGTCTTCAGATTTAATACAAACTCCTGAAGTACTGTCAGAAGCAGGATTCTACTATGAAGGTATGTTTATAAAATATGTCTGTTAGTCATGACAGAACATTATAACTTGATATAGTGTGAATATTTGATAATCTGATCATGTTATTCTTGTTTGGAATAATTTACATTTGTTAGACAATGTATTAGTTTTTACAGTTCGAAAAAGCTTTTTGTGTGCATGAAATTTTGATAATTTGCCTGTTTTAGGTATGGGAGATCAAGTTAGATGTTTTCACTGTGATGGGGGCTTAAGGACATGGGACCCACATGATGATCCGTGGACTGAACACGCTAGGTGGTTTCCAAATTGTTCATTCATCAAATTGGTTAAGGGACAGGATTTTGTTACAGCTTGTACTCTAGGACAAACTACTGAAAGTAATGTGGTAAGTGTCTCAAACTCCAGTTTGAATCCTTCAGGATCTCATTAATTATAAAAAAAATAAGTAAGTATATATATTGTTGGCATCGTTTATATTTCTACACTGTTTACGATGCTTTACTATCATTTTGTTTTATATATTCTTTATTTTTTTTTATATTTCATTTTAACTTTCAAGTGAAGTCCATTTCCAGTAGATCGGTAGTTAGGTATAGACATTGGTTTATACAATGGTATAGATAAGAACATAAAACACCTTTTTAACTTTATCCACGATGTTGTTTTTTTCTGCCCTATTGAGTTTCCATAAAACTTGAAATCAACTTTATGATTTCTGTTCTTGATAGAAATGTATGGATAGATAAAACCATGCATTTTATTATAAATTCAAATCTATATCTGCATAATTTTTCTTCTGACTGCTTGAAGTGTGGTTAAAGAAGTGGGAAACTATGTGTTGGAAAAATTGTAGGACCAGTGGTTCAATATGCATTTTAAACGTAAACATTTCGCATTTGAAAATACAAATCTTTTTTTTTCATATTCCTATGTTATCCTGGGTCTGCTACTGCATGAAAAGGAATACAATTTGTTAAATATTGACTGAGAAAGAAAAAGATTACTCGGTAATTATTAATTAAAAAAAACTTCCTAACCATAGAATATATGCAGAATGATTATCATATTTACTTAAAATGCAATAGGCTGATTGGGAATCTCATTAAAAAACAATGATAAAATGGTATGATTCCAAAAATATTGATTGTAAATCACGTCAGCATGATTTCAACTATTTATGTAAATACAGTCAGATTACAATTGCCACATTGATTGAAAATTATGCAAACTGTTTGATTTGAAATATGAATTGGTAAAGATAAAAACGAAGTATTTTTCTAAGGATATGGATAAATCCTATCGTATTATAAAATAAAGTTGGATATAGAATGAAAAAAATTAAATTTGTTCAGCAAAAAGGGGACAGTTCATAGTTGATTTCAATTTTAACATATTTCATTAGTTAAATGGTACATGAATTCAAATTTAAACTTAATTTACATAAAACAACAATCAATAAGCTCTTCTTGATAAACAACAAATTTAATTTAATGCTAGCTGCTAATGTTTTACTTATAAGTACAACAATTTGAGTTTCTTTCTCATGAAAGCTGTCAGAATTGACTAGAAGTATCTTTTGTACCCTAATGTACTATTATTAAACCTATTTACCTTATTTTTTGGAATTGTCATAAACCTAACAATCCCTCAAACACTACATTTCCTATTTGATCTGTATTGTTTTCTGGGACCACTAGTACGTCCCTGATCATATTTAGGTAAAGTACATTTCACAATATTTCGTCGACTCTGTATCTGTGGGCTTTTCACTTGAATGAATCATGTTGGTAATAAGTTAACCCTAGAACCACAAGGGATATGGTTTTATGCTTCTATCTACCTTCAGTACTGATTGGTATTCGTGGGTGTACATGCGCGTTTTTAAATTACTCCACTTTTAGTAGTGTTTGCAACTACATTTCAGCTTTTGACCACACCTTGTGATTTCCGTAACAATTTTTATGATACTTTCGATCAGCTTTGTCATTCAAAAACCGTTGCTAGAAAGACAAGGAGATGGCAACTAAGATATTTTTATGGTAATGGTTTTGTTTAGGCTCAAACATAGTACCTAATGTAAAAATTTCCAGATCTACATTTATAAAGTCGTTAGTTGATTCACTAGTAGAGGATCACATGAAGCAAAGGGCAGTTGATCCACGGTTGCCATTCGGAATTACCTGGGATATCCAGACGAACAACAACCTGTTGCAATTCTTCAGAAAGGGTTTCGCCGATGTGATTTCTGTCCAAGTAAACGCGATAGAAAAGGCCGTCATGTTTGTGTTCATTGTGCAAAAAATATGTGTGCAGAACATTTGTGAAGATTGTAAAGCCTAAAGTAATACCCTTTCTATTCTAGTTTTATTTGTTTTTAAATATTTGTCACCCTATGCAAGGTAGTTCAAAAATAATAACTTTTTATTTTTAACTGTATGTTTTTTTTATTTTTGGTCTCACAAATATTTTATGTTACAAAATAGAAGAACTTAATATATTTTTTCAAAATACAAACGGGACGCACGCAACCCCACGTTGTGGAAATTGTTCCACTCATTTCACCTTGTGGTTCTAGGGTTAAAACGAAATATCTTGGAATGGAGTTTACCTATATTGTTCTGGAACTGGCATAAACCTAACAATATCCAATCACTATACATTTCCTATTCGATTTCGATATTATTTTGGAAAATCTCTCAAGTAGAAAGTACTCATATAAGTATTAAACGATTCACACAAAAAGTAATCTCTTTTTGTAAAATTGTGATAGAAAACTTATTCACGTACGTTGGGTTGTCTAACTTATGGCGCTGTGAAAGCGACTAGCGGCGTTGCCGATATGTAAGATATTGCTTTAGATTGCTGACAAAGTAGAATGATGTATGGAAAGTTTGTGAAACCCAATTTCAGTATATTATATGTTAAAGATCCGCTTGTTAATCGAAGGTCAATAGAAAATAGAGTCATTAATTAACCCCAGATTCGTGGGAAGGTTTTTTGATTGTGGTTAGTTTATAAAAATAGATATTGGCAACCTTGTCGACAAGTTTAATATTTCAAAAAGTGTGGTTTTTTTTCTTAGTTATTTCATCCAACCACAAAATTAGCTCATACGTTCATTTTTTATGCGAGAAAAGGTTATAAACAATATATTAACAACATAAATATTATTTTTCAAAGAAATCTACTTTTCCTAATGAGATTATTTGTTTTATAAATAAACTCGTTCTTGGTAAGCTTGATGAGTCACAGTTTCTCTCAAGGATGAACTAGAAAGGAATTTTATAATGACGGTCTAGAAGAGCGAGAGAGAATTGAAAATTGATCGGCCTGATATGGAATTCTTCGTAGTTTCAATGGGTAGGGTCGTTTTAAGTACATAGTTTCTCGTTCTTAAAGGTCCTTTTGTAGAAAATCTAGTTGTGGGTACCTACTATAGTAAGATAAGTGGATAAATTATAGTTTTGGTGTTGGATTCTTTCATTTTATAGTACAAAGCTAATTTGTGTTACCGTACAATGGAATTTTTACGCGTTTCGTTGGTGGTCTGCGGCGTTGCCAAGCTCTCCAACACGTAAGAAGATTTTGTGACAAATATTCCTAAAAATGGAAGTATACCAATTAATGAATCTTTTTGTTTAACTACGTGTACATCGAGAATCTTAAACAAACCTTGTCTGTACGGGTGGTTGTGCAGTCACTACCTAATTAAAATCCGTTGTAGTAGGAAAATCGCGACGAACGGCCAGGCTGGCGCTCTCCGACGATTCATGATGAATTTTTTCTTATTTTTATTCAAACGTTGGGACTTTGCGGCTCCGCTTTGTACAATCTCTCGACATGGACATTGCTGGCGTGGCGTGGGTTTTTCCTCTTCTCTCTTAAGACGTTATGTAACGGTGATTCTAACGAAACGACGTAATGCCAGGATCGGATGGCTTTTGAAAGAAATCGTGGGTGTATATAATTATGCGTTAACAACGGAAGTTGTTAAAGGGAAAAGACTCGAAAAGATTTAAAACACTCACCCTATTAAGGATACTATTTACATTTGAATAGATACAGGACTAGTCGAAAAATTCGGCACTTTCTGATATTTTCGAGGTATCAGCTGTCATACAAAAACTTGACAGTGTTGTAAGATTCAAATGCCGATGATATCGTCATAGCAGCCAGGGGAAAATTCGAAAACACCCTTTGTGACATCGTACAAAAGGGTCTGAACTATACAAATAGCTGGTGTAGGCTTCAACCCCACCAAAACCATCTTAATAGGCTCAACTCATCCTCAAAACCATTAAACTTGATGGGAGCGAGGTTGAATGGAGACAACTCCTGTGGAACAAACACGAAAAGGATATTATATACAAAGAAAAAATGGCTCTAATGCTGTGCAGGAATCTGGCAGGGAGAAATTGGAGTTGTAACACAAAAGTCCTGAGCTGGATGTACACTGCCATAGTGAGACCAATGATCACTTATGGAGTAGTAGAACTAGCCTATTGACGACGAGAGAAAACCTCTCCAATATTCAAAGACTATCCTGTGTATGCATTACAGGAGCAATGAGAACATGCCCAACGGCAGCCATGGAAGTGTTTCTCAACATCACACCACTACATGTGGTGGTGGAAAGTGTTGCAGAAAGAACAAGATACATACTAAGTAGAGAGAGAATCATTAAAAAAAACCACCTCCTTACTTCTTAGAAATCAGAAAACCTGGGACATGCCACAAGATGATATGATGAAAAAGTATAACTCTTCAAAGAAATTCGTTACGGAATTAAGGAACAAGAAGGAAGGGGATCCAAATACCATTACCAGACTTGGCAAGAATGGCATTCAATGCAAAGCAATAGAAGGAAATGGGATAGGAGTGTACACTCTGAAAGCTTGGGAAAACCCCAATTATCTTTCAAGCGGAAATTCACGCCATAAGAAAGTGTGCCCAGATATAGAAGGCAAAGGTTTATCATGATGTCGGATAGTCAAGCAGCCATTAAAGCACTGAGCTCTTGTGTAATCAGTTCCAAAATGGTGTGGGAATTCTTAGGCAAACTGAATGAACTAGGCGAGAACAATATAGTCACCCTAATGTGTATTCCAGGACACACTGAAATAGAAGGAAATGAAGTAGCAGATGAACTAGCAAAAAGGGGGACTGAAACACCTTTTTGGGGGGCCGGAACCATTTTGCGGTATCAGCTCCAATGTAATATTGGAAGAAATAGGCAAAGCCGAACAAAAAAGAAGATCTGACCATTGGAAAGATCTAGTAGGACTTGGACAATCAAACATTCTTCTGGGTGACTACAACCTGTTGAGATCAAATGAATGCATAAGTCAAAGCAAAACAGCACTAAAAGTTTTAACAGGGATCCTAACGGGACATTGTCGCCTGTATGGGCACGTGAAAAAGCTCAAAATAGTGGAGGAAGAAGAATGTAGATTTTGTGGCTTGGAAGAAGAAACCTCCATCCACATTCTTGCGAATTGCACAGAATCCTAGGGCACAACACCTAGGGGATTACTGGATAGAAAAGGGACATTTACCTAAGTTAAAGCCTGCAGATATCTTAAATAGGACTAAAGGAGCTACTAGTCTCTGAGACTTTGCTCGGGAATTAAGTAGAAGTAAGGGGGCACAATAGGGCGTCTCAGTGAATGTCATCCCAATATACATACATACATACAAGATTCAAAAACGATAAAGTTGAAATAACACTCGTTACTAATACAACTATCTGAATTTACTTTTTTCAATACCACAGTTATGTATAGACTAAACATTCCCAAACAGACCACTTCACTTTTCAGCACCTTTAACTTGTCCTGTCTGCATTTTTAACATTGGCTTTATGCACATGTTACGAGAGATGAGATAAACAAAACTGGGTTCAAAAGTAAAGTGACATCTTTGTTAATGGGAATTGTCTAATAAATATAATATTCTAGAAATATGAAGTATAACAGACTTTTGTGTACTTTTTTATGTTGTCGAATTTGAGCGTTCGGAACATGCCACTCGATAATATTTTGATCCGGATCTAAGTCCAAGATCGAGTTTAAATGTAACCTTCCTTTTTAGCTACGGCTTTATATAAGTTAGTGACTCTTCAGAAAAAAATATACCTGTCGACGCATGTAGACATTGAATAATATCAGTCGTTTTAATTCGAAGCACCGTTCTTGCTGCCAAGTCACAGGTGTAATTTTAGTTCCAACAGTAAATGTTGAAGTACCGAACAAACGGTAATTAGAATAATTCTATTAATTGCAAATCGGCGTCATTGGCGACATTACTAAATCCAAAATTTTCATTGTTAATTCTGACCTTTTATTACCCAAATGCCATGAAACCAACAAATTATACAGGGAAAATAAAAAACGTAAATCCAGTCATGGGACTGCCGACAGAAATGAAAACACCAATAAATGAATCCCTTTTAAAAATTTTATCTTAATCCCATCGTAAATGGTACACATATATACACAGTATACATATATCTCATTAAAAGCGTGACGATGATTTATGCAACACTATATACGCTTCATTGTTAATTGTATTGCATAACCAAAAGTATTGTGTGTTGCATAAAAGCGTGACGATGACGATAAAATCCATGTTTTTTCTTCACCCCAAAAAAGTGCTCAACGCGCCTAAAGAAGTTTTCTCTTCAAAAACGTAAAAAATGTAATATTGGATGAGGATGGGAGGAAGAATGATGTTTCTTTAATGTTTTTTTTTTTTCGAACAATTACAATATTTATTATTTAAAAAGTCCAGAACCGTAGCGATGTTTAACTGGTAGTTACCTGTAATTGTAATATTAATTGCACATTGAATGTACTCGGTATTTTTTGTTTGTGACTCACTGGATTGATATTTGTTTTCGCGATATTCCATTTGCATGCACATTTATGCACACGTCCGTTGCAAATACAGGGTCGTCTTCGGAAATAATTTACAGTGTTGAAAATTCAACGTAAAAGTAAAATAAACATTTATTTCCAATTATACGTAAAATGTGTGCTCTAACTCATTAGACTACCGTAGTATTTATATCTGGCAACGCCGCGTAAAAACGAAATAGATAAAGATAAGTTTACAGTAGTTCTGTTTCCTCAAAAGAATACTTCCATGATGTCATATCATTCTCGTATATTCTGATTCAGATAAGCCGTTCCATGCATGCTTAAATTTCGCTTGCGTCCCATTTTCTTTTACGGCGATTCCACATGCTCTGCAGTTTAATTTGTAAGTAACTGAAACCTTCATAGAATTTAACATAACCTCACAAATTGATCAAAGTAACGAACATTTAAACTTGTTAAATTACCTAAAATCGATAAGAAAATTCTCTCTTTTGTGTACATGGATCTTTTTTCGTAGTGCTCTCATATTGTCTTGCATTTAAAATATTGTATGTATACGAATTTTTGAAGACGGCCCTGTTTATGTACTTGTAATAGTTATGCACATTCGATGGTCACATGATCAATTAGTAATTAGTTCTGTCAAGTTGTCGGTACCATGCACGAATACCGAGTACTATTTGACGATGATAATAATACTTATCACGTTTTACGTGTACAATTGAACATGGAAATGGGTTTAGGAATTGTTGATGGTATGACCAGTTTGAAAAAAAAACTGTTAAAAGACTAATTTTTCAGAGTATGGAGGACAGAAATGGAAAAAGTTTGGCGGTACAAACATTCATTTAAATTTTTATTATTAATAAAAAACATATTAATTTAAAAAGATAAATAATAATATTAAAAAATCAGGAAATATATGGATTATATAAATCGGTAAAAAAAGTGAAAACTATTCATTTGAAGGTAAAAATTGGAAAATTGTTTGGGAAAAAATAAAAAATTGAAATGAAATGAAAAAAAGAAATTAATTTTAGGAAAAATTGAAGACAAAAATGGAAAAATCTTTTGGCTCACTTAGTGAAATGGTAAAAATAGAATAATACTTTTAAAATCCATTTTTTATAGAAAATTTTAAAAATATTGAAAAAAAGAGGGAGAAAATTGTGAGAATATTTAAAAAAAATGAAAGTCTGTTGGCTCACCTAGTGCCATTTAATTGAAATTTAAAAAATTGAAGCATTTTAAGTTTTGACGAAGGAGAGAAAAAATGGGAAATCAAATTTGAAAATTATTAAAAATTCCAAAATCAATAAGCAAATTGGGAAAACATTTAAAAGAAATGGTAAAAATAGAATAATACTTTTAAAATCCATTTTTTATAGAAAATTTTAAAAATATTGAAAAAAAAGGGAGAAAATTGTGAGAATATTAAAAAAAAATGAAAGACTGTTGGCTCACCTAGTGCCATTTAATTGAGATTTAAAAAAATGGAAGCATTTTAAAAGTTTTGACGAAGGCGGGAAAAAATGGGAAATCAAATTTGAAAATTATTAAAAATTCCAAAATCAATAAGCAAATTGGGAGCACATTTAAAAGAAATGGTAAAAATAGAATAATACTTTTAAAAACCATTTTTTATAGAAAATTTTAAAAATATTGAAAAAAAAGGGAGAAAATTGTAAGAATATTTAAAATTTGATAATTGATGGAAGAGAGAAATATTATTATTATTAATAAAAAAACATATCAAATTATTAAGATAAATAATATCTAATAATAAAAAAATCCAGAAAAACATGAAAAATATGGATACTATTAATCATTAAAAAAAAAGTGAAAACTATTCATTTGAAGGTAAAAATTGGAAAGATCTTTGGGAAAATATACAAAAATTGAAATGAAATGAAAAAAATGAATTAATTTATAGATTTTTTGGAAAAACTGAAGATAGTACCATTTACTTGAAATTTAAAAAAATGGAAGCAAGTTTTGACGAAGGTGGAAATTAAATTTGAAAATTATTAAAAATTTCAAAATCAATAAGAAAATTGGGAAAACATTTAAAAGAAATGGTAAAAATAGAATAAAACTTTTAAAAACTATTTTTTATAGAAAATTTTAAAAATATTGAAAAAAAGGGAGAAAATTGTGAGAATATTTAAAAAAAATGAAAGTCTGTTGGCTCACCTAGTGCCATTTACTTGGAATTTAAAAAAATGGAAGCATTTTAAAAGTTTTGACGAAGGTGGGAAAAAATGGGAAATCAAATTTGAAAATTATTAAAAATTCCAAAATCAATAAGCAAATTGGGAGCACATTTAAAAGAAATGGTAAAAATAGAATAATACTTTTAAAAACCATTTTTTATAGAAAATTTTAAAAATATTGAAAAAAAAGGGAGAAAATTGTAAGAATATTTAAAATTTGATAATTGATGGAAGAGAGAAATATTATTATTATTAATAAAAAAACATATCAAATTATTAAGATAAATAATATCTAATAATAAAAAAATCCAGAAAAACATGAAAAATATGGATACTATTAATCATTAAAAAAAAAGTGAAAACTATTCATTTGAAGGTAAAAATTGGAAAGATCTTTGGGAAAATATACAAAAATTGAAATGAAATGAAAAAAATGAATTAATTTATAGATTTTTTGGAAAAACTGAAGATAGTACCATTTACTTGAAATTTAAAAAAATGGAAGCAAGTTTTGACGAAGGTGGAAATTAAATTTGAAAATTATTAAAAATTTCAAAATCAATAAGAAAATTGGGAAAACATTTAAAAGAAATGGTAAAAATAGAATAAAACTTTTAAAAACTATTTTTTATAGAAAATTTTAAAAATATTGAAAAAAAGGGAGAAAATTGTGAGAATATTTAAAAAAAATGAAAGTCTGTTGGCTCACCTAGTGCCATTTACTTGGAATTTAAAAAAATGGAAGCATTTTAAAAGTTTTGACGAAGGTGGGAAAAAATGGGAAATCAAATTTTAAAATTATTAAAAATTTCAAAATCAATAAGCAAATTGGGAAAACATTTAAAAGAAATGGTAAAAATAGAATAAAACTTTTAAAAACCATTTTTTATAAAAAAATTTAAAAATATTGAAAGAAAGAGGGAGAAAATTGTGAGAATATTAAAAAAAATGAAAGTCTGTTTGCTCACCTAGTGCCATTTAATTGGAATTTAAAAAAATTTAAGCATTTTAAAAGTTTTGACGAAGGTGGAAAAAATGGGAAATCTAATTTAAAAAAATTAAAAATTTCAAAATCAATAAGCAAATTGGGAAAACATTTAAAAGAAATGGTAAAAATTGTAATACTTTTAAAAACCATATTTTATAGAAAATTTTAAAAATATTGAAAAAAAAGGAAGAAAATTGTGAGAATATTAAAAAAATGAAAGTCTGTTGGCTCACCTAGTGCCGTTTAATTGAAATTTAAAAAAAATGTAAGCATTTTAAAAGTTTTGACGAAGGTGGGAAAAAATGGGAAGTCAAATTTGAAAATTATTAAAAATTTCAAAATCAATAAGCAAATTGGGAAAACATTTAAAAGAAATGGTAAAAATTGAGTAATACTTTTAAAAACCATTTTTTATAGAAAATTTTAAAAATATTGAAAAAAAGAGGGAGAAAATTGTGAGAATATTTAAAAAAAATGAAAGTCTGTTGGCTCACCTAGTGCCATTTAATTGAAATTTAAAAAATTGAAGCATTTTAAGTTTTGACGAAGGAGAGAAAAAATGGGAAATCAAATTTGAAAATTATTAAAAATTCCAAAATCAATAAGCAAATTGGGAAAACATTTAAAAGAAATGGTAAAAATAGAATAATACTTTTAAAATCCATTTTTTATAGAAAATTTTAAAAATATTGAAAAAAAGGGAGAAAATTGTGAGAATATTTAAAAAAAATGAAAGTCTGTTGGCTCACCTAGTGCCATTTAATTGAGATTTAAAAAAATGGAAGCATTTTAAAAGTTTTGACGAAGGTGGGAAAAAATGGGAAATCAAATTTGAAAATTATTAAAAATTTCAAAATCAATAAGCAAATTGGGAAAACATTTAAAAGAAATGGTAAAAATAGAATAATACTTTTAAAATCCATTTTTTATAGAAAATTTTAAAAATATTGAAAAAAAGAGGGAGAAAATTGTGAGAATATTTAAAAAAAATGAGAGTCTGTTGGCTCACCTAGTGCCATTTACTTGAAATTGCGAAATCAATTGAAAACCTTCTAAACATTTTGGCAGAAATTGAAAAAAAATTGGGAAACATTTTAAAGGGGGCGATAAAAATTATAGAAATTTGAAAAAATTTAATCGAGCAGTAAATTGGAAAAAAGGAGAAAATTGTAAGCCGTTGACTCTCCTATTGCCATTACGTGAAATTGAATAATAAATCGGAAACATTTTAAAATCTTTGTCAGATTATAAAATTGGGAAAAATTGGAAAAACAGAAGAAAGTGAAAAGTATTGAAAAAAAAAGGAGGAAATTGTAAAAAAGATGAAATCCTACTGATTCTTCTTGTGCCATTCACTAGGGATTGAAAACATTGTCAGAAATGAAAAAAATGTTGAAATTATTGGAGGAAATTTGAAAGGGACTGAAGGGAGTGAAAAAGATTGGAAAAACCAATTATAGAAATTTGAAAAAAATTTAAACAAGAAGTAAAATTGAAAAATAGGCAAAATAGAAACTTTTTTTAAAACATTAATTCATAGAAAATTGGAAAATAAAAAAATTAATTTTAATAATATTGAAAAAAAAATTATGCATCTCTGTATATAATATTGGAAAAAAGGAAATGGAAAACTATTGAACAAAAAAACTACAAAAAACGAAAATTGAAAAAAAATAAGCTGGTTACCAATTTCCAAGTTACTAATATTTACAAATTATAATTTTTATTTCGGCCTTTCAGACTGGCTTATCATTGCATTTTTTTAAATAAATTTTCTTTCCTTTGTAACTCGCATAACTTTTCCAGTCTTTATTTCATTTTTAATCCAAAGTAACATTTTTTTCATTATAAGTGATATAAAACCATAAATAACCAATCCACTTTATGATTATCCTAGAATCACCTTTATCATTATACAATCTACCATAAAATTGACAGTTCTCATAGGTACCAAAGAATGCTAGAATAATTTATCCAATATATTTACCACGTCATTAAAATTTATAAAGTAATTTTGTGTGAGGTAACAGAAATTCCTTACATTTTATTTGATTTTTTAATTTAAATTGAAAACCTGCTGTAGCAAGACATTTAGAATCAGCACGTAGGAGAGGACGAAAAGGAAATGTACATACATATTTATGTG
The DNA here is from genome assembly GCA_947563755.1 of Lochmaea crataegi. Classification (NCBI taxonomy): domain Eukaryota; kingdom Metazoa; phylum Arthropoda; class Insecta; order Coleoptera; family Chrysomelidae; genus Lochmaea; species Lochmaea crataegi. The sequence goes on from OX387424.1 coordinate 68,037,883, forward strand.
TGGGTCCTGCTGCATGACGAAGAATTATTATAATTAGATGATAGTAGGTTGCATCAGTGGGTTTTCGATTCGATGGTTTTATTGATATAATTAAATATATTATTGTGTGCATATCGGGAAAAATAATATACAGGGCCATTCATACCGTTCCATTCGTTTTTCAATCGGTCAATGCAATGCTGGAGGTCTTCTTTTGTCAGAGCAGTAAGATATTTTCACTTCAATCCTTCTATCGACTCTAACCGGGTTCCTTTTAAGGCAGACTTAATCTTCGGAAACAGGAAGAAGTCGCAGGGTGCTAAATCAGGCGAGTACGGCTAGTGTTCGAGCTCGAGATCTGCGACTTGCTGATGAGTTTTGAATTTTAATTTCGACATCCTTTACTTTTTTCATTCTTGGAGATGCAAAAGTTTTCCAATTCAATCCCCCCTTACACCTATAGGACGCCATCTGTGCGCGCAGTCTTGTTATCTAATAGCCAGATCTCGTTGTTTTTGTTATTATTATTATTTTTTACTTTTCAGTTTTATTTCTCTATTGTAAATGCGATTTATAAGAAATTAAATCGTGATTAAGATTCAGCGATTCAATTGCAGAAACGCAGTACAATTACATCGAATCTATTGCTACAAACTAGTGGGTGTAGAGTTGGCATCATTCTCTACTAATTAGAAATGAATCACAACAGGAAATATGAATTCCGTCATTTTTATAGTAACTCGTCTAAAACGTCTATTCAGTAAGAAGGTATGTGGCGACAGGCGCCTAGTACACCGTAAAAAATAAATATGCTGACAAATTTTAACTTGATAAATACTATCATTCATTATCATGGGATGTACCGAATACGTGGGATTTTGGTAAAATAATATAAACTATTGACATACGATTCATATCCTTTTGGTTTGTGATCTTGGTAGCGATAATTATACACGGAGGTCTGTAAGTAATGGTCCAAACTGGAATGGAAGATGGATGGAAGACCTGCCTATTAGCTAAGATTTGGGTTGAAATCTTTGAAGAAATCTAAATGAATGTAAATACCTAGTATGGAGCGGGATAATTATGAAAGTATTTAAATATCTGAATTATGTAGTCTAATGATTTTTTTTTAAACTAGCGGTTATCAGATATTTTTAAATTGTTTAGCAATAGAAAACTTACCGTAAGTGATAATAATTAACTTTAATCGTCACTAGATGTTTTGATTTAAATTTCCCTTATATCTTGTCTCTTACTTTTTAATATCTCGACCGGTTGTCGCTGATAATAGTGGTATTTATAGTGAAATTTACAATTTAAATCAATAATAATTAACATCAGACGTTATTAGAGACGTCTAATCATTGTAAACGTTTTTTTATTTTATTATTGTCTGATAGTGCCGTTCATTAACAGCTTTTTATACTTTTTATGCCAAAAAATATAAAAATTTGATGAAATAAATTTCTGCACTGGATGACTCAGCGTTCTTAAAAAAAGAGTTTATGGTTCATAAAAAGGTAGTCGATAAAGCGAGTCACATTCATTTTGGTAACGAATCGTGGGTAGAAATTGGTGCATTAGTTTAGAATTGTTATTGTTGTTTGTAAAAGTCAGCGGCGGGGAAAAACAAGCACCTTTATATGCTGAATATCGACCTCGACGTAATATTATAAAGAGGCAATTTGAAAGTACCACTATAGGAGCTTTGAAGGTATAAGTTGAATATTGTGAAAAAGCGAAACGATCGGGACTCGAACCCGGGATCACCCAGTTACGAAGCCCTTACATAACCCCTGCGCCACGGACGGTTCCTTCCCATCAATGTTCTGTTCGGTATTATATGCTACCATTCTGTATCTGTAGAGTGGGGTAGGTGAGTTTAGGCACACAGCACTTAGGCCAGATGTGACCCATTGTACATCCTCCCGAGAAGTTGTCCTCCTAGGTCATCGTCCATCCTGTCCTTTCCAAGAAGGTGGACAGGCCACTAGGAGATATCTCCTTTCTATAGGCAGGTGTAGGCCAAGACTCACCGAACACACACTCTCTTATTGACGATAACTCCGGGCACTCGCATAAGACATGCCTGACAGTTTCATCTTCTTGTTCACACATTCTGCATAGAGGTGTGTCCACTAGCCCCATAGTATGGAGGTGTTTCCTTAGTTGACAGTGGCTAGTCAGAAATCCTACTGTTAAGCGTAGGTTTTTCCTGGTCATCGCCAAATATTTCTTCGGCGTCAGCTTCCCAGGGTCGCCCAGGGTGATCCTGGCAAGACTGCATCCTTTGATTCCATCCCATCTCTTTAGGGATTGAGCATGGGTGTAACGCTTGGCTAGTTCCGCAATTGTCGAAGTCGTCAGGCCGTAGGTGTCACTGGGTCCTAAAATTTTTAGTTCAGCCGCTTCCCTGGCTAAAGAATCGGCAATGCGATTACCTTTACTTCTGTCGAGCCCTTTAACCCTACTCAGGATAATATTGTTATTGTTACGCGAGCTACTGCATTAATATGCTCACTTAGTGCCCCCAGTGAAATCCCCATATGAGACGACTATGGCTCCTCCGCCCAATTTTCGAGAAACATCGAGAATACCCACCGCATCCAGTGCATCCGCCAGAACGTCGAGCGAATTCTAGAAATCAGTCAGTGTTGATACCGAAGGAAAGTAATCGCGCCTCGATAAAGTGTTTATTAAGTGACTCTCATATAAATTATAATTAGTGTGTTTAGTGTATTAGATAAATTATTAAATAAGGACTGAATTACATATAAATCTGTAAATATAAATTAATTGTAAATATAAATTAGAATAAACGTTACATTATCTACCGAGGCGTTAGCTAAACCTTGGTGGCACTCTAATAATAGCCCTGATGTGACACGTTGTCTGTTCAAGGCTGATAGAGCTTGTCTGCTGTCAGTGCAGATTGTTATGTTTTTTCCAGAAATTCCTTTTCTGGTTAGTTCTGTTTGAAAACCAAAAATAATGGAGGGCCCACTATTATTAAAATGTCCTACTATTTCATGAGATATTTTAACCCGAACCTGGGAATATTTTAGGGGACACCCACTTTTATTGCTTATCTATATTTCGAACAATAGGTAATAATGAGGGTCGTCTGCTTATATTGATTTACGACCTTCTTAGATTTCTGGTTTTACTTTAATACATTTTTATTAATACTGTTTTTGCAGACGGAAATTATAAGAAAGCTATATATTCGGCTGGCCTTGTTCGGCAACACAAAAATTTACATGGCAGTGGTAGGTGTGTTGGTTCGAATCCCAGCAAAGTTGAATTTATTTTCTTTTTGGTAAAATTCAGTTATGAATATTCGTGTTTATATCGAGGAGAAAATGAAGTTTCGTTTTACCCCTGGTATGTTTTTCTGGTCTAGTTGGCATCATCAATATTTAGACTAGCCAACATGATAAGGACTTGAACAAAAAAAGGATATAAAACAATTGATGACAGTTTAAATATTTAAAAAGTTAGTCACGTCAATTATTGAATTGGTAATATTTGTTCGATTGTTCTTATCACAATGTAACATTGCTAATATTTACATTAACAGGCTTTTATACCTACTAAGAGGATTTTATAAATCAAACTTTACATACAATGCCTTCAGGACAATGACTGAACTTTTTCATCGATCGCTTTGTTTTTTTTTTAAACAAAAATTTAAGTATTCCGAAATTTTTAACGAAAAGTTTCAACTACTGAGACCTGGTGCCGTATTTTAGAGATCATTCGATCACAATTCGTTTACGAAATCGAATTAATTTCGCATGAAAATCGGTTAACCGAATTTTCGAAGGCTTCGTGCACGATTTATTTCGCATGAGATGACTCGAGTGGGTATGCACCATTCGAATTTCAAATTTTGTATACGATTATAACCATAATTTTGTTTCGTTGTGTTCAATTGTAAACAATAACCGGTTTGAATTCCCTTATTGAAAGAAACGCTCTAAATGCATGCAGAAGTCCTGGCGGTTAGAGAAAATAGAGTGTACAATATCAACATTTTTATGAGTAGTACCTGTGCCTTTCATAAGAATTTGAACACCTTTTTTAACACGCTGTATGTGAGTTTGTGATCTTGTGAGCTTGTTTGTAACTCTCCTAGAAAGTGGCTTATATTATTACTGTTAGTATATCCAAACAATTTAAGTACGTTCGTTGGCCGAGCGGGCTAAGGCGCGGGTCTTCGATGACGTCGGATTCACCGGTTGTGGGTTCTAATCCCGTTTTCGGAGATGAGACGATCTTTGAATTTCATTTTTTTTTCATTCGACTTAGATCGCATACGAAAAAATTCGACTGGTCTCGAAAAGACGGCTCCTGTACTATTTAATAAATCAACAATATTTCTCGTCGGAATATATATATATATATATATATATATATATATATATATATATATATATATATATATATATATATATATATATTTTTTTTTTTTTCGTAAAACCAGGTTGTTGTTTATAAAACATTATGTGAGGTACACCTACCTTTTAGAACCACTAGAACTGATTGTTTAAGGAAATCAAAGAAAAACTTGTTTTCAGGTAAAAATTCAGATGTATGGAGCTAAAATGATGTAATTTCATTATCGTCACATGGGGTTATAGAGAAGGGGCTCAACCATCACTATATTAACTGAATGATCTAAATTTCGCCTATTGACGGCGAAAAAATCAAAAATAATATAAATGCTCATTCCTTTCTTCTTTTTTTATATGATTAATTACATAAGTAGAAATTACAGCTCTTTTTTCCAAGTCTTACTGTTCACAATACCTTAGCACAACTTTACATGCAACTTTCCTTCCCAAATCAACATTTATGTCACATACAGTATTTTTTTTATTGTTACAGAGGCCGTCAATTCATAAAACACCAACAACGCGTCGGCACAGAGAAGTAACCGAGCGCGAAATTCAAAGTTATCTATCTAGTCCGCAAGCATTGGCCGCCCTTAGCTTAGGTTTGAATGTCGAAAGAGTGAAACGTGCAATAAGGGAGAAATTAGAACAAACGGGAAGAGCTTACTCACAACCTGACGCTTTAGTAGAAGCAGCTCTGAATCTTCAACACGAAGAAGAAGATCCGTCATCGCAAGATCATTATAATCCCCCGCAGATAGACAGTGGTTTCAGAAACTATGTTTGTGCAGCTTTGGAACATATAAATGGTGAGTCATATACTATTATGTCGAAAAAGTATCGGAAATTGGTTAGCGAAACAAAAATTACACACGCCATGAATATTTAGAGCATGAAAAAATCCTTTCAATCACCATTTCCTTCATTCTAGCGATATTGAAGATGTTGATGACCTGCCAGAGCGAGGCAAATCTTCCGCCACATCTCATTCGGTCTTGAATGCACGTTTCTTTGATAAGATTAATTAAGTGTGAGCTTTATGTAAAGTTTTCTTGGCTTCAGTACAAGAAATTTCGTTAGTATTGCAAACTTTAAGACAGTATGGAAAACAATAATGCCAAAATTATCTCTTTAAGCGAACTTATTAAATTATTATTCTCGGTACTTCCATGACAGAATGTAACGTTTGTCCAAAACCAAGTGCAGAAGTTAAAGCAAGTGCTGGTCTTCATTTGCCGACTTTTTCCTTCGCTTAGGCATACGCAGATCAAAGGAAGGGAAGACGAACAGGTGCTTTAGCTTCTGCAATTGATTTTGTATAAACTTAGGTGTTTAGATTACATTGTTTTTTAGAACAACACACTGTGCCGATAGAGAACCCATCATCCGAGCCGGCTCAACAACCCGTTCCCGACGCTAATCCAACATCTCCAGTGGAACTAGTCAAAGAAAGCCCTTACCCTAATAACGTTTCGCAGCTGGTAAAGTCTGTATCGTTAGAAGAAGAAAATCGAATATTGAAAGAGGCTCGTTTATGTAAGATATGTATGGATAATGAGGTGGGTATTGTGTTCCTTCCTTGTGGACATCTAGCAACCTGTGTTAATTGTGCTCCGAATTTAGAAGATTGTCCTGTTTGTAGGTCGACGATTAAGGCTACTGTAAGGACGTTCTTGTCTTAAATTATTGATTGTATTAAAAAAATTTGTTTACTATTTTTGTTTTATTTTTTACCCTTCGATACGAAAGCATGGTACTACATTTGGGAACCTTCTATTGTAGTTGCTGCATCCTATAGTGAATAAGACGCAGTCGAGGTAATGGTAGCCTATTATATCAATAGAACATTGAAGGGTAGGAACCGTCCGTAGCGCAGGTTTCGTGTCCGGGTTCGAATCCTGACGGTTGCTCTATTTCGGGTTCAATGGGATTTGAAATGTTCACACGAGGCCAAAATGTGATGGTGACTGGAATGGGCATACAGGCGTCTACGTAAGGGTTTCGTGGCTGAGTAAGCAGCCATTAAAAGACGTTCCGAGCCAGAGTTGAAGGTCGGTGCATGTACGGGGCAGAGGTAGGGGCGAGTTTGGAACCTGACGGGAATCACATCGTTTGCCGGGCACGTCTCGAGATTACGTAACGTACTGCGGATTTTTCATTAGTGTCGTTTCATTTAATTATAGTTTTGGGTTGTTTATTTTTGACTCGCACAACTCGGAAGTGGGATTTGATGTACGAAATGTCCACACGAGGTCAAAATGTGATGTAATAGTGAGAGGGGGTGACTAGTAAGGGTGTGTAGGCGCCAGGAGAGCGAGATAGGCTTGCCTACGCCTATCTCGCTGCCCCAATCAATATAGTCTTATGTAACGTTAATTTCGTTCACTTTACTTCCCTCGATTGAATTAATAAATTATCGTATGGGCGGCGAATAACCAGTCCTTTCTCATACCCAACACCGAGAAATGTTTAAGGCTGAATATATTTACTGTCGACGAGAGTCGAAATCAACGTTTCTATGCGCGCTGATCGAGGTCCGTCTGTCCGGAAAATAGTCACGTCTATATTGAAATTCCCACTTCGATCTCGTGTCTCTTCTTCTACCAATTATAAATCAAATATGAATCAAGAATTCACTACCGTAAGGTAAATTCCTTTCCTGGTCAAAGCGTATGAGCGTGACACGAACATGAGACGTAAGTCGGTGGTCGTTCACATGATTTCGTGTATTTAAACAAGTGGCAAAGGGGTTTCGTTCTTCTTTTCCGGCGAACATGTGCTATTGAAGCCTTTCTGGATTATCTTATCTATCTTAGAAGTGCATTTATTTGAGTGCACTTTACCTGGAGCACTTTACCTGGAACACTTTACCTGGGATACTTTACCTGGGACACTTTACCTGGAATACTTTATCCGGGACTTCTCTACAAGTGTATCTACAACTACAACAAGAACAGGAAAGTACAATAGTTCTTGCTCTCCAACACAACATATGTCGTCATCCAATAACTAGTCAATTTTTTTAATTTTTTTTATTTCATATTTTTTTTGAAAATATACAACTTGTAAATTTAATAACGTTGTTCATATAGTTTTTTTTCCCTTCCAATCTTCCAGGATTTGTCGCTATAATGCAGATGTGAATAACAAATAAGCTAGTATTATTCAGAGTGGCGCCCACTTACCTTTCCTAATTTTCATAATTTATCTTTATTTCACCTTAAATAAATTTCAAGTAGAATTACCCGAGAACCGGTAAGACTACTCTCTGAATTTGTACTAGTTTGGTCTCAGAATCTACACCTGAGGTGCTCTCTAAACTGAGTAGCCGTAACACTTAGGCGAGGACCCAACTGACGCTTGTGCTTAAGGAATGGCAATTGATAACAAACTTGTTTCGCGTTGGTCTAGCAACCTTACCTCTGAGTTGCCAAAAGAAACAAGAGATAACTATTAGCCTCTGCTGATGATATTAATATACTTAGAGAATATACAATCATAGTTATAACTGTATATGAGAGCTCAGTAAATAGGGAAACATAGAGAGTCATGAGGCAGTTGCAGCTTCTAAATAATAATAAAACTTAATTGCTTTAGAGAAGTCAATAGGGTAAACTGATGAACTAGCAAGGAGAGACTCGGCAACTCTAGAACCAGAAATAGTTTTTGGACCAAAATATGAAACGGTTTTCAATGAATACAAAGTCAGCAAGGACTGTAATGAAGAAACACTCTTAAGCAAGCACATTTGTTAAAAATGTATGTGACAAACTAAACATTATTGGGAAAAGACAGGATCATGACAAGGTATTCAACCTCGAGGACGAGGAGTGGAGCAGGATGGCCTAATGTAAGACGCAGTCGCGGTAATGGTAGCTTCGTCCGTAGCGCTAGGGTTACGTACGGGTTTTGTGGCTGTGTAAGCAGCCCTTAAAAGACATACACTACTCAGAAGTGGGATTTGATGTACGAAATGTCCACATGAGGTGATACTGAGAGGGGGTGACTAGAAAGGGTGTGTAGGCACCAGGAGAGCGAGATAGAGAAAGCGTCAGGCTCACGAGCGAGTAAGATGCGCGTACGCTCAAAAGTGTCAGGTCCAGCGCTCTTGATACCACGAGGAGGGGAGCAGAATGATATATCAGACAAAAACCTAACGCTTATTTGAACATTCTTCAGGTTGGGTTTTAACACGTTGACTGAGGAATTCTTTCCAGTAGATAAAATTATACTAACTAAAATCATTCACAGATAAAGACGAAAAAGTAGAAGCTTTATACTAAAGCATGCAAGAACTTAAATTGAGAGTAATTAAGTCTCCGATTTTAAATTTATTTCTGTTTATTCCACGTGCCACATAAATTAATAAATAAACAAATCAGGTAGCTATAAATATTAATAAGCGATTTATCTTGTTGTGTTTAGTCTACATACGGTCCATGCAACACTTGGTGTTCGAGCACAAATTAATCGAATTAAAGTGATGACGAACCGATGAGGTTAATCTAAATTTGTATGATTAAAATTCCAAGAACCAAAGTGTGTGCGCTGCTAAAATTGTCGGGTGCGGCTCCATAGATAAAAAGTAAATGAAACTACTATTTACTTCAAGTCACATGGAATTAAATCAGGGTTATAGTACAAGTCACTCAAGTGCAAACGCAATTGATAATGCTCCCGTTTTCTACTACTATTAAATCAAGTTTACCTATAGACAAACAAGAAAAGCGAGACTTACATTTATAGAATTAAACTTTGGATCGATATTTGGAGAATGTTTTCCCATTGTTCTAAAAAGGGATCAAAATACAAGTAATTTCCTGTTTTCCAGAAATAGGAAAATAATGATATATAGCCGTTAAACGAGATAACATTACTAATAACAATTTCAAAAACATTTCAAAGTTCATGTTTGGTCATAATGCAATTAAGAGCGATAATGGTACATTTTATACAGGGTAGAAAGAAAGTTTGGTTAGAAATTATATTGGAGATCAAAATAGGTTAATGGAACCTTACCCATGAATAAAAATTTAATTAAACTTTCAAAATACAGTGTTGATTTTCTTCCTGAAAAGAAAAACGTACCTACTAGCAAAATCTATCAGAGATTCATTTGTGACATTTGATGACTTGCAACGTCGCAGTGCCGTTTACTGCTTGTTTAAAAAACAGCTCCCTACGTTGGATTGTTGAAAATCCTACCGTACCAGGGAGCGCATTTCCCAACGTTCGCTGACGGAGACGTGTATGATCCTAGCGATGTTGCCGTTTTGTTTTTAAATAATTGAACTTACAGAAAAATATGTAATACCGTTTTTGCTAGAAAAAAATGTCGAGTTTTGAATGGAACTAGTACATATTTGAACTCTTTATCCACTAACGAAGCAAAATAAACAATCATTATTTACTGATGGAAGCATTATTTCTTTTCAACAATTCCAACCTTTATCACAAAACTATTCATAAATCAACTCGGAAGATGTACCACTACTGTTGGAGGCAACATAATATATGTGGTTTATATTAGATGGTCTTCCACTACACTAGTAAGATTCAATAACATATGTACCAATTTAAAGGCTACCAGGTGGTCCATATTTGAATCAATTAGATTTGTAGGTGTCTTATAATGAAGATAAATAGTGATATATAATTGAAAAAAGTAATAGTTACATAATTATCGTAAGTAATTGCATAAGTGCTGTGCTTGTGGTAGGTACTTAATTGTCTCGAATTTTTTTTAGTATTTCCTCATCTAATCTTCATTCATTTGAAGATATGGCGTTATTGAATGTGCAAAAATTGATACTTTAAATTTCCCTTCCAATAAAATTGTGGGTTAAAATTTTCCGAAAACTTATGCTATAATTAAGTACATATATCTACTAGCATTAGGCAGGAGATGTTGTGGTCAATTTCATTTCTTCGTAAGATTCTGTAATTCAAAATATTTGGCAGTGGTTTTTTTCCTACTATAAATGCCTGGTACTTATTATAGAGGAGAGGACAAGCACCCCATAGTGCGACCATGAAGAGATAAGCTGCGATTTTTAAAATAACCATATCGATGATTAACAGAACTTACAGGATGTTATAGAAAACAATAACAACAAATTTTTAGTATTCCATATCGCTCGTGCAACTTAACACACCATATTCCGTAAATATTTGCTAATATAAAAGTTCTAAGACGCTCTAGTGTGATTAAAATTTGAAAAATCTGTTCTCTTCATACACGATGGCACACGGTACGAACGGCAGATGTTACCAAAGACAGGTGTAAAGTGCAAACAGCTGTTTTATTGAAAACATACCACGGACGGTGGAAGCTCTTGGTTTGAAGGTCTATCAGCTGCTGCGGTTCTTCTACATTATAATATAAAGAAAAATCTAATTTATTTGTTGAGCCACACTCGTGTTCGGAATAAAATAAACTTTTTATTATTTTCCTATATAAAAGAGGTGAGTAAAGTCTGCCCGTTCAAGAATTAAAGTGGAATTTAAAGAAATGAATTCGTTGAACAGGATTTTTTCGTAAGTAGTTTTTAATAATAATTCGTTAGTTTTTTCATTTTCTTTGCCCTAGTAAAGTATAGTACACATCAGAATTTGAATTAAAACTTTGTTCGATAAGTAATTTTATACTGCTTGTAGGAGGAAAAACCTGAGGAGAATGAGTGATTTGCAAAGATTGATATATTTAATTAGAATTTCACTTTGAATTACTGGTTTTGTGTATTTACATTATATTGTTTATAATATTGATAATAAAACAAATCTAAATGTTAAAAATAACTATTTACAAGACACTGGACGTGATGCCTGGATTTAATTGAACAGTCAATATGGACCTGGTCCAAGTAGGTTGAACAACCGAGATGACGTACCTGGAATTAGATAGAAAAACAATATGAGTATTCAATTTGCCATAAATAATGATTAATTATTTAACTAACGATCAGTATAGTTAAAATCCCCAAAATTAATGAAAGAATTAATAATATACAAGGTACCTCTTGTGTGAATTGTGATTATGCATATCAGTACTTTAATTTTGGTTGATCAAAAATAAATGCCTAATTGTTAAATATTTAGGGTTATTAGGAAAGGTGCAAGGGGCGCAAACTCTCCCCAGTGCATGTAAGGAATATGTGGCACAAACTCTCCACAAACAATATTATAACTACTGTAAGTGGCGCAAACTTTCCACAGTACAGCAAAATAATAATACACTGCAAGTGGCACAAACTCTCCACAGTACAGCAAAAATAAAATTACACTGCAAGTGGCACAGACTCTCCACAGAACAGCAAAAATCATATTAAACTGCAAGTGGCACAGACTCTCCACAGTACAGCAAAAATAATATTAAACTGCAAGTGGCTTAACCTCTCCACAATACAGTATAGGTTTGTGAGTTAAACTGTAAGTGGCACAAACTCTCCACAGTATAGTAGGATTGGATGAATAGGAAATGCAACAACAAATTAATGTTCTTAATAACGTTGAATATTAAAGAACTTTAAACGCAGTAATCATTCAAATGATTAGTAACAGGCAAAACTGAATTACTCTGTGATATAGCAAACGAACACTTTATAGCCCGTTCAGTACAAAATCCGTTGCACGTCACATCTGTCATAACTGGACTATGTTGCCAATCCCTTGAAATAGTATGAGAATCTAGTATACGTCAAATGAAGTTTATCAAATATTTTAGGTTAGGTTTAGTTATTGATGGTTATTGCGTGCAAAGAAACTTCGACTTATTTCAGTTACATATAAAACTTTAATTTGCATGTTAACCGTACAGCACCAGAGACAAACAACACAGCACTAAGAAATTCTTATTTTAAAAACTATGGAATTATTTTTAGCACTAAAAAGGTATGTATGGAATAGTTAACACTTTTATTTGTATGTTTATACCACACACTTAATTAGTTAGAAGTTATGGAACTATTCTAGTATTTAAAATGCATGTATATATAGTATCAAGGAAAAAATATTATCTAATATAATTTTTAGGTTACAATTACCTAAGTACATGTTGGCTTCTAAAATGTTGTCACTACAATATGAAAGATTGATGTAAGGTTTACAGACAAATTATAAATAAAAAAGTTCTGATAACCTGGATCTACCTCCTTTTTAAAGGTAGGCAATTTTATTTTATATTTTGTTGAAATAAATCTTAAATTTTTTTTAGAAAAGCCGGGATGTGAAGCTTTAGTGTGTAGGTCATTCTCAACAAGGAAAATCATCCTGAGATATATGATTATTGATCATAGCAAAAGAAAATTGTGCAGCAAGCACCACCACAGCTCAGAAAAGGAGAGCAAATCCATTCTATTCTCCGAGTGAAGGTATATGCAAATGATTGACTAAATCGTAGCACTGAAATCAATACATATTATAATTATCAGTATATTGGTGAATTATTTATCACTCCATCATCTTCTAATCAATCCAAATTTATATTTACCATTTTGTTTTAGGTCTCCAGCATCTACCGCAACTGAAAGTATTGCTAATAAATGATTGATCGAATGATACCTTTCAATTCAATAAAAACTATTAAATTAATTCTTTGTAGTTTTTATAAAACTTTGTGATATACACATGTACCTTTAGAAAATGCTGCCTGAATTACTTATTTTAAATATCATGATTAATATAAAATAATAAATAATGCCACCCCAATTTTTATGGAATTGTTTTATTAAAAAGAAACATTGCAAATGTATAAATTAGTTACTACACCGAAAAGTTTGTAATACTATTTTTTTAAATAAGGTAGAACAATAATTGTCAAATAGAAATCTTTCAAATTTGAGAGGTTCACGGACAAACCAATTCCAACCCACAACTTCTGGAATGCATCTATCGGCTTGCTTGGCAGTAGCCAGTATTAACTCAATAGGATTTTTTAAAAGATGGTAGGTAATACTTTGTGACTATACTGTTCTATCATATCCACAATGCATTTTGTTGGGGGGTTTTTATTAAGACTGACGTTAGTTTGAGTTTAATATTTAATTAACCTACGAGCTGTATTTGATATCAAATTAATTACGAAACCTTTCTTTAAACATATATTTTTATTTTTTAATACAATGCGACTTATAAATTTCAATATTTATTGAGTTTGGAGAGGCTTAACATAGTGATTGACAGAGGATTGACAGCAGCAATCGAATGACATGATATAAACGAACGTCTCTTTTTCGACACTTTGATGACGTGCAACGGATTTTGTACTGAACGGGCTATAGGTATTTACTAGGAACTAAAACTCGAATCGTTCTTATAATTCCCTTCACCCTCTCGTAGCTTCGAAATTACTTATCGTCGACGTGAAATATGATATCTTATTTATCTGTTTCAAGCAATGGGTTGTTTTGTCGAGAAATGCATTTCTGAAATATTAGGGTATGCCCATAATTTAATTTTTTACACTTGAAACGAAAACTATTTTTAGAATAACGGGGTGAAAAAAAATTGTCTTACATGCTAGAAAGGAAGAAGATCCATTTAAATATTTCCGTAATATAAAAGGCCCGATAAACTGGTCCCCAATTATTACCGGGACCGGTGAGTTGCATCCCATTTGAGCAGGCCAAACTTTTGACCGCTGACTTGCATCCGTCTCACCGCTGAGTTGCATCCCGTCAACAAATTTAATATTGTGTCTAAAACTGGTAGATAATTAAATAAAAGCGGGCAATGTTGTCACGTTTATTCTGATATCATAATTGATACTAAATTTTATTTCCGAAACTGCGTCTAATACAGTTTTATAGCAATATAGTGAATAATATATTAATTTAATTTAAACATTATTTTATTATGTAGGTTAGGTTAGGTTTGGTTAGGTTATGTTAGGTTAGGTCTCAACACGTCATACTTTCTACTATCGTTAAGATTGCATTAGCCATAATCAAAAGCTTAAGAGATTCAAACTAAAAAAATATGATGACATTTTTCAAATCTCATACAGATATATGTTCCAATTTTTATAAAAATATTTACTATTCAAATAATATATCAGCAACATTGCTGTAAAATTTGACCTGCTTTTGACCATGATATGGGATTATTAATGAACAGACCTTTTTGGATTACGGATGCTATTCGACGGTCACCTTTTTTCTTTCATGTAAAATTTTACTTTTTGGGATGCAACTCACCGGTCGCCATTATTACCATTCCCTGTTAATGTTGTATCGTTGGTAAAAATTATATTAAAACAAAAATCTCTATCCCTTCTTATTTGTCCAAGAAACCATTCACAGAATTCTACTCTAGGCTCCAGCACCTTCTGTAAATTCTATGGGTGCAGTTGCATTTTTGTTGAAACTCCATGTTGACATTCTAAAAAATTTCAGTTTGCAATGCGCATTAACAATGATAATAATTATCGTCCAACGTATTTAGACAATAAAATGAAATAGTAAAAAAATAGTCTCGTTACGATAGTTTACAAAATACCAGACACTAAAGATTTTGGAAATTTCGCTTATATCTTGTTCCTTACTACAAGAGCCTAATGGTGCAATTAACGACGCGGAAGCCGAATGTAAACAATTTTATCAAAACAAATCAGATCGGAAATCGAGTCGATCAAGATCAATAAACTCTATCCGATAAGTATTGAATAACGTTTCCGTTATTCAGTTGTACTAAAGCAAATAAAGGAGTAAGTACGTCAATGTGATTCATTTTTCGCTTTCTGATAACATTTTTTAGCAATAAACAATGTCGTTTCACAACTACTTTTATTTTCAATAACAGTTTTCGTCATTTTTTGGTATTTTACACACGCTCCTAATATACATCATAGTATGATTACCCAATTTGTAGTCAGACTTAACTAAGGAATATGTGAAATGCGCGATAAACAATTCATTATTTACCAAATAAAGTGACAATAAAATTGTTGGCTAGTGGAAAAATAAAAAATACTCCAGGCTAGATCTCTTGGACTAAAATATAGATGTGGGGTATACTGTAACCTTAAATGCCCCTGGCTAGAGCACTCCACCTCAGGGAGTGGAATTCGGCACCAATTAAAATTTTTAATATGCTATCACTGGGATGGGGTGTACAATTAATATTGAATTGGACGCCACCAGCTTTAAAACGAAACGAAAGCAAAAGGTGGAAAGCTGAAAACACTTGTAAAACTTGAAAATCCAAATTTTTATCTAATTATCCCCGAACGCGTGTATCCAATTTAATAAATATTGATTAATCAATGCAAAAGTTGAAAATACTAAATATTTATTGAATTATCCAGAAATTCATATAAATTGAACATTCCAAAAACCAAACTTGGAGAATAAAAAGTTATAATAATCAACACTCAAAATTCAAATCTTACTCACACTAAAGATAAGACGAAGGAACTTATCTTAAAGGGCTGGGATGGTTGCAGCTCTTAGAGCGGATATAAATTGAACATTCCAAAAACCAAACTTGAAGAATAACAAGTTATAATAATCAACACTCAAAATTCAAATCTTACTCACGCTAAAGATAAGACGAAGGAACTTATCTTAAAGGGATGGGATGGTTGCAGCTCTTAGAGCGGATATAAATTGAACATTCCAAAAACCAAACTTGAAGAATAACAAGTTATAATAATCAACACTCAAAATTCAAATCTTACTCACGCTAAAGATAAGACGAAGGAACTTATCTTAAAGGGCTGGGATGGTTGCAGCTCTTAGGCGGATATAATTTGAACATTCCAAAAACCAAACTTGAAGAATAACAAGTTATAATAATCAACACACAAAATTCAAATCTTACTCACGCTAAAGATAAGACGAAGGAACTTATCTTAAAGGGCTGGGATGGTTGCAGCTCTTATAGCGGATATAAATTGAACATTCCAAAAACCAAACTTGAAGAATAACAAGTTATAATAATCAACACTCAAAATTCAAATCTTACTCACGCTAAAGATAAGACGAAGGAACTTATCTTAAAGGGCTGGGATGGTTGCAGCTCTTATATCGGATATAAATTGAACATTCCAAAAACCAAACTTGAAGAATAACAAGTTATAATAATCAACACACAAAATTCAAATCTTACTCACGCTAAAGATAAGACGAAGGAACTTATCTTAAAGGGCTGGGATGGTTGCAGCTCTTATAGCGGATATAAATTGAACATTCCAAAAACCAAACTTGAAGAATAACAAGTTATAATAATCAACACTCAAAATTCAAATCTTACTCACGCTAAAGATAAGACGAAGGAACTTATCTTAAAGGGCTGGGATGGTTGCAGCTCTTAGAGCGGATATAAATTGAACAATCCAAAAACCAAACTTGAAGAATAACAAGTTATAATAATCAACACACAAAATTCAAATCTTACTCACGCTAAAGATAAGACGAAGGAACTTATCTTAAAGGGCTGGGATGGTTGCAGCTCTTAGAGCGGATATAAATTGAACATTCCAAAAACCAAACTTGAAGAATAACAAGTTATAATAATCAACACACAAAATTCAAATTTTACTCACGCTAAAGATAAGACGAAGGAACTTATCTTAAAGGGCTGGGATGGTTGCAGCTCTTATAGCGGATATAAATTGAACATTCCAAAAACCAAACTTGAAGAATAACAAGTTATAATAATCAACACTCAAAATTCAAATCTTACTCACGCTAAAGATAAGACGAAGGAACTTATCTTAAAGGGCTGGGATGGTTGCAGCTCTTATATCGGATATAAATTGAACATTCCAAAAACCAAACTTGAAGAATAACAAGTTATAATAATCAACACACAAAATTCAAATCTTACTCACGCTAAAGATAAGACGAAGGAACTTATCTTAAAGGGCTGGGATGGTTGCAGCTCTTATAGCGGATATAAATTGAACATTCCAAAAACCAAACTTGAAGAATAACAAGTTATAATAATCAACACTCAAAATTCAAATCTTACTCACGCTAAAGATAAGACGAAGGAACTTATCTTAAAGCGCTGGGATGGTTGCAGCTCTTATAGCGGATGGCGATGATAGCTCCAGAGAACAAGAACATGAAAGGCACAAGAACAGGAACGAAACTTGTTTTGAAGTTGCTTGAAATTGCCTTAAACTTGCTGGCTGCAGAGCAACCAGACCAAAAAAATATTCACCACACAATTAGTGAAATTAAAATATCAACTGTTGCCTTTATAGTAGCAGTTAGAGGAAAAAAAGACAATTTGAAATTTCGAATATCTAAAGACAAAAATGGAAGGGTAATTTGATAAAAATGAATATTTTATTTTGGAGTGGCTAATGCGACAAGAAAACGGCATGTTTAGAAATTTAGTAGAAATTTGGGAGGAAGTGACTAATGAGCCACATAAAATAGTTAAAAACGAAAAACGTAACAAGCTGAACAGCATGTTACAATAAACAAAAGATCCTATAGGTCGCAGAATGGTAAGGCCAATTAGGTAGTCCAATCGACCCCTTGTACATAATATTGAAAGAGCCCAATAGTGAAAGACGAAAAATCAAAGAAAGTGCTTTAATACAACTAAATGCGGATAAATGTATAGCTAGAATTTTCAATAATCAATTACCTGCGTTATCAAGATAGTATCAGAAGTTTTTATCCATTTTTTTCAGGATTTATCATTGGAATTGTTGTTAATCAATACACACTTCAATAAACAAAATCACAAAACTGGTTTAGACATATTTTAAAACAAAAATAATCATATCACAAAAAAAGTAACACCAAACGCGTTTTATTTCCACGCATTTCCGAAGTAAGCAAAAAAGCGCTATCCTTAATTAAACCATTCCTGGAGCACTTCACTGGATCCCATTCCTGGTAGACTATAATATTGTTAGAATGTCATACAAAAAATATTTTTTCTCCTCCCTATATTGTAAATAACGCATTTTGTCACTGTTTTGAAGGACGTAAGTAACAATTTGAAGTCCGGTCCTGGCAAGCTAGCAAATAGCACAACAAGAGGAAAGAATTGAGTCAATTGAATATGAAATTAGAAGAAATAACTTGGTAGTCCAGGGAATTAATGACAAAGAAGGGGAAAGGGCTAATGAAGGGGTAGCTAAAGTTGAAGGAATCCATGAAAAAATGGGAATGCATCTTAATGGTAACAATGATGTAGTAGAGATCAAAAGACTGGGAGTATTTAAAGAAGGAAAGAAGAGACCAATACTCATCAAACTAAGATCATGGGACACAAAGATGGAAATATATCAACACACGAAGAATTTAAAGGGATCGAATATATGGATAAATAGTGATTATACAAAGGCAGTTCAAGAGAAAAGGAAATACCTCATGTCCATTATGAAGGAAGCCAGGGAACAAGGGTATAAAGCGATACTAAAATACGATAAACTTGAAATTGATGGCATTAAATATGGATGTGAACATTTCAAGAGTCAGGAGAGAGATTTCCAAGAGGGTTCGAAACGAACAGCAGCTGAGAGGTCACCAGGAAACCTAAATGAGCAGATTAAGAAAATTACCAGAACATACCGAAAAAACTAATAGAAAAAGATTAACGGACGGATAATTCGGCAGGGAACATGGAAATCGAAAGGATAATAGCGAGCAATAAAAAAAATACAAAAAGTGAAAGAAGCGGAATATTATAAGAATTGGGACGTGGAACGTTAAAACTTTGTTGGCTACAGGAAAAATGGAGGAAGCTTTCAGACAAATGAAGGAATATAATATAGCAGTCATGGCACTACGAGAAATTATATGGAGAGGAGAAGGGCGAATAGATAAGGAAGAGTATACAATGTTTTACGGAGGGGAAGAAAAGCAAGGATATAGGGGAACAGGATTCTTAATAAATAAAAAGTTGGGCGTTGGCCAAGCTTTGTAGTGGAACGCTTCTGAGATAATTACAACCAAGCAAGGTCGAGCGAGGTTAGTACTTGGATGGGTGACCACTTGCGAAACACCGTCGTAGAGCCCGTACAGCTTGCAGCGAAACACTTTAGATTACTAGGGTCAGTAGCATATCACAGCTCGCAGGCGTTATACCAATGAGCACGAGGTATAATGTAGATTCGGATGAGACGTAAAACCGAGGTCCCGAGTCCATGGATTTTGGACTCGATAAAGATCCCTACCACTGGTTGGAACACTAATGGATTCGGCAAAATTTTCGGTTAGGGGTAGAGTGCTCCCGGCGTCGGTGATTAGCCTCAGTTGCAGAAATAGGCCGTCGTTAAATAATAAATGAAAAAAAAATTAAAAAAAGTTCAAAATAAATGTGATAATGTACAAAAATGTAAACGGACGAATATCATATCTAAGAATAAAAAACAGAGCAGACAATATAACATTAATGAACGTATATGCTCCTACGGAAGATGCAGATGAGGAAGAGAAAAACGTATTCTATGAGGAACTTGAAAGAAAAGCGAAAATAGAATTAATGAAAATGAGTGGTGGGACAAAGAATGCGAAGAAATCGTAGCTAAAAAGAAAACAACAAGGCTTAATTGGCTAGGAAGAGCCAGAGAGCAAGACCACGAGAAATAAAAAGAAATAAGAAAGGAATCAAAAGTGTCCATCAAAAATAAAAATAATAAATGGGCCGAGCAAATATTGGAAAAAATGGAGAGTGAAAATAAAAATAATGCGAAACTATATCAATACATTAGGAAACAGAACAATGAGGAAAAAACAAAATACATGGAAGCACAAATAAACAGAGACAACAAAGACAATCAATCAATAAAAATTGGAGAATATGAATTTGAAGTAGTTAAAAACTTTAAATATCTCGGCAAAAACATTAACAATCGGAATGACAAAAAAGATGAAATCGCACAACGTATACAGGCGGGATACCGAGCATACTATAAATACAAATCCCTAATGCAGAACAAAACAATCAAGATAACCACAAAAATTATATTGTATAATATTTTATTTGCAACTTCCTTTTTATTGTTGCCGCTCTCCGCTATCATAACTTTCCGTAATAGTTGCAGATTTCCATCCGCCATGTCGCTTGAGAGCTAAGAGTGTCCAGTATACTTCTTAAAGTTCTCAAAGTTCAGAAATTTAGCAATTTTACTTGGAATTGAAGAAATCTAGTTTTTCCCGACAGGCTGGTTTAAGCACTTTCCATTTTGATATCGCATGAAGAAGCGAGGATTAAAATTCGTCATGTGGGATCTTATAACAATGTAATATCGAACTATTTTGAAATAACAAACCTTCTCATCGTCACTTTTAGTCACTGTAAATTTACGTGCCATTCCATTTTTGGAATCTGCAGCAATAGTAACAATTATGACTTCATGCCTTAATTCAACATTCTCCATTTTCATTGCTCAAGCAATTCCCATTATCATTACAACCTTTTATCATCGGGGGCTTCAAACAGGAATTTATTTACATCTTCCCTGTCAAACACATTAGATTTTTTTGTTTTATATCCGTCATTTCTTCTTTTTAAAAATGCTCAAAGCTTAGGATACTTGGAAACATCTATGTTTTCCTCTATGAAAAAGAATGGAATATTCACACACGATAAGCTTAGTACAGCAGATTTTTCGTGAAAGTAAGCCGAAAGCACGGTTTCTGAAGCTGCAGTCTTTGTTTGGCACCATTTCTTGAAGTATTGATACCTTGCTTCATACTTCTTCCTTGATTTTTCTGGCAGCAGCGACAGACAAGCGATATTTGCTGATTCTTCTATATCCATTTGGCTGTTATACAAATCAATAATTTCAATTTCTCTCAATTGGAGAAAGGCAAGAAAAATGATTGAAGAAGGTAAATTGCGTTGAAAAACTGGCCTTTAGCTGTTAGCCATATTCTAATCCTCCCACTATCTTTTGCGGAACTCGACCTAGGAATAAAGACGCATGTAGTTTTTTGCGGAATTCGGCACAGCCCATCCAGTTTGGGTCTTGGGGAATAGTTTTTTTCTACTGGATAATTGAAATAAGAATACATTCATTTCAAAAACAGCGTTGTCAGATGAGGTCAAAATTCTGAGATCGAAGAATAGTTTTAAAAAATCGAATAAAGTGTCTGCTTGAAGAAATATTACAGTGGTCAAGACAATAAGAACGATAACACTAAAACTCATCTGCTTTTATAGCTCCTGGGAGTATAATTATATTATAAGAGTCCTAAAATAACGTCCTAACACTCTGCTATTGTTTCGTATCGACCGTAATTGTCGTAATCCGTAACGAGATCACGCGACTGATTTATAGTTTTATGAATGAACTAAGAAAATTACGACGAACACTATTTTCATGAAATTAATTCTCTTGAAGTTGAACATGCACACACATAATAAAAGTACCTACGAGAAATGTATCAGATGTGAAAGGATATCTTAGCGGTTTTATTATTATAATCCTCGACTTCCGCTGTGCAGAGTACCACAAAAAAATCTCGTTTCTTAGGAATTCGCCTTGGGGCATTTTGGACGGACACGAACTCCGTGGGAATGCGATCTACGTGGCTCAACATTAACACTCCTTTAAGGCATTCGGCTTTTATTCTGTACCGCACCGGCCGACAGTGGAAAAATAATGGTTGTTTGGATTTTTAGATTATCATATAAGTCGAATATTTTAATGTACATACATTTTTATTTTGAGATTATAAATCATAAAAATTTCAGTAAACAGGGTGTTCAGAAACTCTCCTACGCAAACTACAGATCCTAGATGTAATTTTGTGTCCATCAAACCTAATTTATCTTCATTTATCCAAAAGTTTCTTAAAAAAAAAGGATACGGAAAAAGGATGCATAACAACTGGCATAATGAAATCAATACTGGAAAGAGACAGGGTGTCAATTTTAAAACTTACAATGGGCTGTACCTCGTGAACGAAAAGAGATTTCAAGAAAATTTCAAAACCGTTTCTAGGGTAAAGAGGGGGAACTAAATTGACATGAGAGAGAACGCACCCCCATCAACCCCCCCTGCCCCACCTACAAAAATTTAAATGGCAACACCCTACTTGTGATACGTCGTTAGAAAGCCCGTAGAAAATGCTTCTCAACGGTCTAAGTCATAATTATACAGAGTGTAACAATAAAACAGAAAAATATATTTGACATTTATTTATTTGACATATATTTAAATTTTTGTAGGTGGGGCATAGGGGGTTAATGAAATACTTCTACAAAGTTTCTAGAGATTGTAGGCACATTTCTGGCCCTTAATTGCTTCTCTATATTTTTATCATTGTTTACATTATAAGTACTTAAAATCAAAACTGCATTCCGAATTCGTGGGAAAGTGATAAACTACCATTTATTATGTATACAACTAAGACTATTAACAAATATCACAAAATATTTATTTTATAAGTTTTGCTATTGAAGAGGAAAATATGAATATTATTTTTTACTTATTGCAATAATTAATTAATAAATTTAAAATATCTATAAAACATAAACACGAACAACGAATTCTAAAATACCAGCGCTCGATAGGCGACAACCCGTATAATATGCAAAATTAAATGCAAGTAAGGATTTAGCGACATACTGTAGCATGGCGCCAACCGATAAGTCACCAGAGAGTAACCAGCGGTATGAATCCTTTGATCGATAGAATTCGTACGAGTGAACAATCTTATATATATTTTGTAATCTTTGGCATAGGGGGTTAATGGGGGTGCGTTCTCTCTCATATCATTTTAGTTCTCCCTCTCTACCCTAGAAACGGTTTTGAAATTTTTTCGAAATCTCTTTTCGTTCACGAGGTACAGCCCTTTGTATGTTTTAAAATTGACACCCTGCATATATATAAATCTAAAACAAGAATTCATTAGATACAGATACAAATTACATAACTTGATTCGTTTAACAAAATTAAAACCATAAATGACAAATTGAAAGAAATAAACATAACTCAAAAAATTTCTGGAAAACTATAAACAACATAACAAATTCTAATCCTAAACATTCTAATATTAAAAAAATAACATTGCTAAATAATTCTAAATCTAAAAACAAATTAGAGATTGCCGAGACATTAAACAAATTTTTTACAAACATTGGATCAAATCTTGCAAAACAAATTAAAAAACCTCCGCTTTTTCGTCCAAAGAAACAAATTAATAAAAATTCAATTTTTCTGGAACCAGTATGTAACTTTTCGGTTGATAAATTCTTTAAAAAATAATAAAGCTGTTGGCAGTGATGAAATAAAAACAGAATTACTTAAAGAAACTTGCAATAGATGAACCCCACCACTTTCAAATGGAATTTTTCCCACTGAATTTAAAAATTTAAAGCCTCTTCATAAAAAAGGTGATAAAAGTGTGCCTTCAAACTATAGACCAATCTCTTTAATTAATAGTTTTACATAATTATTTGAGAAAATCTTAAAAGTCTAGTCATTTCTAATTGGAGAAAACATTTTACCAGTTCGGTTTTCGGCAAATCAACAGAAGATGCTATTTCTGCATTAATTTAAAAAATGTATAAAGATGTTGAAACAGCAATTGGTGTATTCTTGGATCTTGCGAATGTTTTCGATACTGTAGATCAGGTGTTCCCAACCGGTGGTACGTGGGAACGTTTCAGGTGGTACGCGTGAATGACGTGAGCCGTCATTTTTGACAAACTCAACACACTGAACTTGGGACTTCAGGGACCAAACTCAACAGCCTTCACAGCGAGTGGCAAAATAAACTCCTTCACAAATACAGAAGGAGAATTTATCTGCATTTCCCACTCTACATCATTTTTTATGAAGAAAATGAAATATCTCCAATGCCAGATGTGATTGCAAATATCATTGTTCACTTGGAAGGCCTTCAAAAAAACTTTAAGAAGTATTTCTCTGAAGAGCAAGTTATGCAATGGTGTTCCGCAAGGGACTGTGCTAGGACCCATTCTCTTTATTTTATATTTGAATAATTTACTCATTTAAATTGTGTTAAATTCAATTGTGTGTTCTATTGAAAAAATGTTGATTTATAATAGTGTAATGTTTTTGTTATTTATTTAAATAGTTTTTACATGTGGGATAAAATTATACACACTATGGCTAATTACTATCTATTGATTTATTTATTAAACTTAATTTATATTAATGCCTGGGATCTCAAAACATGAGTTGCTGTAGAGAGGCAACGAAAAATCAACTTCCATTGGAGTTGTACTGCAACTGGGTTGTGAGTTGTGACTCAACTGGCAGCACATTTTCCTGCGCGGTTTTAGGATCTATCTTTCCTTCCTTGGCTTCTCGTAAAGCCCTATAAAATTGATTTAAAGAAAATTTTATAGATGGCTCTGGTTTAGAAAAGGAGTAATTCCATTTTTGGTTTTGGGCAATTGGAAAGTATTATAGAGAAATCGTCCATCATCTGTTTCCGGTTTTGGATCCGTCAGTGTAAATCACGTAGTCCGTTTCTAGAAAGGAGATTTCTTCGCTATCCCATTGGTCTCTCGTGGGAATGAGGACCTTAAAGGGCTTGTCCACGTGAAGTTTTGTGACAGAGAGATCCGAGGGCATCCCAAGAATGTGGGGATTTTGTATTTCCCTCAGCATTTCCGAGTGATCCCTCAGAGTCTCTCCATTTATTTGCCTCTCCACGGATAGCATTCTATGAGCTGCTCTCCTGGCTTCCTTCTCCAAATGGATGTGGAGAGGAGTTAGTTGCAGGAGGGCTTCCATAGCTGCCGTTGGTGTGGATGACATTGCTCCGGTAATGACCAGGCATGCTGTTCGCTGCAAGCCTTGCAGCTTTGCTCTAGCTGTCTTTTGCAGACTTTTGGTCCACCAGACAGCTGAGCCATACGTGACCATTGTTTGGTAAATCCAGTAAATCTGTTTGGGGTTCATACCCCAAGATTTTCCACATACCCTTCTGAGATTCCAGAGGGATAGTCTGGCTTTGTTTATCACTCTTTCCAAATGGGCGTTCCAGGTGAGTTGTTTATCTAAGATAGATATTTCACCTCCGTCGCAAATGGAATGCTCACGTCGCCTAAAATTGGCTGGCGGAGTCGCTGTAATTTTTTCCTTTTTGTGAAGGGAACAATTGCGGTTTTGAGGGGGTTCACTGACATCTGTTCCCTGTCGCACCACCTATGCACTATGTTTAGGGCCGTTTGAAGGATGTTAGAAATTATCTCTTCAAATTGGCCTCTAATAATTATTACTGTATCATCAGCATATCCCTACACATCTATCCCCTGACTGGATAATTCACCCAGGAGATCGTCAACCAGTAGTGACCACAAGAGGGGGGGAAAGCACCCCTCCAGTGATGTAGTGATGTACCGGTTTGATAATATGCTTTTGATCCAGTAACGGATTGGTTTGCAGATTCCTCTGCGCTTCACCGTTCTCCATATGGAGTCTGGAAGGGCGTTATTAGACGCTACTTCTATATCTAGGAAGGCCGCTGCGCTATTTCCTTGTTGCCAAGGGAAGGGCGATCTTCCCCACTAGATTGTTTAACGCCAAATCTCTAGATTTGCCCGTTTGATAAGCATACTGGGAGGGATTTAGCGGATATTCTCGTAGCCTCCCTTCCCTAATATGCTTGTCTAAAACTTTCATTAAGAACCAGGTCAGGCTGATCGGACGATAGGATTTGGGAAGTCGTTCATTAGATAAGGTGACTTATTTTGCAAAAAGTTAAGGTAAGTAAGTGTTAAATAAGTAAACTAGAAAGAGGCCTAAATTCCGCACAAATTTGCTTAAGTACTTTTTTCAAATAAAGGGTGGGTGAGAGTGGGGAAGTGTTTGTGGATAAATACCTATAACTTTGGTTTGGATCAACCGATTTTAATGAAATTAGTGTACTCGGTACATTATTTAAATTCAAAATTCCGTTTCGGGTAAACGTAGCTTTATAACAAAATGGGATCTTGGTTCTTTTGGTCCAGTAACCAGTTTGCAAAAACTACTTGAGCAAGGAAATCTCCACCACCATCTAGCAGCGCATGAACTTTTTGAAAGTGAAACGGTTTTCTTTATGAATAATATTCCATATGGAGGATTTATAAGAAGCATATTAGAGATCTCTGTGCTAAATTTGAAAGTAAAAATGTTTTTTTTTTGGAACCGTTAGTAAATTGTAACGGTAAATGTGTGCTTTTAGTTGGGCGCCAATTTGTAACTGTGAATGCCTGTACCTCACAGGGCACCAGCTCGAAGGGCTCCGGCTAGAGACTCCTCTCAAGGGTGATTCGACCCCAAGTTTATGTCACACAGGGACAACAGAAGGGTTGTAAAAATTGAGGGCGCCACTACCTCTTTGACGATAAAAATACTAAGAAAACTAAGGCGGAAAAGGTAGAAACGCCTTGTAAAATTTAAATTTAAGTTAATAAAGAAAAGTGACCCCGGGCGGTATCTCCCTCAACTTTTATAGTTGAGGATTTCTAATAAAAAAAGAATTAAAAGCAAATTTACAATTTATTCTGCCACAGGAAATGAACAGGAATTTGTACTTTTATAGGTACTTAGCTCTTAGATGAAGTGGTTTCCTGGAGAAGAAGTCAGGTCTTGATCTGAACTGTTGTGTTCTGTTCTAAGGCGGTATTTTGGGGTTCTATCCTCGGGTTGTATTCTAGGCTATATTCTTGGGTTATATCCTAGCCTAGGGTTATATTCTTGGCTTATATTCTCTCCTAGGGGCTGTGCTTACCTAGAAGTACAAGTGGATCAGGGATATGTAGGAACTTGAATGTAATGGCACATTATGTTGGTCAGCTTTTCAGGTTAAAGAAAAGGAAGGCAGTTATTTGAAAGTCAAAAAATTTATTTAATTTACTGAAAGCTTTCCAACATTATATGTTCCATGTTAAAACAGTAAAAATAGCAATTATCGGCTGAATTAAAAAAATATACTAATGATCCGAAAGAAACTAATCATAGCAAAAAGTTATTTATTTAGTTATATGAAAAAATATCGTGCTTAGGAAATATATGAAACCGGCACTGGCGTTACGAAAGAATATTTTATAGGTTAACGGTAATTTATAAAAATGTTATTTTATAATTAAAAGAGTTATTTCGCAACTGAAAAAGCTTGAAAATGTTTGTATAAAAGTAAAACAGTGAATTATAAAAGAATATTTGGTTTAAAACTACCATATTAGTATAAAAGAGCAGTTTATGACCACATGTTGAATTTAATTTCGTCTATCTCTGTAAAAAAATAAAGAATGCATACGAAAATTATATCAGACAGTACTTTAGAAGAAGCTTATTAATTATAAATTATGATTTTGAACTTACCACAGCAAAATTCATAAGATAGGTACTTAAGATATGAAAGATAGCGAAAGATGATCTCTCTCCTTAGGCGGTCGTTAACAGAAAGAAAAGGGGTGTCTCTCGTGGTGTTGGAAAAAATGGAAGCGTCCGTTGGCAGACGTCAATTGTCTTACGTTCAGGGTAGAAGAGTTTGCGATCACAGAACTATAATTGGATGTGGCTAGTGACGACGAGCGCTAATTAAAAGGATTTATTCTGTAAAATCGAAACAGGTCAATAGACATGTTACAAAATTTCTAGGGACAATTATTAAAAAATGAATAAAATATCTTTATAAATTGAATATTATTAAATTTAACGATAATTTTGTAATACAAATCAAAGTCCAATGGAAATATAATTATTTATTCCATTCATTAAAAGTAAATGAGCAATCTCACGATAACACTGTTAGAGATGAACGAATTGCATATTTATTCGTTGTATCATGCTAAATTGCATTTATATAAAGGAATGCAAAACAAAATAAACAATGAGTTTCATCCAGAATATGAAAAAAAAAACTATTAACAACGATAAGAGCACGCTTCTGCTTTGTGATTTCAGATAAATAAATGACCAAGTCAAGAATATATGTAGGACAAAAGAAGCTTTTGTTCGAAAAACTGTTTATCTGTTCATAATTTTTGATAATTTTTATTAATATTCCGGGAATACAGAAGAAAACAGTTTACAGTGTGTCGAAAAAGCGAAAAACAATCATAGCCCATGACGCATGTATTCAATATAAAAACCGTTGTGAATCGTCGTGTCAAAAAAGAGACGTTCGTTTATATCATGTCATTCGTTTGCTGCTGTCAATCCACTGTCAATCACTATGTTTAGCCTCTCTAAACTCAATAAATATTGAAATTTGTATATATAAAAAAAATATATACGTAGAAAGGATTTGTAATTAATTTCATATCAAATACAACTCGCCGTAGATTAATTAAATATTAAACTCAAACTAACGGCAGTCTCAGTTTAACATTAATAAAATTTTATATGTTGGCAATAGTGGACACTGTTGCCGCGTTTAAATTGCTTTATCAGGTAAAATTTTGACAGTTATCAGCTGGTTTCTGCAATTTTTGTGTATACCTCCTACGTATTTTAATTCGCTCATTTAATTCTTTTTATTTGTGCGTTATTAAAAACTGTTAAACTGTTCTTATTAGATCAAATATGCCGAAACAATTAACCAGCTGCTGCAAAGAACTTGTGGCTTCATTAATCAATTATTTTGAACAAGAACGTGATAACAATGGTCCAGAGCAATCATATTACCCAATAAGGACCCACCCAAACGTCCAAACAAAGGAACTCACGAACTACACCAGATAAGGTAATAACAGTTATGCATGATCAAGGAAGCGTGTCCATGAAAATATCGGCAGGGTTTCCATCCAGTAATCCTCTTTAGTCGCAGTACGTTTGTTGAGGATTTACCCTTCAAGAGGCTACGAACACACACACTGAGTGCCAGAAATTCAAGAGGACCAGCAGGAGAAAAGTTCTCAGCGCTACCCTGAAGAGAATAAGATGACCACCAGACTATTTTACATCACTTGGAAATGATTATGGAAGAACCAAGCAGTGATGAATGAGGTCCCATCGAGACGAGATGGGGGGTGGAGGAAGCTCT
Organism: Lochmaea crataegi; assembly: GCA_947563755.1. NCBI lineage: Eukaryota > Metazoa > Arthropoda > Insecta > Coleoptera > Chrysomelidae > Lochmaea > Lochmaea crataegi. Next base: position 68,067,185 of record OX387424.1, read on the forward strand.
TCCCGGACGGGCTAGAATTGGTATATGTGTGTACCTCACAATTTTTAAAGATTTTTTTATTTCATTTTAAAATTTTGTTCAACAAAATTAACAAACTAATATTGTTATAAACGGTCTTGTGTAACTAATTTATATATTTACAATGTATATTTTTAATAAAACAATCGTAGGAGTTGTGATGGCATTATTTATTAATTTATTTCATTCATGATATGTAAGATAACTAATTCAGAAAGCATTTTCTAAAGAAAAATGTGTATAACACAGGGTTTTATAAAAACTACAAAGAATTAATTTAATAGTTGTTTTTGAATTGAAAGGTAACTCCTGATTAATCGTTTTATTACCAACACTCTCAGTTGCTGCAGAGGTTGGCAAGCTAAAAGAAAATAGTGAATATTAATTTGGATTCATTAGAAAATTATAAACGAATCACCAATAAAATAATAATGAATTATTACAGTTTCCTGTAAAATTGTCGTATTTAGTAAAGCGTTTTACCAATAGATATCGAAGAATAAAAATATATTATTCCAACGCTTTGACAACGTTTTGAAAAATCGGACGATGACATATACCTTGTACTGATGAGGCGCAATACGCCGAAACCGGTCTACAGCTTTGCCACAATTAGGGCATAGGTTGACTCTCAAGTTTATGTTTAAAAGGAACCTCATGTATTCTAACAAATATCTATTTATAGTCTCCCTCGGCACGTCTACTTAGTTTGTTGTAATAATTCAAGGTGATGTTTACTAATTAATTAATAATTAAGCCTAGGAATTATTATACTGAGTGTTGAATATATTATGTTAGAATTCACTTACACAATGCTACAATTTAGTCAATAATTCGCATATAACTTCATTCAGAAAATAGAACGTATTCGCTCTTCTTTTCTGAGCTGTGGTGGTGCTTGCTGCACAATTTTCTTTTGTTGTGATATCTCAGTATGAAGATTTATTTCACCAAAATATAAAACAAAATGGCTTACCTTAAAAAAGTGATCCAGGTTTTTAAAATAATAATTTCTTAGTTAGTGCCATACTGTTAACATACAAATACAAGTTTTATATGTAACTGAAATAAGTCGAAGTTTGTTTGCACACAATAACCATCAATAACTTAACCTAACCTATAACCAAATAAAAAGAAGAATATTTGATAAACTTCATTTGACATATACTAGAATCTCATACTATTTCAAGGGCTTGGCAACATAGTCCAGTTATGACAGACGTCATGCACAACGGTTTTTATACTGAACGGGCTATAGGCTTCGTTATTTCGAATGGATGCCGTTTTCACCATCGAATTTCATGTGAAAAACAAGTAGAATAAGGCTATTCCCCAAGTAGTACCCAAGGAATGCATCCAAGTACTCGGCATCCATAAGTTAATTGTTCTAGTTTCTAGAATGTCCACTGTAAGCTTGGGTCTTGGGGAATAGCCTTAAGGCCGTAAGTCTCTTAACAGCTCAGCACCTGACAAGCATCGTCACAGAACCATCGAGTGGTCAACTCAACGGTTGTGTATGGGTTCACTTAACGCATCGACACGGGATCAGCACCGCCGCGGTACCGGACTATAGGCTTCACTTTATATTGTATAATAGCAGATTGGAGTGTTCTTAGACCTATTTAGGATATGTTTCGTTTTCAAATTTAGAATTAGCTATGATTGCTGCATCATTGAATGAAGAGGGGAATGATAAACGACCAAAAAGGAGGTACTGGATACACCAGGGTTTAAGATTACGAAAACAGAAAAAAGAATTTTTTTACTCTATATCAACGAAGAAACATTTTATAAATATTTTCGAATGACGCAGCCAATATTCTCTCTGAGAAATGTGTTGTGGTTGAGGCGTTGATGTGCCTTGTCGGTGCTGTGCTGATGTTGTTACGTATGCGCGTTTACATTTAAATACACATAAGAAAGACAATTTGCTGGTGATGATCAGTTGCTGTTCCTATGAGGTGCTGATAAGTGAGTTACGGCCTTTATTCTACTTATTGTTTTTTACATGAAACTCAATGGTGAAAACGACTTCCATTCGAAATAATGAAGCCTGCACGTGTCATGGACTGCCGGTCTAGTACCAAGCGTTTACGAGAAAAAGGAGTCGTTTGGGATCAAATCAGGGCTGTTTGGTGGATTTAGTGTTACAGCCAACCAAATTTGTTGTAGTTTTAGTTGAATAACATGTCTAAAAAGTTACTCTTAAAGATACATTGAACTCTACACCCCTTTTAACAATTTAAAAAAGATTCCTGTGGTAATATCTAAACCTGTCAGTTTCTTTTCGGTCTTAAATCTCTTTCATATGCAACATTCGCATTTTCAAGGGTCATAATCGAAATACATCTTCTATTTATGTCAAAGTTGAAGGTTAACTAGAATTATAACACCCTTAAAATTTTCTTTTGTAATGTTAATAATAACGACCATTACGCCATTACTTATAGGGGGTTGTTATTGCTGAATGCTAATATAATGCAAATTTTCTTTCAACATTTTATTTTAGTTCGTGATCTGGTTTTTAAAAAGGGGACAGTTTTTATCTTGATTTCAATCGATAGTTGGTTGGTTCGGTTAGCGCAATATTTTAAAGGTCAACTGTACGAAACGTTGTAAAGCAGTGGATCTAACTTTCCCTATTAATAAATCTTTATAATTAATAATACGCTTCTGGGTTTAATTTGTTTTTTTTTCATTCACGAACTTTTATTGTACAATAAAATTAAGCATGCTTTATTGAAAAAACAAGTTGTAACGTTTTCTATTGTTTTTTTTTCTAATTAAAAACAATCATAAAACGAAAAGCAATTAATTCGGTTTTTTATTATCGAACATTTTCCAGAAAAACAATATTTGTTTCTAATTATGTATTGTAAAATGATTATTTATGTTTTTAAAAATATTCCGAACAATAGTTTATGAAGTTGAATGAAATACGCATTATTTTCTCGCGCTCCACCTCCACTTTTTTATTAGGTGACAGTTAGTTTCTCATTAAAAAAACTCAATTTGACTCGATTATACAGAGTGAATTGTAAGTATGGAACGCCTCAATTATCTCGGAAACGGATGGAACGATTTTATAGATTTTGGTGTGCAAGGATCTTTGTTACTTCAAATGGATCACCCTGTATATAGGACATAGGACTTTTGGGAAGGCTAGTCAAAAATTGTCAAAAATTTGGAAAAATGGTCAAAAATTGTCAAAAATTGTTAAAACCTGTCAAAATATTGAAAAAATGGTTAATAATTGCCAAATGTTTTCAAAAATTGTCAAAAATTTGGAAAAATGGTCGATAATTGTCAAAAATTGTCAAAAACTGTCAAAAATGGTCAATATTTGTGAAAATTTTGAAAAAATGGTCAATAATTGTCAAAAATTTTTGAAAAATGGTTAAAAATTGTTAAATATTTAAAAAAATGGTCAATGATTGTAAAATTTTTTGAAAAGTTGTCAAAAATGGTCAATAATTGTTAAAATTTTGAAAAATGGTCAAAAATTGTTAAAATTTTGAAAAATGGTCAAAAATTGTTGAAATTTTGAAAAAATGGTCAATAATTATAAAAGACTGTCAATAATTGTTTAAAATTTTTGAAAAATAGTCAAAAATAGTTAATAATTGTCAAAAACTGTCAAAAATGGTCAATAATTGTTAAAATTGTGAAAAATGGTCGAAATTTTTGAAAACTGGACAAAATTTTTGAAAAATTGTCAAAAATGTTAAATAATTGTCAGAACCAGTCAAAAAGCTAAAAAATTATCAAAAATGGTCAATAATTGTTAAAATTTGGAAAAATGGTATAAAATAGTCAAAATTTTTAAAAAATTGTAAAAAATGATCAGTAATTGTCAAAACTGTTAAAATTGGTCAATAATTGTCTAAAATGGTCAATAATTGTTAAAATTTGAAAAAATGGTCAAAAATTGTCAAATTTTTTGTAATATGGTCGATAATTATAAAAAATAATTGTCAAAAATGGTCAATAATTGTCAGAACCTGTCAAAAATGCTCAAAAATTGTCAAAAATGGTCAATAATATTTAAAATTTGGAAAAATGGTCTAAAATGGTCAACATTTTTGAAAAATGATGAATCATCGTGAAAACTGTCAAAATTGGTCAATAATTGTCAAAAATGGTCAATGATTGTTAAAATTTGAAAAAACTGTCAAAAACTGTCAAAAATTTGGAAAAAATGGTCAATAACTGTCAAAAATTGTCAAAATTTTGAAAAAATTGTCAAAAATTTTGAAAAAATGGTCAATAAAATATAAAATAAACATCGCATTCTATTGCGCGTATTTTTATTGATGGTTTTCCCAACCTCGCATTCTATTGTGCATAAGAAGCAAGCTTCTGTCGGCGTTCCGACGACCGCTCACCTTTTTTTTTCAAGTTTCCAATATGGTCGCCAGGGGACGTAACAACCATCTAAAACTTTTTCCCCGTTTTTTTTAAATTTTGTCTACTCATTTAAAAATTATAAAATTAAGAAATTTCTTCATTGATTCTTGGAAAGAGCAAGACTAGAGGGAAAACATATTGAGCCGGTCTAAGAGACGTTATCACTGAAGGGTTAAAATCCGTTGAGTCGTTTAGGAGTTATAATTGTTTATTATTTAAAAAAATTATCTCCCACCATTTTATTCTAATAGATACGTCAAAAAGTGTTACTCGAATAAAGCTTAGCTTTAAGAAGCATATATTTTTTGGTGAATGTATTTCAGTGAAAAATCACTTTTAACCTTTTTGGATGTCCATTGCGTCCCCTGGTAGCCATCTTGGAAACCTTCCAGGAATTTCTTTTGGCCACTTTTGTTATAACAATTTTCACCTTAAGTCTCTACGACGAATAGTTTCCGAGATACGGAAAAATAAGCTCTTTAACAATAACCATATTATAATATTTTTTATAAATAGGAAGCTAATTTTAATTCCAACAAAGTCTAAACCGAGCATCGCTCTAAATACACTCGACTGACCCCCCTAAAGTTCGAGGTTAAACATTCTCAAGCACGTTGATTCCATATGTAGATTTTTTTTCTGAATGTGTAGAAAGAGGAGTAAAATCCAATGTCCAACCAGATAACCTCGCTTTGTACAATATATTCATGACTCACTGTTGCTTTTTGTTCATCCTTTATAATTAGCTCTTAACAAAAGGGAGATATCACTGCTCATAAATATGTGAAGTAATTCAAATATTTTTTTTATTTTTCAAATATTGACTCGCTGAATTGTTTTTTAAAAGTGTCGTGTTATTGTAGGTACTTAAAGGATTAGTATTGTTTTGACACAGACATATTCTGGTTTTTATAGGTCTGGTTTTTAAATAATGAATTCAAGTCTGGTTTGAAAAAAAGATAAAGTAAGTCATCGTTCTCAGCTACACAAACAAAAAAAACGTAGAGTCCAGTCATGGGACTGCCGACAGAAGTGAAAACATCAATAAATGAATCCTTTTTAGAAAAATTTTATTGTATGCCCATCGTAAATGGAATTTTTTACAAAAAAAGTACACATATATACACAGTATACATATATAGCTCATGGAAAGCGTGACGATGATTTATGCAACACTATATACGCTTCATTACTTTAATCGTGTTGCATAACCAAAAATAGTGTGTGTTGCATAAAAACGTGACGATGACGAAAAATCCATGTTTTTTCTTTATCCAAAAAAAGTGCTCAACGCGCCTAAAGAAGTTTTCACTTCAAAATTATATTTGGTTTTTATACCGAGTCAGGTCGGGTTCTGTTGGCACCACTACACCTCCACCTCATCTTAAAAAGACTCGATTCCCATCCATACAGCCCATGTACATCCAGTGTACATTTAATGACGTCCATTGACGTCCATTAGACGTTAAACGAAATAATAATGGTGGGACGACACAGGAAATAGAAATATATTATACTTACTTGATTGTTATTCACTTTAACACCATTAAAAGTTACAACTAATTACCAAAAAAGCTTGGGAAATTTCAATCTTGCTAATAACTGGCATAGCGCATGTGTACAATTTCTACATAACGTTACATTCTTCTCTTTTTACGCTTTCGGAGAACTATCGATGGCGTTATCGATAGCTATCGATATTTTTGACTATCGAACAAAATCGATAGTTTTCGGTACTATATCGATAGTTGAGATGTTTAGGTCATGAATATATTTTGAAAGCTGATATGGAGTAAAAATGCGATCAAAAAATGGGACCGAGAGAGAGAGATGATAGAGAGAAAGAGAAAGAAATAGAGAGATGGGAGAGAGAGAGAGAGAAAGAAACATTAGAGAGAGAAATAAAGATGAGAGAGAGAGGGAGATATATGGGAAAGAGAGGGAAGGAGAGAGATGGGAGAGAGAGAGTGATATGGAAGAGATAGAGAGATATAAGAGAGAGAAAGATGGGACAAAGAGCGAGAAAGATGGGACAAGGAGAGAGAGAAAGAGAGAGATAGGAAAGAGAGAGATATGGGAGAGGGAGAGAGATATAGGAAAGAGAGAGATGGGAAAGAGAGAAAGAAAGATGAGAGAGAGAGATGGGAAAGAGAGAGAGAAAGAGAGAAAAAGATGGGAGAGAGAGAGAAAAATGAAAGAGTGAGAGATGGGAGAGAGAGAGTGATGGGAGAGAGAGAAAGAAGGATGAGAGAGATAGGAAGGGAGATGGGAGAGAGAGAGAGAGAGATGGGAGAGCGAGAGAAGGAATAGAGAGAGAGAGAAAGACGGGAGAGAAAGACAGTGTATTTCGTGTGAGCACAATCATTATTTTAAACTGTCAGAATCTAAGGGTTCGCGACCCTCGTCATTTTGTAACGCTTTTTTCTCTTATTAGAAAGCCCATCATTGCTATAGAATATTTAAAAGAAAAAAATTCACGTTTGGAAGAGAAAATTTCAATTAAAAGTACTAAAAATCCGCCATATTTTCCAATTTTTGACAATTATTGACCACTTTTCAAAATTTCAACAATTATTGACCATTTTTGACAATTTATTATTGATCATTTTTGACAGATTTTGGCAACTATTGACCATTTTTGACAATTATTGACAATTTTTTCAAAATTTTAACAATTATTGACCATTTTTCAAAATTTTTGACAATTATTGATCATTTTTAATAGTTTTCGACAATAATTGACCATTTTTCAAAATTTTGAAAATTATTGATCGTTTTTGACAATTACTGACCGTTTTTCAAAATTTTTGACAATAATTGACCATTATTCAAAATTTCTGGCCATTATTGACCATTTTTTCAAAATTTTGACAATTTTTGACAATCATTGATCATTTTTGACAATTATATTGACCATTTTTTCAAAATTTTAACAATTATTAACCATTTTTCAAAATTTTTGACAATTATTGACCATTTTTGACAGTTTTCGACAATAATTGACCATTTTTCAAAATTTTGAATATCATTGATCGTTTTTGACAATTATCGACCATTTTTTCAAAATTCTGACAATTTTTGTTAATCATTGACCATTTTTGACAATTATTGAACATTTTTCAACATTTTGACAATTTTTCAAAATTTTTGACAATTATTGATCATTTTTCAAAATTTAGATAATTATTGACCATTTTTGACAGTTTTCGACAATAATTAACATTTTCAAAATTTTGACAATTATTGACCGTTTTTCAAAATTTTTGACAATTTTTGACCATTTTTTGCAGTTTTTGATAATTATTGACCACTTTTCAAAATTTCAACAATTATTGACCATTTTTGACAATTTATTATTGATCATTTTTGACAGATTTTGGTAACTATTGACCATTTTTGACAATTATTGACAATTTTTTCAAAATTTTAACAATTATCGACCATTTTTCAAAAATTTTGACAATTATTGACCATTTTTAATAGTTTTCGACAATAATTGACCATTTTTCAAAATTTTGAAAATTATTGATCGTTTTTGACAATTATTGACCGTTTTTCAAAATTTTAACAATTATTAACCATTTTTCAAAATTTTTGACAATTATTGACCATTTTTGACAGTTTTCGACAATAATTGACCATTTTTCAAAATTTTGAATATTATTGATCGTTTTTGACAATTATCGACAATTTTTGTTAATCATTGACCATTTTTGACAATTATTGAACATTTTTCAAAATTTTGACAATTATTGACAATTTTTCAAAATTTTTGACAATTATTGACCATTTTTCGAAATTTTGATAATTATTGACCATTTTTGACAGTTTTCGACACTAATTAACATTTTTCAAAATTTTGACAATTATTGACCGTTTTTCAAAATTTTTGACAATTTTTGACAATCATCGACCATTTTGACAATCATTGACCATTTTTGACAATTATTGACCATTTTTCAAAATTTTGACAATCAATGACTATTTTTGACAATTATTGGCCATTTTTAAAGACTTTTTTTCAAATTTTAATTTTTAAAAAATCAGGCACAAAATAACACAAATAATACCTAAAAGCTAGCAAAAACGCTGCAAATTAAAATTGAACAGGGTAAACAACAGAGTGATAGATGTCAGATGTCAACTTCACCGATGTAAAGCTATCGATAACAATCGATAGAAAAAATAGCACTATCGATAAATATCAATAGTCGGGATTATCGATAGTTCTCCATTCTTAGAGTGAAGGTACATAAATTTACAACAAGCCGATAATCAGTGAAAATATAATTATAAATGAAATTTTTAAGTTCCCCACCATTCCCGTGTAAGGAAAAAATTTGACTCGAGATCAAAGGCAAAAAAAAGAGTTTTTCGCGACTTTCAGCAAAACGTTGAGTTTTATCATAAAAATACTCCAGACAAAAATTGTAGATCATAAAATTATCTATAAAAAATATATCAATACTTTTTTCCCTACGAACCACCGTTTCTGACATATAACGATTCAAAAAGTTATAAAAGTTGTAACGCTACGTATATACATCTCTAGAGTTGTAATTACGTTTAAAATATTTTTCTATCGGTCATTATAACTTACACTTAAAATATAAAATATACATAAGTTATAACTATATAAGAATATCAGGTAAAATGAAACCCAATGTATAAATGGAACCCAGTTGAGTTTTATAACAAAAATATCAGAATATTGTTTTATTTGTGCTAAACTTTTAACTGAAAGTGAAATTGTTACTGTTGAACGTGGTATGAAGACATTAATTAATGCAAGTATCGAAAGAGCAGATGAAATATCGAAATATCTCAAAAATCATAAATCTGTGACAATACATGAAAATTGCCGTAAAACTTATACTCGAAAGTCTTCTATTGCTGCAGCTAAAAAAAGACAACGCGAAGAACAAGAAGCCATGCAAGTCATCTTCGTACTAGATCACGTGTCAGTGAATCAGCTTTTTGTTTTAAAAAACTATGTTTATTTTGTGGCCAGGAATTGAATGAAGAGTATGAAAGAAGAAAAGATTTTCGCCGTTGAATTACTTCAATTTAAAGGTTCAATTCTGGAAGAAACTCGGACTCGTGACGATGCTACAGCAAAAGCTGTTCTTGCTCGAGTCGAATTTGAATATGATTTAGTTGCTGCTAAAGCTAAGTATCATCATGATTGCTATGTTTCTTTCTTGAAACCTTCCATTGGAGCTAAAGTCGGACGTCCTAAATACGAAGCTACGAATCTGGCAATGGAGGAAATATTTACTTCCATTGAATATAGCGATGACTCTCAGTTCACTTTAGACGAATTAAAAAATGTTTGCAAAACTACGACTTTAGATTACAGAACGATCAAGCTAGATAATCATCATGATATTTTGAATCAAGCCTGGTACGAAAAATGAAAATGAATAAAAAAAGAAGAACGATTCGGAATCCTGGACGCAGCTGCAGCTATCATTCATCCAGACTACGTCCACCTTTGTATGTAAAACGAACGTACAATCTGAAATATCCTTTGTGTGCCACCTTTGGACGTACAATTGATGACATTCAGATTTGAAACAGCCCTTAAATGGACGTACAGTGTATATCCACCAATCTACTTACAATTGATGTACATCAAACACCAATGAATGCTTGGACCTGAAATGGTCGTTGAGTCGACGTCCATTAGACGAACGATTTGGTACATCCAATAAGCATCTATGTTTGTACGTACAATGAACGTATATCCATGGACGTTTGGACTTAAAATGGACGTCCAATAACAAGGTCCTGCGCACCTTAGGTATCTGATGTTGAATCTGCAAGTGGTCTGATTGTTTTTTAGAATGGTATGAGTTGAATCTTCCAGATCTTCTACTTCCAGAATCTTTACAGATTTGAACTTCCTATTTCTAGATTTTTTTCCAACTTCCTAGTGTCGTCGTTGTTGAAACTATGTTATAATTTGCACTGTGTAAGATTCTATTCATTCGTTTTTGTCTACATGTCGCTGATGTGATCAGAAGTGATAATAATTTCATTAGTAATATTGTTGGAGTTAGTTTAGACTTTGAAAAATCTACATTAGAGCGGAATCTCAAAGGAGTTTCGTTTGCAAAATTTGCAGACCGCATTCTGATTCCTGATATGTGTTGTTGTGATCCTTGACTTTGATTTCACAGATGTTGACAGTCTGTATAGTGGTCCCCCCTCCCCTGCCAGTGTTGTATAATTCAATAATGTTTTTTTTACAAAGCGTTAAATCGTTTAAAATGCTACTTCACAGTAGCATTTTAATCTGAATATGACCACTACATATGGTGGTGGAAAGTGTTGCAGAAAGAACAAGATACAGACTAAGAGAGGGAATTATTTGAAAAAAAAACCACCTCCTTACTTCTTAGAAATCAGAAAACCTTCGAAGAAATTTGTTACGGAATTAAGTAACAAGAAGGAATGGGATCCAAATACCATCACCAGACTTAAAAAGAATGCCATTCAATGGTACACAGACGGCTCAAAGGCAATAGAAGAAACTGATGGGATAGGAGTGTACGGGCCAGGAACCAAACTCCCTGAAAGCTTGGGAAAAACCCCGAGTATCTTTCAAGCGGATATTTACGCCATAAGAAAGTGTGCCCAGTTCAATATTGATAAAGGATGTAGAAGGCAAAGGATTATCATAATGTCGGATAGTCAAGCAGCCATTAAAGCACTGAGTTCTTGTGTAATCTGTTCCAAAATGGTGTGGGAATACCTAAGCAAACTAAATGTACTAGGCGAGAACAATATAGTCACCTTACTGTGGATTCCAGGACACACTGGGATAGAAGGAAATGAAATAGCAAAGAGGGGGACTGAAACACCATTTTGGGGGCCGGAACCCTTTTGCGGTATAAGCACCAATGTAATATTGGAAGAAATAGGCAAAGCCGAAGAAAAGAGAAGATCTGACCATTGGAAAGATCTAGTAGGACTTAGACAATCAAAGATTCTTCTGGGTGATTACAACCTGTTGAGATCAAATGAATGCATAAGTCAAAGTAAAACTGCACTAAGAGTTTTAACAGGCATCCTTACGGGGCATTGTCGCCTGAATGGGAACCTGAAAAAGCTCAAAATAGTGGAGGAAGAAGAATGTAGATTCTGTGGCATGGAAGAAGAAACCTCCATCCACATACTTGCGAACCTCACAGCAATTCAGATTCCTAGGGCACAACACCTTAGAGATTACTGGATAGAAGAGGTTAAATATCCTAAAATTCCTCCGGGAAACAGGACTAAAGGAGCTACTAGTCTCTGAGACTTTCCTCAGGAACTAAGTAGAAGTAAGGGGCACATTAGATCTTTTAGGTCTCAGTGAATGTCACCCCAATTTACATACATACATCAAGTCGATCTCTCAAGGTCATACATCTTTGTTACCAAAACAATTTTGCGTCTGGCTTCGCTTCTTGTTAGTTGGTGTATTCTTTGGTACTACGAAACTATTAGACATCAATTTAGATCCCCAAAAAATATGGGCTAGTCGTAGCATCTTAGTCCAACGTTCCCAGAAGTGTTCCGAGTTCAAATCTAACCCAACTTTTTAGTTACATTATTTATCCAGTTTTGTTAGTTTATGCCTTTTCAGAAGAATATGTCAATCGCATGTAGACATAAAGTAATCTTAATCGCCACCCTAAAGAACGCAATTTCCTATAATTCATTGAAAAGTCTATATGTTTGTTCCCGAATCGAGTTTTAAGTATGTTATTAATCTTATACGCATGCGTGGCTAGAATGAGGTAGCTGCGTGCTGTAACAGTTCCAAAAAGTAATCTATCATTTTTAGAAATTTCCTAAATTTGAACTTCGGATTTTCTATCGATAAATAAAGCAGTACAAAAATAATTATTTAAAATAAAAACGCATGCGCGAAATATAGGAAGTTAAATTTCGATGAAAAACTCTGATTTATTCAAAATCGCACTTTCAACTAAAAAATGAGCCTCACGACCACTTGAAGCGGTGAGATAATAATTAAAATTAAGTATCAGTAATATTTTCTATAATTGATAAGATTTGTTATTAAAAAAAAGTATCTAATATCATCGAAAAGAATTAACAATGTTATCAGAGCTGAAGAACGGTGGATATAAATTTGATATTGAATTGAATGGTGATGGTGATGGTGATGGTGATGAAGAAAATATGGGAAAATGAAAGTGTATTTCAAGTGAATTGTGTGTGAATTTTGTGAAATAAATAAAAAGGAGTGGAAATATACATGCATTTTGGGCTAAATATAAAACATTTTGAGATGGATTTAAGTTTATTTTGAAAGAGAGAAATTCTAACAATGAAAAAGTCAAGAAACGTATTGTGGAACTTGGGATATATGCGAACAAAAAACGGATGGACACGGCCTTAATAGAAACAGAAAACAATTGTAAGGCTCGACCAAAAGGAGGGTAGGATGCAAAAAAATGTTCAAAGAGTACCAATTGGCCCTAACCACAGTGTCTATCAGAAAACAGTAATGGTTACGCAGAGCTGAGCCTAATTGTCAGTAAATATTTTAATTTTTTGTTCTCCTGAAGTTTTTATCAGTACAGGCTACACCGGCAATTTTTTCTGCTCGACCAAGGCTAAAGAACTCTTTCTAGGTTCTTTTATACCAGCACCAGAACAATCGTTTGTTTTGGAACCATTGGTGAACCAGATGATGTCTCCAGGATTACCTGTGGGTGCATCACCTGTTCCCTAGATGGGATGATGAGAAAGAACGAAGACGGATGCTGAGAGGAAGAGGAAGGATAGAGGGAAGAGGGAGATATAAAGAGAAGAAGAAGGAACTGGAGCGTAGAGTGGAGAGGGAGAAAAGAGGGAAGTGGGAAGAGTTACTGGGGCAATTGGAAAACAATCCATGGGGAACGGCGTATGAGATAGCGGTGAAGAGGATGGGTGGAAATAGGAACGAGGTTCTAGAGGAGGATTGGGAGAAGGGGATTATAGAGAAATTGTTCAAAGGGGGAGAAGGGGTGGGTGGCAGAATTCAGGAAATCCAAGATACAAGGGGGGTAGTGAAAATGAGGGGGATAAGGCCGGTAGAGAAGTGGGAGGTAGAGGATTGGGGGAGAAACATTAAAGTGAGAAAAGCCCAGAGATAGATGGCCTGAGGGGTGATATGGTGAAGAGGCTGTTGGATGACAATAGGGAGTACTTCTGGGAACTATTCAACAGGGTGCTGAGGGAGGAGGAGTTCCCGGAAGGATGGAAGGTAGCCAGGGTGATACTAATGGAGAAGGCGGGTAGAGAGGGGAAGCGGGCGGGGGACTATAGGCCTATCAGCCTGCTGTGTGGTATGGGTAAATTGATGGAGCGGATAATAAGGGATAGGATTGAGGAGGAAGTTGGTAGGGATGGGGGTTTTAGGGTAAACCAGCACGGGTTCACGAAGGGGAAATCTTGCATCTCGGCACTGAGCAAAGTGATGGGTTTGGTGGAAAGAGCTAGGGAGGGCAGCTGGAGGAAGAAGAAATTGGCCCTACTCGTGTTCTTCGACGTCGGGAACGCGTTCAACAGTGTCAGCAAACGGGCAGTGTTGAGCGCGTTGCTGAGGCTTGGAGTGGAGCAGGGATTGGTTAACCTGGTGGAGGACTACCTGACGGGGCGTGTGATTGTAGACTCCAGAGGGAGGAGATATGAGATGGAGGCTGGAGTGCCTCAGGGCTCGGTTCTTGGACCGACGCTCTGGAAGTGTGTGTTTGATGAGGTTTGTGGGATAGTATGTGAAGAGGGATGTGAGATTACGGTGTATGCGGACGATGTGTGTCTGGTATGTACGGCAAAGGGAGAGGCGGAGATAGAAAGAAAGGCGGAGAGAATGTGCAGGAAGATTGTGGGGAAGATAGAGCGGTGCGGACTGGAAGTGGCGGAATATAAGACGGTGAGGTTGCTAGTGAAGGGACGGAGCAGGGCAAGGGAAGTGGGGGTGATGGTTAAGGGAAGGAGAATTCGCATGGAGGAGTCTGACAAATACCTAGGGGTGTGGTTGGATAGCCAATTATCCTTCAAAACCCATATGGTAAAGGCGGCAGAGAAGGGTAAAGTGAGGGCAGCATGGCTGGGGAGATTGATGTGTAATGTGAAAGGGCCGGGAGAGTGGAAGAGGAGGGTAATTCGTAGGACGGTAGAGCAGAGTATGCTGTACGGTGCGGAGGTGTGGGGTGAAAGAGCGGGGGTGAATGCGAGGGTTAGGCCACTTCTGCGGATGCAGAGAGGGATACTGCTGAGGGTGGTGCAGGGGTACAGGACAGTGGGTGGACTGGCAGCAGCGGTGCTGGCAAGGTCCTACCCATTAGACGTGTTGGCTAGAGCTAGGAGCAAACGCTGGAGGGGTGCGACCAAAGAAGAGGTGCGGGAATGGATGGAGGAGGAAATGGAGAGAAGGTGGGAGGAGTATGAGGGCGCGCTAAAAGGAGCGATTGGAGGGGAGAGATTGGATGGACCGGAAATTCGGGGAGGTGAACTACTTCTTGACACAAGTGCTCACTGGACATGGGTCGAGAGTAGGGTACCTCCACAAGATTGGGAAACGAGAGACTGGTGTGTGCGAGAGGTGTGAAGTGGAGGATGATGTGGGGCATGTGTTTAGATGCCGGAGGAACGAGGAAGTTCTGAAGAAGTTGGAGAGGAAACTAGGGGAGGCGGTGTACTGGGAAAACATGGTGGAGATAATGTTGAGGGGGGAGGAGTGGATGGAGGTGAGTGGAGTAGTAGAGAGCATGGTAAGGGGGAGAGAAGGACTCGATATGGCATGAGAGGCAGGAGTGATAGGAGGGAGAAGATGACGGTGTAAGCGGAGAGTGTGCGAGGGACCGCCGCCTGTCTCGAAGTATGCTAGGGAAGTGATTCGGAGACGGGGGTAACGGCGAGTTTGAGGTGGGTTTGGTTGGTAGGCATCTCCTTGGGGATGAGACGAGATGAAAAGATGGGATGATGATATTCACTCGCTCAGTGAATATATTCTCGGGTGTCATGCTATAAAAACTCATGTGAAATATGAGTTCATCCAGTATTGTCCCATCCGGCTCGAACTTTGTTCGGAGAACATAATTATACAGCCTAAGAATTTCCATAATCGCCTCTGCTTTTACAAAAAGTTCCAAAGGAGGAAGGCCAATAAGGGCTTCCATTGATGCCAACCCCGTGTAATACCTACCAAGGAGAGCTCTTATTGGATTGTGGTTACTATATTAACTGCAGAGGACACTTTTGTCCTCCTCCACTAGACCATCGTTCCATAGGTGATCGTTGGCCTTATCGCAGTTGTGTAACAACGTCGGGTCGTGTTCCCCAGAACTGTTCTGCATTGCCAGAAAAGCCCAGTTACCCTGGTATTAATTTTTTTCCAGTTATGTTCTCCCAAGGGTTACTCCCAGATATCGCCATCTATTAAGGTTCGTAAATTCATATTTAGAAATAAAATACGACCATTCTTATCTACATCGATCAAACAACGATCTTTTTATTAATAAATAAATTCATAGTTACGTAAATCGTACCTGTTTCTTGACATTTTCTCCCGGACTCGCCTCCACTACCTACCGTTCGATTGAACTTACCGATTCATTCATACTTTTACACTTAGATCTCATTAATTTCATTATGACCTTCTCGACCACCTTCACACACATTTTAAAAATTATAAATAGCTATTTGCAGTCTCTTAGTTGCAGCCTTGCAGCCAGTGATTTCATCGTACGATTTTTTTTATTGTTGTCGTTGGTTGTTGCGATAAAGTGGCGTTTAGAATGTCGCTTTGACCGTTTTAATTATGTATAAATAATTGCATTGCAACTAGGTTACGTTAGTCGAGTTGAGTTACTAATTTGTGGTTTTCGTATTAATATTTTATATACCGGGTGTCCCAGAAGTTTCTGACCCATTTTATGCTTCTTTCAAAATCATTCGGTATAATTTTTTTTAAACGTAGGTATTAGTTAGCAGGCAAATTTTGTAATTGTTTTTTATTTAAAACGTATGTGTCAGACATCTTTATCTAATAAACAATCATCATTAAAAACCAAATAAATTACTCATTTTTCATCTAAACTTCAACAAATTATACATTTTCGGAACGGGAAAGAGTTCAGCTTTCAGATGGAATAAAAATATATAGGTTGTTCCATTAAAGAAAACACCCTATATAAGATTTCACAGATTAAACATTTATACTGAAAAAACTTTATATAAAAAGAAATTGTTCAACGAAAACCGCACCTCCCTATCGTTTCTGAGTTCCCAGATTTTTGCAGTTAAAATGGATCAGAAACTTCTGGGACACCCAGTATTAAATTTTATGCTACTGCCTCTCAGAATTCCGCAATATTAAATTGACTATTTGCCTCGTGTACCGGGTGTCCCAATGAGAATGGGTCTCGGTCATTATTAGAAAAAATGTTTTATCACAAAAGTGGTCTCAAGAAAAACCTGGAAATTATTTTGAAGTTTGTATAACAAAAACAATAATCGCATTCTTCCAAAAATTCTGCGTATATTTGATATTACAAGTGTTAGTCTATCTGCTCAAATAAGTGGGAAAAAACTCCCATAACTCCGGTTTTATAACTCGCCCAGTGTAAGTTGGAATTTGGACTTTGGACTTCTGATATGCGCGGTAGAACATCCGAGACTCACTGAAATGAAGGACCCCAGTCTCTGTTTTGACCGCAAACGGTTAATATCGCAGTAATTCCAGTGGCGTAGTAGTGAAGTGTTACTGGATAATGTTGGCAGTACACAATTACGAAACTGTATTCTAAATTATAAAGCTGTACCCACATTAAAAAATATTCATAAACAGTTTTCTGAAGAATTTGAATACGAGAAAAACGATAAATGATCGAAAAGTGTTAGTAGAACGGGATACAATTCGACATTTAAGACTAGAATTTTTAAGAAAAATTGAATAATATTCTTATATTCATTCTAGTCATACTCATGGCCAAGCATGGAGCAGCAGTAGCAGCGAACAACTCTTTGTTCCAGATGCGTATGTCCGTTGGAAATCGACTACTAAACCTGGAGACTATCAGGACGAGATGAACTTTGAAAATTTCCAAAAATGGCTAATGGCTAACACCTATTACCAAATTTGTCCATGGGAAGTGTTGTTGTACTGGATAATGCATCTTACCACAACAGACTTGCGGAAAATATGCCAACATCTTCAACAAAGAAACTAGAAATGTAACAGTGGTTGAGGGAAGGAAATATTTCATTTTACGACAATTTCCTAAAACCACAATTATATGCAATTATCAAAACTTATAAACCCAAATAATTAACCGATTTTTGCAAATTTAGTCTCCTTGAAAACAGCTCTTTTCCACTAACATAATAGTAATCATTTTGACATAATCTAATGAGTAACATCCATGCTAGAGAGGACTATTATAATTATAATTATTTTTTAAAGTCAAAGTTTAATTCCATCGCCCCACATTTGCATGTCGCGTTATAGGGCGGAGTAGGGGTAAAGTGAAAAGCGCTCGGCAGAGCAGCCAAGGCCAATATGGCGGCGCCCATTGCTCGCATCAGGTGACCGTGTAGTATTTATATTCTCACTCATTCGTGCAAGTACTCCGCTGTATTTGTGTATTTTGATCAGTGTATTGATGTAAATATTGTGGTTTACTTGATCGTGATGGACAGCGATACAGCTAGTGAGTCAAATAAACAGGTCAACGAGGAAGAAAATCATTATGTGGTTTTATAAAACCACGATGTAAGTGATGCAACTGAACATTTTCGGAAAATTATTCTATTTAGGGTATTAAAATCGCGTTTTTAATCTAAATTTAATAATTAGAAAATGGGAAATCAATAGTAACTTTCTTGCGTGGATAAAACATGTATTCAATGAAGATGATTTGCGGAAGTTTTTCATAGATGCACCGGACATTACGTATTTATTTTTGAATGTGGTGGCCATTTGCGGTATCCTTGGGTCTTGTAGATGTGAATTATACGATTTGCGTTTACATGATATCAATGAAGAAGAAAACGTATTTCCGACCATCTAAGATAGTGTAGACTCGACGTTTTGCTGTAACCGACAGTGAAGCAATTATGTGCGTTTGGTGAAGCAGTATTAATAATTGCGCCCCCAAAATGTAAGCACGACCAGAGATCTAAGAAGGTCGTAAATCAATATAAGCCGACGACCTATTGTTCGAAATATAGATAAGCAATAAAAGTGTTTGTCCCTTAAAATATTCCCAGGTCCAGATTAAAATATCTCATGAAATACTTTGGCATTTTAATAATAGTGGGCTCTACATTATTTTTGGCTTTTGTTGACATTTTTCTATTAAAATTTATTTCATAATAAAACTACTCCTGGAAAACTATATTTGCTGATCTTTACAATTGTTACGATGATATGTCAATATCGAAATAATTATCAATATCCTTTCATAACTTTTTCATTAAATAGTGGAATTAATTAGAAACGTTTATAACATTAATTCTCAATTATAATCAAGCGATTTTTCTTAATAATTATCTTAACCCAATATCATCATCATAAAACAAAATTTAATGGCTAGGGCAGGTACAACTCTGTATAGAATCGACCGCCTGGTGATAACTCAAGTGGTTGGTGATTTATGACCTTCTTATATTTCTCGTCGTACTTTACTAATCAAGTGGTTGGTATTAATACATTTGGGTCATGTCCTTTGCAAATTGCATTGGATGATACTGATAAGTACGTCCGCTACCATTATGGCAAATATGGCATGACAATAAATAAAATCCAACGATAAGTAGGATGAAAATTGGCAGCTACAGCGACTAGTTAAGCTGAAGAGAGCATTAGCAATAAGAAGAATGTTTCAAAGATTATTGGGAGTGCCATTAGAAAGTTCAACCTCATTGAGTTATGAGAATGTTAATAGTATTAATTTAAATACCATTCCTTCCTAAAAATTAATATCAAAAACAATACAAAATGTACTATGGGACACCAACAAAAAAAATAACTCACATAAGAAGAGAAATCAATATTCTGATTTAATTGGAAGCAAATTTCTGCTTCTATTTTACTTCCTCAACGTTTTTGTCTTTTTAGACAATTATACTAGAGGATAATTCTCCAATTTCATTCATAAAGCCGGATCGTGATTGTATACAGGATGTTGAAGTGATTACGGTTGATCGTTAAGGTCGTTTAAAGTTTAATGCTCACTATGTTCGCATATTTCAGAATCTAACAATAAGCGAGCAATCTATACTTATTACAAGGAAATGAAAATTGTTTAATGAAATAAAGGACGGGAGCGCACTATGAAGGCTGAAAATTACAAAAAGAAAGGAGTTTTCGTAAGCAAACATTTTGTTTCTTTTGGTGGTATTAAAAATAAGATAAGTTTAGAAGCATTAAGAAAATATCGATTTTGCTGTGATAATACTTCCATCCGGGATATTAACCTTGAGAGCATTAATCATATAGTAGATCCCAAGGTTTAATTAATTAAACTGTCGAAATATTTTGAGCACGATTTTGCTTGGAAAATAATTTATTTCCTGGATAACTTGAAACCAAATAATTTTATTGATAATAAAATTTGACAATTTGTAGTGATGAGCAAAATTGGTCTTGGTCTTGCAGTCTCGGTCTTGGTCTTGCGAAAAAGCAAGACCAAGCCTATCATCACCAAGACCAAGAACAAGACCAAATACACAAGATTGAACCAAAAATTCCCACTTCAGAACATATCGTCCCACTGTTTGAAAATAAAAAGGATCTACAAGAATGTAGAAATAAGACAGATAAAATAACCCAGACCAAGACTGGATACTTTACAATATGCTACTATTCACAAGTCATCCTCTTCCCACACACACATCAAGAAAATAATTTCAAATTGAATTACGAGTAAGAATATACCAAGCAAGAAGTAAAATCGAGAATAATTTTTGTTTAAATAATTCCTGGTAAAGTTAAAAGTAAAAGATATTGTCTGAATAAATTAATTTACATCCCTCTATGGCAGGGGTTCCCAACCGGTGGTACGCGTACCACCGGTGGTACGCGTACCACCAGTGGTACGCGGGAACGTTTCAGGTGGTAAGCGTGAGTGATGTGAGCAACATGCTATTAATAGCTTCTGTCTGCTTGTCTGTCTGCTTTCATTGACGTGGCGCCCCCTATAACATAATGTAAAATAATATTCCTTGGAATAATAGTTTTATACTATTAACGCTTTACAAAGTTTTGATAATATTTTCAAAAACGTGACCGTTTACTTAAAAGAAACAACTACTTCTCCGGCTATATGCCCCGACAGACCTTGAATTATTATACTTCTAAGTTTAACAGTGTCGGTATGATCTACAAGATTTAACCAACCATTCTGGTTTGCAATTAGAAGGGACAATACTTGTAGACCAGTTTCGGTGTAAATCAATGTCTGTCGGGGCATATAGCCCGAAAAGTAGTTGTTTTTTCTAAGTGAACGGTAACGTTTTTGAAAATCTTAGCAAAAAATTAAA
Organism: Lochmaea crataegi; assembly: GCA_947563755.1. NCBI lineage: Eukaryota > Metazoa > Arthropoda > Insecta > Coleoptera > Chrysomelidae > Lochmaea > Lochmaea crataegi. The sequence goes on from OX387424.1 coordinate 68,088,155, forward strand.
AAATAACCCTTATTTTCCATTACTTATGAATCACCCTGTAAACTTATACTCGTTTCTGAGCAGTTCATTAGTATAGCCAAGATCTCCCAAATTGTACTTATCTTTAATGTTAATAATTCACCAGCTGATAATATTAATATTGGGAATTTTTGTATCATGAGGAAGTTGAAGAATTAGATAATGATATAACCGCAAATCAAATCAATACCATTAACGTGAATGGTGACTCTTTCTTGTATCGGGAAATGGTGAAATATTGCTTATGGAAAAATTGGTGATTTTATAAATTATACAAAAAATGTTTTTCACAACAAAACAAAACTATAGTTCGTTGAACTAAATTTGTTTATCAACTTTGTAGGTTAATCACCACTATTGTGAGATAATAATGTAAAATATGGAAATTCAACTTTCGTTGTTACTGTTGGTAGCTTTGTTGATATTTTTCGAAAGAAATCGTAGTCTGATTATTGTATGGCTTTGGAAAAAAAGTTTTATGCCAAAGTCGCACAAAAGAAGGTAAATTGAATAGTATTTAGAGACAATGGTGGTTCGCTGTGAAGTGTGCAAAAGAAAGTGCAAAAGTGGTGTTTACAATGCATCGTTTTACAGGTGAATGAGTTCTGAATTCCCAGATTTTGGCTACAAACAAAGTGTGTTATCATCAGTATAGTACAGGGTGTCCCAATATTTTTTTACAGGCTATAACTCAGGAACTAACGAATAGGTTTATTTGAAAATTGGGTAATCTTTTTGGGACCTACAGTAATTTCTCCGAGGTATGCAGGGTATCTGTGACGTCAGCAGGGACGTCATCGCAATAAAAAAAATTCAATGGAAAGGGGGATCGAACTTAGCTCAAAAGAAAGATCTTTTTATTTCAAATTCAATAGTGTATCACAGTGAGGGTACTCAAGTGGATAATTATACCAAATTTTCAGTTTGTAGCCTTTAAAAAAAACCTTGGGACACCCTGTATATAGTCCAGTAAATAAATGGTCGCGGAAGCGATTATACCTGCCGGTCCATGAATTTTCCGTGAAGGGTATCGTTTGACTAGTAGTTGAACATCCAGAAATTTCACACACTTAATCGCCATTTTGGGGGGTATTCCCGAACCCCCAAAGTTCCAAAAATTGGTTTCCTGCCAATATCTCCTAAAATATGGCATTTAGAGAATTTTTATATAGAGGAAAAATGAAGATCAGGTCATTATCTACGAAAATGGTCCTCATGATTTTTGCCGAAAACTTGATAGTTTTCGAGTTATGTTGAGCTCCCGCTCCGGAGTCGAAAGAGCGGGTTCTTTGCACTTACTCATGACCGGGCGAACAAATTATTCAATATCTCGGGTAAAAATGCATATTTTTTTACGATTCAAAATTCATATGAAAGGGGAAATCCACAGCTATCATATCCGATTATTCAAGGCCCATTTTTATATTTCCACCATATTTATAAAATGGGTCAAAGATTTTGTAATAACTTTTTAATAATAGACATTTACTCTCGATTTTTTATTATTACGGGTCCTTTAAAGGTCTCTATTGATCTCAGAAATTTTTATTGGCCATCTTTCTTGCCCCTTTATTTTTCAGTTGGTGTTTTTATTTCCAAATTTTTGCTGTTTTTCGAGTTTGGGAATATTTTGCAAACAATCACTGTCTAAAAGTTTGTACATTTTTCAACTTCGTTTTTTGCGAAAAATATTAATGTTGCTAAAAAAATCATAATTACGATTTTTGTAGATAATGAACTCTTCATTTTTCCCCTATATAAAAATTCGCTATGTGCCATATTTTAGGATATATTGGCGGGAAACCAATTTTTGGAACTTTTGGGGCCGGGAATACCCCCCACCCCCCAAAATAGCGATTAGGTGTGTGAAATTTCTGGATGTTCTATTACTAACCCTTCCCTTCACGGAAAATTCATGGACTGACAGGATTTTTGTACATTTTGCCTACTTTTCTGACCTTTTATCCGGTGAGCCAAGTCCGATTCTGACTTTCTGCAACATTAGTATACTTATTGGTATGGACAAAATAAATGCATTGACGTACTTGACAATCCACCAAATTTTCATCAAATTCGAAATTATAGTTTTGGAGTTATGAATAAAAATGTATTTTTAATTTGTAACTTTAAAGCCCTATAACTCAACAAAGGAGGTCCGTAGAAAAAAAATTATATGAAATTATGACATTATTTTAACACCTCCTACTCATTCCCAAGTTTTGGCCTCTCATTCCTGGGACACCCTGTATAGCAATGTCCTGATTATTTTTAAGGAAATAGCATGAAAAACTCAACTTTCTACCATATTTATTTACATTACATAAGATTGCCTCAAAAATATTTGATTAGATTATAGATTAACACAAGACAAAAGAATAGATCATGTAATAGCCGTTCGCCTTATAAGTCATGACTGACCTATGTAACATTAATTTCATAATCTTTGTTCTGAAAATGTCCATTATTTCATTCATGTTTTAGCAAAATATATCACAAAACGGTAAAACAAACTTGAATTATTGTTAAATAAACAATGCAACTGATTTGATACAAGCGGACATAATGCAGTTTCCCGATAAGGAGCGAAAAATGAATGTTCAACGGAAGCGATGAGACTGGCAAAAGTCCCCATTAGTCAGAGATTTGATAAAGTTGTTCGAGTTTGTTAATTTTTTAATAGTTATTATTATTTTTGAATCATCCACGTACTAATTACCAGGCGAGCAAATAAAAATTCTATAGCAACAATGCCTTCGAGAAAAATCTAAAAATCATTAACAAACTTGTAGGTCCACCACTAGAAGGTGTAATTGATTTCCAAAAGTCTAATTTTACAAAATTTACCCAATTAAGGAGCATGACAAAAAAAGTCATCGTATTCCCCAAAAAATTCTCCGTATATTTGATATTACAAGTTTTAGTTTGTAATATTCAAATTAGAGGTGGAGGAGAGTGGAAACTTTGTTATGGACAAACGCCTGCAAGCCCGGTTCTACTTAATTGATCTTTGCAGACTTGGTCTGGTTGAAAACAGATCTTTGTTCACATCTTATGATTCAAATAAATCAACTAGGTAGTACTGATTAAAATATACCTTCACCTACATGGAGCTCAGCTTCGGTGACTTTTGAATCTCCGTTTTAAAAGGAGGAATGCATAGTTCAGCTCATCTAGTACAAAAAAATACCTGAATGTTAACGGTGGTCACTTTGCACACATTATTAAATAACAGTTTTTTCTTGTTAACAGTTGTCTTTTCACTATTTGTAAATTTTTTATTCTTTAAAGAGGGCATAAGAAAAGTTGAAAGAGCGCCAATTTTAAACAACGATTAAATAACAATGGAAGGCTGGTATCAAAGGGAAAACAAAATGATTGAATAGAGACTTACCAGACATTTTAAATGAGGTATGACTTGATACCTAATGCCTTATTTGAAAAAATTTAAGGGGTTTCTCCAGTAGGGAGGGGGTAGAGCTTCGTTCTCGTCTCGAAAAAGCGAGACGAGACGAGAAATTTTTGAAAATATTATGGGCGATACCGAGACCACATACAGCGCAACCTGAGAGACTCGTTTAAATTTTTTATTAGAAAAAATAAGAAAAGGTCTACATAGAGAACAATACATTTTACTATATATAAAATCTGATGACCATCTGTAAAATATTTTATTGTAAATTTAAAGTGGTGGAATAAAATGATGAAACAGGTCGATTTTACCAAAATTAAATCGACACTTCCTGTATCTCCTCAAATACAATATGGTCGTGAAACTCAGCAGAATGGTTTAGGTTTCATTAATATGATAAGCCTTTTTATTAAATCTTTTAGAAGCTATTGGGATAAATAAAAAAAAATTCAGTAATCTTCTTAACGACCAAATATATATCAACCATTCTTCCTTATTAAACTTATTTACCTAGAAGATAGGTCAGGAAGAATTGTTGTGAATGAATTTCCAGGTAAACTTGTTCAATAATTTTGTTTCTTTCTAATATGTCTCATTTTTGAAATATTAAGGGTGGGTCCTTTTCAAATGAACAGTGTGTATTATTTATGCACACACAAAGAAAAATTGTAAAGATAGGAAGAGAACTATTGCGGTCACTTCAGTTTAAAGGATGTGGTCATGTGTATCTAAAGGAGAGGTGAATAAGTGGGATAGGAAGGAAAAAATATGAAAGGACACAAAATATATATCGAATTACCCTTGTATATTCGCTATTTACGTCAGAGTTAGTGACAATTTTGAACTCATACCATACAATTCGTGTTTATTTTTTACACAATAGCCATTGGATGGACTGTTTATTTTGTAGCTGCCCAAACATTATTTTAACAGTTCCAGGTAAATAAAAAACAAACATGAGTATATTTACCAACCGCCACTTTAGTTTTCGGGTTTTACCGAACCTTTTAGTCAAATTTTGACAAGATACATCGATTAATTTTTTTGGATACGTTTTGTGTCTGATCAATTTTGTACCTTTTGTCATCTTCAGATAATTTAACTAAGAAATGCAGTGACGCATTTAAAATGTCTCCGTATCTATCTCCAATGGATAAATATATTCGTGGCTATGATGTTCTGACATTATAGTCCTTATGCACACATCCTTTTTTCTATATTGTGGCTTCTTGTACCTTCATTCAACTAACATCCGTACACAATTGTGGTGAGACCCATGGTTACCTATGGAGCCTTAATTTGGTGGCCAAAAACCGAACTGGAGCTATCAAAATTTCAGAGGCTTGCCTGCCTGTGCATAACGGGTGCGATGAGAAGCGATGGAAGCCATTCTCAATCTTCCGTCTCTTGCTCTGCATGTTAAGGAGGAAGCGAGAATGGCTGCACATAGTCATTCCAGAATCTCAGATGTTATAAAAAACTCGCTTCTTAAAATGAGAAAAGATAACATGTTGGCCACAATTAACGACAACCAGCTAAACTGGGATGGGTTGGAAGCATGCAGTCAGGAAGAAACGTTGGTGTGTTACTCAAACGGATCTAAAACTGATAAGGGAACAAGAGCTGGAGTACATGGTGCCGGACCCAGGTGCAATGTCCACGCATCTATATTCCAGGCAGAAATCTACGCTATCGACACGTGTTTGCAAACATCGAAAGGGGGTATAGAGGCCAAAAGAAGCACATGCATACAATTGGCATATATAGGAAGGAACCTATTTGTCGGTTGAGCATGGAAGAGGAGGAAACAGCCTCTCACATTATCTTCGAATGTGAAGCACTGTCTCATTGGAGATATAGACTCCTAGGACTAGAATATACAAGGGAAGATTTCTCCAAGAAGGACCTAGTGAAAAGACTGTTGAGCCTGATAAGGGCTACTGGTCTCTTCACAAAACCGGTATAACTAAGAGCACAAAAAGCCTAAAGGCTGAACTAAAAAGTAAAAAATAATTCTTAATCTAAGAATAAAATTATTAACGAGAAAATTACTGTCAGTGTGACAACTACATTTTTACACTAACTCGGCATTTCGGAATAGAACTAGTGAGAAATTATAACATTTGATCGAGCACACCCCACCCTATTACCACAATGACATTAATTTTCTCGTTAATAATTTTATTGATGAAATAAAACAAATTAATTTGTTTAAATCTTCATTATTTATTTTGAACTGGCGTTCAAATTAAAATTAGTGACGAGTTTCGCTACACAGTAGCTTTTTCAAACTAACTCGATGCCAGATCAAAGTTATGTTTTTTAAATGGAACACCCTAAATTTTACTACTATATTATATTGTCGTTTATTTGAGTGGGTAAAAATCGAGTTTAAAGGTTGGATGTGTTACAAAGAAACATACAAGTAAAGCTAATATGAAGCGTGTAAAAAAATTGAAAATAAACTTTGGTTTTTCAATTTTTTTCCAGCATTTTTGATAAAAATATAACATTTTTGCAACAATGTGCGACAAAACCTTGGAATATTTTTAATAATTTAATGAAAACTGCACTCCGATATCTTTATCTTTTTTGACAAGTTATCAAGTTGTTAAAATATGCCAATAATATATTATAAAGACAAACTTATTTAATCAATTGAATACTGAGAATGTGGGCGCCTGATAAGCTTGGTAATCTATGAAATAAATAAAAACAACGATAAAACAAAATAATCTTTTGTCATTGTTTGGGGAAATTTTATTTATACTATTATTACCGATGATCATAATTCTTTAATAATACTATAATCTTCAAAATTTTAGGCTTTTTTTCTAATTAACTCGATGGATATTTAAATAGACTCTCAATTTTAAATTGTGCGATGTATTTTTATCTACTATACAAAAAAATCATTGTGTGGTTTTATGAAACCTCGATGCAAGTGAAACTTTTTTTCGGATTTTAGGCAATTAACACTCTCATCGCCGTGTGTATCATTTTTGATACACCATGGTTTACTTCGTGCAGGCCGCGTGTATTGAAAATGATACACCGATTATTATAGTGTCTAGAACTGCGGTGTATTCGTTGCAATACACCTCCCATATGTTTTACATTAAGTTGAAGTTCCTTTGGCCTGTGACTATATATATTTTCTGAAAAATTTGGCCTGGGTGTGAGATATAGGATATCTTCTGATTATGCAATGAGGAACATATAAAGGAGAAACCGGTAATATTTTACAAATAAACAATATTACTTTTGGATCAAAAAAAATTGTTTTATTCATGGAAAAGTACAAAAAACAAAGTATCCTAAAATAATAATAAAAAAATGGGGCTCAATGAAAACGTACAAGAAATACAAAAAACAAACTATCCTAAAATAATAATAAAAAAATGGAGTTCAATGCAAACGGTTGAAGCAGTCTCTACAAAAATATGGTTTGTTGTCGCAACTGTCACAGACGGTTTTTACTTGCGAAGCCATCTTTTTTGTACCATTCACAATCTTGCCGTGTTTTCCATATATTCGGTAACATTCAGTGCACCGACCCCTTTTCTTCTGATCATGCTCAATCAGATGATGAACCTTTCTCTTGTTCACACCTGCCCTTTCATTACAAACGAGAAGAGATCTTATAACTTGTTCTCTAAACTGAGTTATCGTCAACTTTGAAGAGTGTACGGTGTTTTCACAGTATAGGAAGTAAGCATTCACAAGGGATGTTCCCCATATAACCTCGATCATCAATTTCCTATACCATTTAGTACCCCTACGAAGCGCTGTATTGTACGAAGCCAACTGATCGCTAACATCGACTGAAAATTTCCCAGTATCGTAGTCTACAACGCATGTAGGTTTCTCGGTTTCCCATCCGGTTTTTGACGTAACAGTTTGGGTATCAGTTCCTAGATGAGTGGTAGACAACATCATGACGTCCCTTTTGTCTTTCCACTTGAGGACCGTAATGCCTTCGTCTGATTCCTTGGCAATAATTTCACCCTTTCGTAGTTTTGCGGATTTAATTTCATCAGGAATATACTTTCTGTTTTTGCGGAGAGTACCCACAGTGTGTGTGCTGTGGGACAGTAGTTTGTAAGCTAAGGGTACGCTTGTGTAGTAGTTGTCAATATATAATATTCTACCGTCATCCAAAAGATCATTGACTAATTTCAAAACCACATTTTCAGAAGCTGGCATATTGTCATCTTTATCTTTGCCTACATAAACGGACATGTTCCAGGTATAGCCCTTATCGGTGCATAATTTATATAGTTTTATTCCATATCGATGCCTCTTGGAGGGGATGTACTGCCGGAAAATCAATCTTCCCCTCCAAGGTACCATAGTTTCGTCTATGCAAATTTTCTGGCCTGGCGTATATGAGGACTTGAAATTACTTACAAACATCTGAAGAATGTCGTCTATTTTGTACAAACGATTCTGATGATGACCCTCGTTATCTGCGAAATGCCAAAATCTTAGCAGAAGTTCAAATCTATTCCGCGGCATAGTGTATTTTGGAAGGGTGAATGCATATAGGTCACTTCGGCTCCAATAGTCTACTAACTTAGGTACTTTGACCAAGCCCATCCATCCAATCAAGGCGACAAATTGGGTCATTTCTGTGATATCAGTGGGTACCCATCCGTGCAATCGTGACTGAGGTGGAACATCAGTTTTTTCTAGAACCTGAGTTGCATAGGCGTTCGTTTCGTTTACCATTTTATTCAAAATATCATTTGTCAGGAAGAGGGTAAAGTAGTCTACAGGCTCCGCTAATGCTAAAATACCACTGACATTGCTATCCATTCCACTGGTTCCTGTAAATGGAATGTTTTTTTGATTTCCAGCTGGATCGTTCCATAACATGTTGGCATAAAAATTGACGTTGGCAGCAGGACGTTGAGGAGAAGAAGATCTGCTGCTGTTTTGTGATGAGGAAACGTCATTATCAGATGCTGTACTATCCGTATCTGATTGGTTATCCGTATCTGATTGGTGATAGGTCGGGTCAGCATCCGCGTCATCTACGTCTTCTTCACTCATGTCTTCTTCAAAGATATCAGGATCAACCCTACTCGTACTGGGCTGCTGCGAGTCTTCTAATAAGGATTGGTTGTTGACTGGCGGAGACGAATCTACTTCTTCTTCGAACATATAGACTGGATCATCTGGGTACTCCCCAGTCTCGTGCATTTTTTCTAACTCACTAGAAGTATAGTACTTTTTAGGCATTGTGTTTTTATAGTCACTAAACTAACACACCTGCACTTCTTAGAACTATTCGTTATTGTGACAACTTAGGGTTAGTTCTTACAGCTCCAGGGAATCCAGCATAACACTTCTATATCTGAAACAAAAGAAATAAGTACTAAAACATTAAAAAAAATGGTGTATCAAAATTGATACACCCGGCCTAGGGTACCAAAAATGTCCAGATTTGCCGGGTGTATCATATATGATACACCAATTTTTTTTAATATATTTCAAAAAATGAAAAGTGTGGAATGAAACTAATCACGGGAATTGTTTAAAAAATAACATTACTAACATAAAACAGTTTCGGCCTGGGGTGAAAAAATTCAATATTTTGGCTTGGCGATGAGAGTGTTGTAACTGAAAATTTTCGGAAAAATGGTTTCGATATTAATATGTATATATATCGAAATAATTACACCGACACACACAAAAAAAATGGAATGTGCATTTGACCAGACCGACCTAAGGGTACGTATTTCGACCCCCTGAATCCGAATTCAAGGTCATACACCCTCAAAATATCGAGAAAACTTTAAAAAACCGAAAAATCGCCAGTTTTAATGATATAAAATTTTTTGTTAAACTAAACCACGCATGATTTTCATGTTTTTCGATCCACTGAATACTAATACAAAATTTATTTAGACTATAAGCCGTTTTAAATGTAAGAAAATTGTACAAAACTCTTGAAAATTGCGAAAAAATTCAGTTTTTATGATAAAAAAATTTCTCCAATTGATGTACAATTTTGATATCTTGAAATCGCATCTTAATTTGTTTAGCTCATTAAACCTTTAAAACTGGAAAAAATCAAAAAAATTGTAAAAAATTGCCATTATAAATTGAAAAAAAATTAACTTAATAAGATTCGATGCATGAAATAAAAGCTGCATTTTTTCGCAATTTTCAAGAGTTTTGTGCAATTTTGTTACATTTAAAACGGCTTATGGTCTAAATAAACTTTGTACATATTAGTATTCAACGAAAAACATGAAAATTATGCTTGGTTTAGTTTAACAAAAATTTTTGTCACTAAAACTGCCTTTTTAAAGTTTTCTCGATATTTTGAGGGAGGTTAGGTCGAACTGACCTTGAATTCGGATTCAGTGGGTCGAAACACGTACCCTTAGGTCGGTCCGGTCCATTCCTGATACAGGGTGACTTCCCACGTCACCCATATCTCCTTCCACCCCTGTGGAGTGCTTGAGCCACTTGCAGTGTAACCTTATTTAGCTGTACTGTGGAGAGTTTGTGCCACTTGCAGTTTAACTCACATACCTATACTGTATTGTGGAGAGTTTGCGCCACTTGCAGTTTAACTCACAAACCTATACTGTATTGTGGAGAGTTTGCGCCACTTGCGGTTTGTCCATTCCTGATACTGGGTGACTTCTCACGTCACCCATATCTCCTTCCACCCCCCTGTATTGTGGAGAGCTTGAGCCACTTGCAGTGTAGCCTTATTTTTGCTGTACTGTGGAGAGTTTGTGCCACTTGCAGTTTAACTCACAAACCTATACTGTATTGTGGAGAGTTTGCGCCACTTGCTGTTTGTCCATTCCTGATACTGGGTGACTTCTCACGTCACCCATATCTCCTTCCACCCCCTGTATCGTGGAGAGTTTGAGCCACTTGCAGTGTAACCTTATTTTGCTGTACTGTGGAGAGTTTGTGCCACTTGCAGTGTATTATTATTTTGCTGTACTGTGGAGAGTTTGTGCCACTTGCAGTACTGTTATGCATAATCACAGTTCAAACACATAAGATGCACCTTGTATATTATTAATACTTTCATTAATTTTGGGAATTTCAACTATACTAATCGTTAGTTGAATAATTAATCATTATTTATGGCAAATTGAATACTCAGAGTGTTTTTCTATCTAATTCCAGGTACGTCATCTCGGTTGTTCAACCTACTTGGACCATGTCCACATGGACTGTTCAATTAAATCCAGGCATCACGTCCAGTGTCTTGTAAATAGTTATTTTCAACATTTAGATTTGTTTTTTTATCTATATTATAAACAATATAATGTAAGTACACAGTAAGTAATTAAAAGTTAAATTCTAATTAAATATATCAATCTTTACAAATCACTCATTCTCCTCAAGTCAAGTTTTTCTCTCTTTACATGTTATAGAATCTGGTATAATTTTTAACGATTTTGAATAGTTGTTTATGTTTTCTATTGTTATAACAGAAACTCCAAATATGTTTTGGCCAATAGCTAATAATTGTGAAATGGTTTTCTTGAGATATCGCGTTTGAAAGTTAAAATGTCACAACAAAATTGGACAAACAAAAAATTTTTTGTTATTTATAATGCTAACTTGATTCAGAAAAGTCACACGAACAACACCAGTAAATATATATTTATTTATTTTTTATTTTCCTTGGAAATATTACGGCTTATCTGACTGGTAAACCATATTGTTAAGTTTCTGTTGGATTAATTCGGTAAACAATCGTGGGAGTCTGTAATATCGTTAGGGATATGATTACCTATCACGCCTACTATATACCATATGATACCTATTTTTGTTTCCACTCGTAATTACGCTAAAAACTTATGTAATTTTCTTCTTATCGGAATCGATCCAAGCGAGGGAGTCAGTTTGCACAACGTTTTCCTTAATATAATAATTATATATGTAGGTTATCAAAAAAATTTTTGATGTAAGAATATCTAATTAAAGTAACGGTGACTACGTTTCAAAAGCCAAAATTATTTAATGTTTATGATAACAAAAAACTGGAACGAAGATAATACAGGGCCGCGCTAAGGCCAACCAGTACACTAGGCATATTTTTACTAATAGTTATTTTTATAATAATCGGACCTGGGGGATAATTAAAGAACGGAGTATAGATTTTAGAGAAGGGAAAGGGGGAAGTATTGCTTATATAATCGAAATTATGAACTTTATTGTTAATTTAAAAAAAAAAAAATTTGATATCATAAGTCGTAAAATATATATCATTTTATATGCCATCAACTGCGTTTCTTTTGAACAAGTTTATTATGAGATAATATCTATAAAAATGTCCTTCGATATGATATTTAATTACTTTTTATCAACAAGACAATAATATTATTGGCATAAATATTATAATTAAAGTAGATTTTCAAATAATGACAGATTACTGAAAGTGTTTGTTAAATGGTTGTTGGAGACTTGGCATTATTTTGCCATTAACTTAGCTGACATTTGTGATAACTTTCATTTTTTGTCGAAATTGTAACGTTTTTTAAAGGACGTTTTATTTTGATAATTTCCAGTTTACACTAGAAATTTCTTTAAAACTTCAGTTTACACTGTAAATTCTGTTCAATTTATAGTTTAAACTGTAAAATCCGATAAATTTCTAGTTGAAACTGAAAATTCTGGTCTATTTCCAGCTGAAACTGTATATTCTAGTTAAAACTATTAAATTTTCCGATTAAACTGTAAAGTCTGTACAATTTCCTAGTTTCCAGCTGAAAGTGTAAATTTCGTTCAATTTCTGGTTATAACTGCAGAGTCTGTAAAATTTTCAGTTGAATCTGTAAATTCTGGTCTATTTCCAGCTGAAACTGTGAATTCTAGTTGAAACTGTAAATTCCATTAAATTTTTCGATTAAACTGTAGAGGCTGTACAATTTCCTGCTGGATCTATGAATTATGTTCAATTTTTAGTTGAAACAGTAAAATCTGTTAAATTTCCAGCTGAAACGGTAAATTTTCTTTCAATTTCTAGTTGGAACTGCAAAGTCCGTTAAATTTCCAGTTGAAACTGTAAATTCCATTAAATTTTCCGATTAAACTGCAAAGTCTGTAAGTACAATTTCCTGCAGGATCTGTAAATTATGTTCAATTTTAGGTTGAAACTGTAAAATCTGTTGAATTTTCAATTCAAATGGTAGAATCTGTTAAATTTCCAGCTGAAACTGTAAATTTCGTCAAATTTCTAGTGGGAACTGCGAAGTCTGTTAAATTTCCAGTTGAAACTGTAAATTCTGGTCTATTTCCAGCTGAAACAGTGAATTCTAGTTGAAACTATAAATTCCCTTCAATTCCCTGTTGGAACTGTAAATTATGTTAAATTTCTTGTAGGAACTGCAAAATCTGTTAAATTTCCAGCTGAAACTGTAAATTCTAGTTGAAACTTTGAATTCCATTCAATTTCCCGATTAAACTGTAAAGTCTGTTAAATTTTCAGATGAAACTCTATTCAATTCAATTTCTAGTGGGAACTGCAAATTCTGTTGAATTTCCAGTTGAAACTGTAAATTCTAGTTGAAACTCTAAATTTCATTCAATTTCCCGATTGAACTGTAAAGTCTGTACAATTTCCTGCAGGATCTGTGAATTATGTAAAATTTTTAGTTGAAACCGTAAAATCTGTTTGATTTCCAATTCAAATTATAAAATCTGTTAAATTTCCAGCTGAAACTGTAAATTTCGTTCAATTTCTAATTGGAACTGCTAAGTATATTAAATTTCCAGTTGAAACTGTAAAGTTTGTACAATTTCCTGCTGAATCTGTAAATTATGTTCCATTTTAAATTGAATCTGTAAAATCTGTTAGATTTCCAATTCATATTGTAGAAACTGTTAAATTTCCAGCTGAAACTGTAAATTTCGTTAAATTCCTAGTGGGAACTGCAAAGTCTGTTGAATTTCCAGTTGAAACTGTAAATTCTGGTATTTTTCCAGCTGAAACAGTAAATTCTAGTTGAAACTGTAAATTCCCTTCAATTCCCTGTTGGAACTGTAAATTATGTTCAATTTCTTGTTGGAACTGCAAAATCTGTTAAATTTTCAGCTGAAGCTATAAATTCTAGTTGAAACTATTAGTTCCATTCAATATCCCGATTAAACTGTAAAGTCTGCACAATTACCTGCTGGATCTGTAAATCATGTTCAATTTTCAGTTGAAACTGTAAAATCTGTTAGATTTCCAATTCAAATTGTAAAATCTGTTAAATTTCCATCTGAAACTGTAGATTTCGTAAAATTTCTAGTTGTAACTGTAATTTCTGGTCTATTTCCAGCTGAAACTGTGAACTCTAGTCGAAACTGTAAATAATGTTAAATTTTTTGTTGGAACAGCAAAATCTGTTAAATTTCCAGCTGAAGCTATAAATTCTAGTTGAAACTCTGAATTCTATTAAATTTCCCGATTAAACTGTAAAGTCTCTACAATTTCTTGCTGGATCTGTAAATTATGTTCAATTTTTAGTTGAAACTGTAAAATCTGTTAGATTTCCAATTCAAATTGTAAAATCTACTAAATTTCCAGCTGAAACTGTAAATTTCGTTAAATATCTAATTGGAACTGCAAAGTCTATTAAATTTCCAGTTGAAGCTGTAAATTCTGGTCTAATTACAGCTGAAACTGTGAATTATAGTTGAAACTCTGAATTTCATTCAATTTCCCGTTTGAACCGTAAAGTCTGCACAATTTCCTGCTGGATCTGTAAATTATGTTCAATTTTTACTCGAAACTGTAAAATCTGTTAGATTTCCAATTCAAATTGTAAAATCTGTTAAATTTCCAGCTGAAACTGTAAATTTCGTTAAATATCTAATTGGAACTGCAAAGTATATTAAATTTCCAGTTGAAGCTGTAAATTCTGGTCTAATTACAGCTGAAACTGTGAATTATAGTTGAAACTCTGAATTTCATTCAATTTCCCGATTGAACCGTAAAGTCTGCACAATTTCCTGCTGGATCTGTAAATTATGTTCAATTTTTACTCGAAACTGTAAAATCTGTTAGATTTCCAATTCAAATTGTAAAATCTGTTAAATTTCCAGCTGTAACTGTAAATTTCGTTAAATATCTAATTGGAACTGCAAAGTCATTAAATTTCCAGTTGAAACTGTAAATTCTGGTCTATTTCCAGCTGAAGCTGTGAATTATAGGTGAAACTCTGAATTTCATTCAATTTCCCGATTGAACTGTAAAGTCTGTACAATTTCTTGCTGGATCTGTAAATTATGTTAAATTTTTAGTTGGAACTCTAAAATTTGTTAGATTTCCAATTCAAATTGTAAAATCTGTTAAATTTTCAGCTGAAACTGTAAATTTCGTTCAATTTATAGTGAGAACTGCAAAGTTTATTAAATTTCCAGTTGAAACTGTAAATTCTGGTCTATTTCCAGCTGAAACTGTGAATTCTCTTTGAAACTGTAAATTACATTCAATTTTCCGATTAAACTGTAAAGTCTATACATTTTCCTCCTGGATCTGTAAATTATGTTCAATTTTTAGTTGGAACTATAAAATCTGTTAAATTTCCAATACAAATTGTAAAATCTGTTAAATTTCCAGCTGGACCTGTAAATTTCGTTCAATTTCTAGTGGGAACTGCAAAGTCTGTTAAATTTCCAGTAGAAACTGTAAATTCTGGTCTATTTCCAGTTGAAACTATGAATTCTAGTTGAAACTGTAAATTCCATTCAATTTTCTGCTGGAACTGTAAATTATGTTCAATTTCTTGTTGGAACTGCAAAATCTGTTAAATTTCCAGTTGCAACTAAATTCTGGTCAATTTCCAGCTGAAACTGTAAATTCCGTCCTATTCCTAGTAAAACTGTGAATTTTTTTAAATTTCCAGTTAAAACCATAAATTCTATTCAATATCCGGTTAAAACTGTAAGTTGTGTTGAGTTAAAACTGCAAAAAATGAACTAAAAAGTAGCAAATTAACAAAAACTTTCAACAATCAATCTGAAATTTTGCTTCTAGCCATTACGGAAATATCACAACATAGAAATAGCTCGTAAACTTTTTATTACTTTAAAAACATCAGTTTAAGGATAATAAGGACAACGGTCCCTACACCACAAATACCATAAAACAATTAATAGCAATCGACTCATTATCGCCGTCATTGAAACACTTTTTTTTTATAAAACATCATCTGCAATGAATTTTTTGACCTTTTCCGTTGATTTTTATTGTTCTACTATAACAGCTGCTAGTTAATCTTTGCACTTAATCCCACGATCTATCGAGATAAAATTGATCTCCTTGCAAAAATCACATGGTATAAGAATTTAAATCATTGGCGTGGTAATTTGAATTTTAAATTGGCCAAAGCCCGAATTACCAAAACTGTTTAAGTGTCTTCAATACCAGTCTCGTTTTCTGGTTAGTATCATATAAAATTTAGTAAAGACTGTATACTTAGACAACTGCCAGTTGTCAGAGCAAGTTAAATCGTTGGTACGCTAAAATTTTACCGGAAGAAGCTGTTCTTGATTTTATAAAATTTGATAACTTTCATAAGGCTGCAATAGTTACTCCACTGGTTGACGACGACCCACATTTAAAGAAAGTTGACAAATAGAAAGCGCTTGTTGCATAAAAGTATTACAATGTCCCTGTATGTTTATATACAACGTTTTCCACCGAAAAATCTCACTGAAATACTGTTCATTTTTAATATTGTAAATGTCTGGAAAAAGTTAGGCAACCTTACTTATGAATTATGGCCGGCAGAACGGCAGCACTGTAAAATTCAAATTCGCCTTATTTACGTAGTGAATAAACATCAATTTCAAGACCTTCATGGACAATTTTAGCATGTGTTAAAAACAGGTACATGGGAAAATGATTATGTAGGTACAATGCATTTTTATGGGACAATGCACACTGACACGTATCTTCTGTTCCCATAACAACAAAAGTACACGTATATACTTCACATGCGGTTTTCTACAGAGATGGTTCTACATACTTAATTATTGCAAGATCATCTTCTATTATTTACACCGATATAGGTAACTATTAGTTATTAAAAAAATTAGAAATATTTGTCCAATAATATCAAGAACCAATAATATCAAAGATTAAAAAGAAACAATAGAACTGGTATGGCCACCTAGTAAGAATGTAGCAAGATAGAATTGCGAGAAAAGTTATGGAAATGGGAATATTAAGAAAAAGACAAAGAGGAAGACCCAGGAGGAAATGGATAGACCAGATTGAGGAAATTGGAAAGAACAAAGGAAAAACATTAGGAGAGATGAAGGCATTTGCCAGGGACAGAAAAGAATGGAAAAAATGGGTACAGGACGCCTGAGAAGGCATAAGGATAAGAGAAAGAAAGAAAGTATACCCACCAAAGGAGTTATGTCAGTTTGACACCAAACAATTTTTCACATCAAGCACTTGAACTACGATGGTAAAGTAGGACCAGAAATCTAAAAAGGTCGTAAATCAATATAAGCCGTCGACCCTCATTATTTCGAAATATAGTTAATATTAAAAGATTTCCAGGTCTGGTTAAAATATCTCATGAAATAGGTTAGCATTTTTGTGTTATAATATTATATATACATAAACAATTCTAAATTATATTCAAGCGATTTTTCTGAATAATTATCTTAACCCAATATCATCATCATAAACAAAATTTAATGGCTAGGGCAGGTACAACTCTGCGTAGAATCGACCGCCTGCTGATAACTCAAGTGCTTGGTGATTTATAACCTTCTTAGATTTCTGGTCGTACTTGAGAAGATTTTTATTTTTGTACTGTATGAATAAAGTGGTTGTTTTTTAACGATGCTGCGATACTAGAGATTGAAAAACGTTACAGAAAATGTTTTGGAGTAACTATCAATATATGCCTTAAACGCAAATCCATCAGAGACAAAGTAGAAAAATCACAAGTTTTAGTTCATTAAATGACATTGAAAATTGTTTCTATTGTAGACTGGCTCTGATTTTCGGTATAAATGACGCTAATGGCAAAAAATCAGTAGAAATAAGCACTGATATTAAAATTTCATGTCAATATACTTTTTTTGCACCTAAAATGAGTCCAAAAGAAACTAAACAACTACAACTCCAATTTTGTTTACTTTTATATTTTCCAGAAATCTACTTCGGCATATTTAGAAATAAAAAAGTGTCTCTCCTAGGTAGCAGATTTGTTTTCTTTTTTAAATTATTTTTAAACATATGGTAACCATAAGATTACTATAAGCGAGTCAATCAATTTGTTGACGTCTCTTATATCACATATTTACCACAAAAAATTACACATTACGTCAATGAATATTAAAGTGAATCAGGCAATAGCCGTAAGTTCTCCAGAACAGCTTCGATTTTAATGATTTTTTGTAAATTTCTCATTTTTTATATTTTTTTAAATCAGAAACCTTCTGAAGTGGGGAAATAATTATTTATGTATTCAAAAAATCACTCCAGATCGTAAACTGTGCCGGCTTTTTTGCCAATCCAATACTGCTCATGTGTTTCTTGACTCCACCGAGCTCTATCAGGAGCTCAACCAGGATCCTAGTTGTTCGCCTATTCTCGTTTATTGAATTTTGGCTCTTTGATGTCCTCATCTCATTCCAGGTCTTGTTCCATCATTCCCTGCTGAGACTGCTTTTGTGCAGAGTGCACAGCTTGGCTATATATACACCTTCCTCGGTTTTCCATCCATCTGTGAAGCAGGTCATTTCTGCATTAATTGGAGATCCTTCCTTCCATACCTCTCTGCCTCTTTTATGACTACTTTGAAGCTCTTCCCGAATCCATACTTGAAAAGCATCTAGTCCGATGGCATTCCCACTATGCTATACTCTTTGAATAGCTCGTTATACTTCTTACCAAGTAGTCTGTTTATGGGCGTTTGTTCTCTAGTCAATCTAATGGTGACTGATCTGGCTTCGCCTTTCATACAGACATGATATGGCGGAAGGTTCAGCTCTCTCTGGCTGCCAGGCAGGTTTGCCTCTGGATGCTGCTTACCTTTTGCCTGTCGAGTTTTTGCCTCCAAACTATCGAACCATATCCTATCATGAGTCTGATGACAATCTTTGGTTGTAGCTACCTTACTTTTGTATTATTTATGTAGACTCCATGTGAACTTGTGATCAAATATGAACCCCCCAAGTATTTTACATTTTGGGTAGTGAACACTCAGTATAATAGTTTGTATAATAATTCCAAGGCCTAATTATTAATTGATTAGTAAACATTAACTTGAGTTATTACAACAAACTAAGTAGACGTGCCGAGAGAGACTATAAATAGATATTTGTTAGAATACACGAGGTTCCTTTTTAACATAAACTTGAGAGTCAACCTATGCCCTAATTGTGGCCAGTCGTTATGTTTTGGGATACTACTTAAATTATATCTTATCCTATAACCAGAAGTAGCAGGGACAACAAAAGAAAATAATGGATAAAATTATCTTGGGTTAAACAATAGATTAGTCATACATCGGGCATTCTTCATAAAAAATATGTTTACTGCTTTTGAAAAAATAATAAGATAGTAAAGCCAATGACGAGTTTTTACTATTTGAACAAAAAAAATTCCACAATTGTATTTACTATTATCGACCCAATTCGTAGACATTTATCTTGACAAATAGTTGAGAAACAACTGGGTGAATGCACTTATAGTACCGCTATGCTTACAAAACAAACAATTGGTAATTGATAATAACGATTGAGCTCTTTAAATTAATCTACTTGAAGAGAAGACAGAAAATTAAAAGTTAGGTAATATAAGGTTTCTTAAATAGTAAAAGTTTAGGTAATAGATATTCAGAGGCGGCTCCTCGAAGGAGGCTAAGGAGGCTCGGCCTCCTCACCAATTTATCCAGCAATTACTGATCAATTTTGACAATTATTGACCATTTTTGACAATTATTGATCAATTTTGAGAATTTTTGATAATTTTCCCGAATATTTGACCATTTTTCAAAATAATGACAATTTTTAACCATTTTTGTACAGTTTTTGACAATAAACGTCCATTTCAGACAGTTTTTAACAATAATTGACAATTTTTAACAATTTTTGCTAATTTTTGACCATTTTTTCAAAATTTTTGACAATTATAGACCGTTTTCCAAATTTTTGACTATTTTTGACCATTTTTTCAAAATTTTTCAAAAAACTTGACAATTTTTGACAGTTATCAACTATTTTTCAGAATTTTGACAATTTTTGACAATAGCTGTCCATTTTTGACAGTTTTTGACCATTTTTCAAAAATTTTGACCATTTTAGACCGTTTTTAATCATTTTTGACAATTTTTCAAAAATTTTGACCATATTTTCAAAATTTTGACATTTGACAATTTTTGACCATTTTTCAAAATTTTTACAATTATTGATCAATTTTGAGAATTTTTGAACATTTTTGATAATTTTTCAAATATTTTGACAGTTTTTAACGATTTTTGACAATTATTGGCCATTTTTCAAAATTTTTGACAATTTTTCCAAAAGTTTTGACAATTATTGACCATTTTTGACAATTATTGACCATTTTTAACAATTATTGATCAATTTTGAGAATTTTTGAACATTTTTGACAATTTTTCAAATATTTTGACAGTTTTTATTGATTTTTGACAATTATTGACCATTTTTCGAAATTTTTGACAATTTGTCTAAAAGTTTTGACAATTATTGACCATTTTTTGGAAATTATTGATCAATTTTGAGAATTATTGACAATTTTCAAATATTTTGACAGTTTTTAACGATTTTTGACAATTATTGACCATTTTTTTGACAATTATTGAACATTTTTGACAATTATTGATCAATTTTGAGAATTTTTCAAATATTTTGACAGTTTTTTACGATTTTTGACAATTATTGACCATTTTTCGAAATTTTTGACAATTTTTCTAAAAGTTTTGATAATTATTGACCTTTTTTGACAATTATTGATCAATTTTGAGAATTATCGACCATTTTTGACAATTATTGATCAATTTTGAGAATTATTGACCATTTTTGACAATTATTGACCACTTTTGACAATTATTGATTAATTTTGAGAATTTTTGAGCATTTTTACAATTTTTCAAATATTTTGACAGTTTTTAACGATTTTTGACAATTACTGATCAATTTTGAGAATTTTTGACCATTTTTGACGAGTTTTCAAATATTTTGACAGTTTTTAACGATTTTTAAAAAATGTTGACCATTTTTACCATTTTTCAAAATTTCAACAATTATTGACCATTTTGGCTGTTTTTCAAAATTAGTGACACTTTTTAACCGTTTTTGGACAGTTTTTGACAATAAATGTCTATTTTTGACAGTTTTTAACAATAATTGACAATTTCTAACAATTTTTTCAAAATTTTTGACAATTATTGACAATTGTTGACAATTGTTGACAATTATAGACCATTTTTCCAAATTTTTGACTATTTTTTCAAAATTTTTCAAAAAACTTAACAAATCATGACAATTATCAACTATTTTTCAGAATTTTAACAATAATTGTCCAGTTTTTGAAAATTTTTCAAAAAATTTAACCATTTTAGACCGTTTTTAAACATTTTTCAAAAATTTTGACAATTTTTGACCATATTTTCAAAATTTTTACAATTTTTGACCATTTTTTCAAAATTTTGACAATTTTTCAAATATTTAGACAGTTTTTGAAAATATTTAACAATTATTAACCATTTTTTCAAAATTTTGACAGTTTTTAACAATTATTGACCATATTTCAAAATTTTTAATAATTTTTAACAATTATTGACCAGTTTTGACAATCATTGACAAATTTTTAATAATTTTTGATATTTTTCTAAAAGTTTTGACAATTATTGACCATTTTTGACAATTATTGACCATTTTTGACAATTATTAACCATTTTTTACCAAAATTTTCGACAATTTTTGACAATCATTGACAATTATTAACCATTTTTTACCAAAATTTTCGACAATTTTTGACAATCATTGACAAATTTTTAATAATTTTTGATATTTTTCTAAAAGTTTTGACAATTATTGACCATTTTTGACAATTATTGACCATTTTTGACAATTATTAACCATTTTTTACCAAAATTTTCGACAATTTTTGATAATTATTGACCATATTTGACAAGTTTCTAAAACTTTTAGGTTTTTGACAATTATACAAAAATTTTGACAATTTTCAACAATTATTGACCATTTTTCACAGTTTTTTTATAATTATTGACCATGTTCTCAAAATTTTGACAATTTTTGACCATTTTTCAAAAATTTTGACAATTTTCAACAATTTTTATGTCCAGCCTCCTCTCTTAAAAAGTTCACGAGCCGCCACTGTAGATATTGGGTTTGTTGTTTACATCCTAAAGCTACGTCCACACCAAGTAACTCAGGAAAACAATTTGTTGCTGGTTGCGCAACATTCTTCCTCAAGCGGCAATCAGTTACTTTACGCTCTAAATACACAAATAACTATTAAATTAAACCTTATTTGATGCTGTTTCCGGTCCCCAAGTTGTTTTAAAGTCCAAACAAAAAGGGAGGAAGGAACTAAATGAACACCCTATAAATGTTTATAGCTTTCAAACGTTGTTATATATTTTATATTCACAGTTTTTGTTATGGAAAAACGAATAATTAATTAATCATATTTTTTTTATCCGAACAAGAAGCATACAGTATAGTACCACCTGTATTACGAAACTAGGCCGTGAATGGAATCCATTATTTATTTTTTCGATAAGACAAACGGAAGTAGAACCTTTATATTTACAGTCGAATAACTTAACACTTCCGGTAGAAGTACATACGGCTGTGTAAATGCAATAAACATTATGCTTGTAAGATGTGGACTTACTTTAATGTTATTTTGGAACGGTATTCAAACCATTTTCAATATCTATTGATAAAATTATATATACATAGTCAGTAAACCCTTCTACCATTTGATGGTGTAGAGTATGGTGCAATTATTTATGTACGAATTCTTCCATTATTATCTGTTTTTTGACAATTTCGCTGCTTGCTTCCTGCTTATATCTTCTATTACTTTGACCCACGTTTTTCTTGGTCTACTCCTTTTTTTTGGTATTTTGTACTTTCGCTTTCCAAACTCTTTTTACTGGTCTTTTTTCTTTCATTCGTTGCAAAAATGTCCCCACCAATCTAGCTGTCTCCCTTCTATAAATTCTAATGTGGATTGTACCTCTAGATCTTTCCTTATATCTATATTCCTCAGTCTCTCTCTCCTATAGATCTTCTAAAATATTTCATTTCTGTTGCTTGTGTCTTACTTTTATGTTGTTCTGTTAAGACCCAAGATTCACATCTAAATGTTAGTTTGTCTGTTTTAAAATTTCTCTTTTATTTATAAATTTCGTGTTCATTGCATAGTAAAGTTTATTCGTTTTGTAAACTCTATTGTTAATATCGGCGTCTTGTGTCTCTCTTTCATCCAATGTTACCCCTATTCATAAAATTAAACCATTAAAATTACTAGAAATCGCTAACGTAGAATCCTGCCAGTTGGCCTATTCTGACTCAGTAGGTACTCCATGAATTTTGGCGATGGTTCTTTGATAAACTCTTCAGCTTGGATCATTCCAGGTGCTTTGCTCCACCATTCTCGAGACTGCTATTCGGGCTAGTGAATCTGCCTCTTCATTGCCCTTGAGATCTGAGTGACCTGGTATCCAGGTACCCAGGACAGTTCCTGTTGAATTTCCATCCAAAAATGCTTGCTGAGCACTATATTCTTGATATTTCTGAGATAATCTCACAATTTCATCACAGAATTTCTACCTTCTTTTCCATATCCAAAATACAGACCAGTCTACCTAGATAGCCCTCTTCACAGAGCAAGAATCAAAGTTTTCGTTGCTAATGGAGAGGCTGTTGGCTGACATATTTGATAATAAAGTTGATTTGTTTAAATTCAATAAAAATATCTTGTAAACAGATGATTGTAACGATATTTTTTTGTCACGGTAACTTGAGTAAGATAGTAGGTAGTCACTCCCATCGCTAGCGCTGAGCTCAACCATACTTAACTCATTAAATTCAGAATGAAAAAAAAAGGGGGCTAAAGGACAACAACAAACAAAGAAAACGTTTGTGTCTATGAATGCATTGAATACGAGCATTAAACAACGAAAGCATTTCATGAATGAAATAGTATTGTGTATGGAGTTGATCTATTTGGATGTTTTAATAAATGAAATATTATATGGCTGGAATTATTATACCACGTTTTGTTTTTGATAAGATCAAGGGGTTTTGCCTTTGATTATTTCCTGTAATATCTATAGTAGTTGGCGAAGATGTAGATCTTCTTATTCTTTTGACGTCTGCAAACCAGGAACATACCCTTCTATGGCTTTGTTATATCAGTAGCTTGAAACAAGATAAAATAATGTACTCCGAAAAAACCCAGATTTACATGAGATTGTCCAATGTTCAATAACCCAAATCCTGATCCAGAGATTGTTGCTAAAGTTGGAGAACACTTTCCTTTTTACTCTGTTTAAAAGTTATTATAATGCAGCTCTTGACTCTTAGATGATGCAAAACCCTGGCAAAACTGCGTCAATTTGAACATAGCTCATCAGAAAAGCATGACACCTTCCAACATAATTGCAGGTTTCAAAAAAAAGGGGGATACATCCATTTAATCGAAGCAGACTTCTTATGCAATTATGTGATCGATCCCCTCCTACCGTTGTGGATGATCAACCACCTAAGACCAATAGTTATGCTGTGCCAAGTGATTCTCTTAACGGTTCCCTCCTTCCAGTAGAAGAATGAGCAGCTGCAAACCATACAGTCATCGGTGTCCTCAATCCAGGAGCTGGTCCAAGTCATGCTTTCCTATCTCCTGAAGATTTTCGTGGTTATCCAAAACTGATCGAAAGCAGAGGAAAAAAGGGAGGAGTATGATAGCCACGAGCACTCCAGAAATGAAAGCCATTGCAGAGAAGAAGAAGCCGATTCAAACTTCCAGAATATTGTCAGGAAAACGGAAGATGTTCGTAAATCAACCGAGACCGAAGAAGAAAACGAGGATCTGAGGACGACGAAGAAGACGATGGAGACGTTGAATATGCAGACAAGGACGACGCACATGGATGTAGATGAGGAGATTTTTGCTGTTGAACCCGACCATTTCCTAGAATTGAACCGTCTTCCTATTTTAGGAGACCATGTTTTGATCGAGATCAAGCTTAGAAGCCAATCCAAATTCTATGTTGGTCAAATCACCAAGATGAAAGACGATGAGAGGGACTATGAGGTTAAATTCCTACGATACCGAAAATGCAACACTTTGTCGAACCTCTTGTGGATGACATAGCCACGGTTGATGACAAAGACATAAAGATGTAACTGGAAAATCCTTCTGTGGTTAAGAGTATTAAAAGACAAAAAGGATTCATCTCATTCAAAGATACAAGATAACAAAGTAAAAATTCAGAAAGAGCAAGTCAAACTCTATAACACCACCAATTTTCGAAACTCCCGGACGACTTTACAGCTGCTTGGATTAGTGCTTTAAAACGGGGCCCCTCAGTGAATCACAACTTTAAACTTGGAGTGTGTGTTCTCGTTAGAATAACTAAAGGTCTGTTCCAACCGCAATCAGAAACTGTTAGAAACGATCAGAGAATGGTCGACTATTCATAAAACACAATCACACAAGATTCAACACCAACTAATCGATTCGGTTGCCCTCCAGCACAATATGGCCGACCTGTCAAAGTCTTAAATCTGATGATAAATACAAGCGTTCTTTGCACAAAAGTTGGTTCTTATAGTTAATTTAATATTGATTTGGTGCTTTCTTCGACATTTTTTTTATTGCTTAGGTATTTTAATAGCTATATCTGACTGTTTATAATAAAAAGGATCATTAAATCAACTCAAAACAACCAAATAACAAATCTAAAATCTATTGTTTATTACTGTCATTAGTGTAAACTTGTCAGTTGGTGGACATGCCCTATAAAACCAGCAATAACCTAACCTATATGTTTTAAAATAGCATAAAAAAGAATGGAACTGTCAACTGAGGTCTTCAAACTCAGAAAGAATAAGAGTAATGTCGATTTTTTAGCTTCTTAAATTTGCTGCCTGATACCTTGAACGTCTAAAATACTTAAAAAGAGTTTCCGTTAAAAGCTAAAATGAATTTCTTACTTTTTAATTACTTTTTTAATGGAAATCCTTTTAATGCCTCAAAATTACAGAAGTTAAATACTTCTACCCACGAGGTAATTTCATCTAAATAATCAGTTTCCGAGTATTACATAAAAGCATCGTTAAATCAATTACCTACCAATAACTATGTATTTATTTATTTATACGATACAATGACTAATTCGTTTTAATGATTTACAATTATTAGATATTTGCATTTGGGTGCCTATTATTTAAAAAGCAAAACGTTGTCATTTTTTATGTAGGTGTAACTCCAAGTTCACTTATATAGAAACTAAAAGTGTAATTGTTTTCGATAGTTAGTAGTAAAACAAAGTTTTGCAATATCTATTGTAAACAAATAGAATGACAATGTACCTATTTCACAGATTTTTACAAATTTTTCTTTTCAACAAAAGAATTGTTGTTTTTCTTATTTTACCTGAAGTGCTAATAAAACTTTTATTGAAATAATTTAATAATAATTTAATGGTGAAGTTTGTTTTTCGATTTTTTCAAAAATTTAAACATATTAATAAGAATTAAGCAAAAATGAGCACTTGAAAAACGTACTTTTTCCTTTTTTTGCATTTTTGAGCATGTTCTCTTGTGTCTAAGACTATTTTTTTTATTTCAATTGAAAGTAGATGTAAAAAGGGAAAAAATGGGCACCCGCGGAACTTGTTTCGAGAATTTTCCTCTGAAAAAAAGTGTTTCTTACCGAAAAAATGTCATAACTCGAAAAATTTTCAATATTTTAATTTTAAATTTTTTTTATAGTTTGTGACTATAAAAGCTACCTTCCACCAAATTTTCATCAAAATCGAACAATTTTTGCCGAAACTAAAAATAAAAATCGAAAAATGCAGTTTTTTGCGTCTTTCGAGCTAATTTTGAGGTTATGTGAAAAAGTCACTGATATAAAAGTTGTAGATCTTTTTGAGATCTACAACTTTTTTTCTAGGACCCCAACTTTGACCGGAAATCGTAATAACGTCTTATTCCACTTTTCAGCTGTTGCATTTATTTTCCCCTCTACCACTTCCATCAACCAAACTTCAGATAACAATTTTTTTTCAAAAAAGTTAATGAACTCATAACCAATCTTTGTCGCCATTTTAGGTCCAAAATGTATAGATAACATGGCGTATAAGTTTAAGCTGCAAATATCAGTGTCAAATCGTATTATTCATTTCATTTATCGGACATAAATTTATCTAAATCTCTGGATCTAACCACAGATCTAGTGTTTATTTCTGTGGTTTCCACAAAAACAATAGAAGAGTTCTGTTTAAGGTCAATGTAGCCAACACAATAAAATAAAATGACATATGTAATAGGGGGTCACTAAAAGGGGTCACCTATAGCTCGTTCAGTATTAAAACCGTTGCACGTCATATCTGTCATAACTGTACTATGTTGCCAAGCCCTTGAAATAATATGAGAATATAGTATATGTCAAATGAAGTTAATCAAATATTCTAGGTTAGGTTTAGTTATTGATGGTTATTGCATGCAAAGAAACTTCGACTTATTTCAGTTACATACAGAGATGTTACATATAAAACTTTACTTTGTATGTTAACCGTATAGCACTAAGAAATTCTTATTTTAAAAACTATGGAATTATTTTTAGCACTAAAAAGGTATGTATGGAATAGTTAACACTTTTATTTGTATGTTTATACCACACACTTAATTAGTTAGAAGGTATGGAACTATTCTAGTATTTAAAATGCATGTATATATAGTATCAAGGAAAAAATATTATCTAATATAATTTTTAGGTTATAATTACCTAAGTACATGTTGGCTTCTAGAATGTTGTCACTACAATATGAAAGATTTATGTAAGGTTTACAGACATCCTATAAATAAAAAAGTTCTGATAACCTGGATCTACCCCCTTTTTAAAGGTAGGCAATTTTATTTTATATTTTGGTGAAATAAATCTTAAAATTTTTTTAGAAAAGCCGGGATGTGAAGCTTTAGTGTGTAGGTCATTTTCAACAAGGAAAATCATCCTGAGATATATGATCATGGATCATAGCAAAAGAAAATTGTGCAGCAAGCACCACCACAGCTCAGAGAAGGAGAGCAAATCCATTCTATTCTCCGAGTGAAGGTATATGCGAATGATTAACTAAATCGTAGCACTGAAATCAATACATTTTACAATTATCAGGATATTGGTGAATTATTTATCGCTCCATCATCTTCTAATCAATCCAAATTTATATTTACCATTTTGTTTTAGCTCTCCAGCATCTACCGCAACTGAAAGTATTGCTAATAAATGATTGATCGAATGAGACCTTTCAATTCAATAAAAACTATTAAATTAATTCTTTGTAGTTTTTATTAAACTTTGTGATATGCACATGTACCTTTAGAAAATGCTGCCTGAATTACTTTTTTGAATATCATGATTAAAATAAAATAATAAATATTGCCACCCCAATTTTTATGGAATTGTTTTATTAAAAAGAAACATTGCAAATTTATAAAGTAGTTACTACACCGAAAAGTTTGTAATACTATTTTTTAAAATAAGGTAGAACAATAATTGTCAAATAGAAATCTTTCAAATTTGAGAGGTTCACGGACAAACCAATTCCAACCCGCAACTTCTGGAATGCATCTATCGGCTTGCTTGGCAGTACCCTGTATTAACTCAATAGGATTTTTAAAAAGATGGTAGGTAATACTTTGTGACTATACTGTTCTATCATATCCACAATGTATTTTGTTGGGGGGTTTGTTTCTGAAAAAAACATTTATTGAAAGGGCAGTATTCAAATAACCAATTCTTTTCTTTTCAAATATACCTATATTATTATTTTTGTAAAAATAAAAGTAAAACAGCATTTATTGTCTATTAGGTATAAATCGAAGTAAGAATTTTGAATGTATTAAACTAGTTGTGTAGTCTTCTGAATTCTAACATATAATTTGCTATATCACTGTTCAAATACAGTTTGTATCTACTTACTAGGCTGTAATATAAATAAGCTCAGCTTCAACATTTGTTGATTGAATTCTATATTGTGTCATTAACCTAATATTATCGAAAAGCATTGTCCATAATTTATTAAAGGTTCAGAAAGATTCAATAGTAAGTAATTGGTTTTCAAACCATTTAAAAACATGTTCTTCATTCATTTTCCCATGATAATAACTCAACTGAGATTCATATAAAAATATACTTTCTGCTCCATCAATATAACCATTTTCATTCTCAGCATGTAATACAAAATATCTAGAATAAAAACAATTTTGCATTCTAAAATTTTACATTATCATTGTAACATACCTTTTGACATGAACAGCCTACAGCACCATTTTGGAAAATTCAGGATTCATTAATAAAAACAAATGTATACAGTGGTTTATTTTTGTTGAAAGTTCCATAAGTCCTCTTTGTGGATGTATCATATTTTAGTAAACTACTCAGGAACATTCTACATTTAATAATTATTGTTCTTCCTCCAATTACTGCAGTAACATTCCTAAAGTGATATGATTATCTATAAAAAAAATGTGCACGTATAATTACCAAGTATTAAGAATAATGTAACAGAATATAATAAATACAGTTGATTGGGTATAATATTGAACTTATACATACTTGCTTCATAAACGCTGTAAATAGTATCAGGAGTAAATGCATCAACTATTGCAGTATTATTAAGTTTCATTTATACGTTTTTTTGGATGTGACTTTAACTTTGGTAACTCATCATTACTTGTGAAAAATTACTCACAGTTCTTTGCAGTTTTTGTCACAACATAACCCCAAAAATGTCAAGACGTCAACTGAACCAGAAATAAACCATTTTAATCGCGGCAACACCGCGCATTTTTGCCAACATAAAAAGTTTTTATTAAGACTGACGTTAGTTTGAGTTTAATATTTAATTAACCTACGAGCTGTATTTGATATGGAATTAATTACGAAACCTTTCTTTAAACATATATTTATATTCTTTAATACAATGCGACCTACAAATTTCAATATTTATTGAGTTTAGAGAGGCTTAACATAGTGATTGACAGAGGATTGACAGCAGCAATCGAATGACATGATATAAACGAACGTCTCTTTTTCGACACTTTGATGACGTACAACGGTTTTTGTACTGAACGGGCTATATTGATTTAATTTTTCAGTTTTTCAGTTATAAACCATGTTTTATGCAATATTTATTCAATTTGCAACTTAATGTTTGCACTTACAACTTGAATTTGCATGGATTTTTTTATCAATTCCGACAGTTGGATAGGACCACATTGTTTTTGAAGATAATTTGAATGTTTAGCTTCTACTGTAGTCTTATCTGGGAATTTCCTCTAAACTTTCCTACGTTTACATTTTACTGATAAATTTTCAAAGTGAAAAACATATTGCACAACTTCATCCATATTTACCAGCAATAACGTAATTTCTAATACGTAATTACTGGGAAATATCATTTACCAAAGTAATTAGTTTTTCAATTAAAAAATATTTATTAGTTTTCTACTAACGATAATACCTACCTATGAGTCTATTTATATTAAAATTATGACAGAAATAATGCATTTACTCCGCGGAGACGAAAAAATACAAGTTTTCTTTAAAGAGTTTTTATCGATAGTTAAATGGAAATTTTAAAAAAAAGTCTAAACATAAGTAAACATTTCTTTATTTTAAATAGGACCTTCTACTACTTAACCTTTTAACTAAACGAAATTTGTAACTGCGGAGAATGCATTATTTTGGTACGTATATAAACATACACAAAGAACAAACAACAAACAACAAACAAAAGTAAAAGTGTTTTCGGGGCCCCAACAGGGTCTGTGGCCATGGGTTCCGAACATTAAATTTGCTCAAGGCCAATTTTAAGCAGTTACGTCACTTACAAAATTATAAACGCTCATGATACAACGAAAAAAAAAAAAGAAAAATGTATGCTTATTATTCACTTGTGTATTTAAGCGCGAACGAAATGTTTAAATTGCAAAGAAAATAAAAAGGCAAGACAAATTTTAAAAATTGTCACTTTATCAAACGATACGCTTCGCAAATGTGAAATAAAAAGTTAGCCAAGTCTACGTTAACTAAACGAATAAAGACAAAGACAAACTAGGTATCTTCATACACAAATTTAACCAA
Source organism: Lochmaea crataegi (assembly GCA_947563755.1). Classification (NCBI taxonomy): domain Eukaryota; kingdom Metazoa; phylum Arthropoda; class Insecta; order Coleoptera; family Chrysomelidae; genus Lochmaea; species Lochmaea crataegi. Next base: position 68,118,955 of record OX387424.1, read on the forward strand.
AAGTAATTTGGATTAGACATTGACCTACAATAGGTTTGTTCCAACTAGCACTGGAATCGTATAGAGTACTATATAGTGCGCAAACTCGAATTAGGGATGGACACATCAACTTTATCACCCCTTTCCAGAAGGTTGTTTTGTACCGTCCCAAGAACGATACTGTAATCAGTTGAAACGCAAAGGAAATATAGTACTTGCGCGAGCGATACCTAAAACGGTTCTATCGCCATTATCTGATGCGCATGCGTGACTATAATAATGTACCAAGTAGGTTCCAAACAAATGTGTGCTGGAACAGTTCTGAAAAGTAATATTGGCTGAATATTTTGATAAGAAAGAAAAGAAGATGAATCGATCTTCAAACTGTCTTGAAATGCTATTTACACACTCTTTGTGAATTATATTTTATTCATTATATAGCTGTATCGTTTCTTCAATATAGTTCTCATTTTCTGGGCGCTTCCAAAAAAATCTTCTAATTAACTATAATATTTCCTTTTATCAAATATAAAATTTATAATATACTTTGTAAGGCATTCGCATTGTCATAATGATAAAAAAAGCAAGCCACTGAAGCTACATCTGAAATAACAAACAAGCGTAAATAAAGTCCACCAGTGGAATAACGAACCTATTTCGCGCGATCGTTGATATTTTTTATAGCTGGGCCGTACCAACGTGCTCTGCGAGTACTTTAAAACACCCGCGCTGCACACTTCTCCCCCTTGTCTGTCTAAAACGGGATCATGCGTGATTTTCCCTCTTAAAATCGCTGAATTTAGGAGGCATACGGTACGGTTCGATTTAAGTCCGTAGTAGAGGCCGAACGATATTTTTCAACACTGAAACGAATTAAAACATTTCTAAGAAATTCAATGTCCGAAGATCGTTTAACAGCTCTTTCCATGCTATCTATTGAAAAAAAATGTATCTCCGAGATAGACTATTTTAAGTGATTACAGCATTTGCGAACCGAAAAGAACGTCGAATAGACTTAACTTATGAGAAATAATTTTTTGTTAGCGAAGCAGTGTTTAGTGCGGAGGAGGAAGGCGGAGAAAGGACGATAAAATCAATGGGAGACAACCCCCTTACAAGGTAAACTTTTTTTCAAACACCTTAAAATTTTTACCACGAGCTGCCACTGATCTTCGGACATATCCGAAAATTCAACTTCTGATTCACTCTCAATAAAAAAAGCATCCATTTTGATTACAATAACATAAACGTACACAAAAATCAATATCAAACATAACATAAAACATAACCAAAAAGTAAAAGTACTAAAAGAAGAAGAGTCATTTTAAATTATAATTTTTTTAATTTTGGAACCAAGAGAACGAGTAACGATCTTGTTTTGAACAAGTTATTAGTCTTGTGGATAACTTGCTTAGCGCTCTCGAAAGAAGAGGGGTAGAACTGCAAGCGTATGCAGACGACCTTGTCATCTTGGCAAGGACCAAGTCAGGAAGGGTAGCATATAATATCCTCCAAAAGACGTTGGACGATGTCCACAGTTGGTGTCAGAGGGAACAGATGTCTGTTAACCCTGGTAAAACTGTAATAGTTCCCTTCACTAGGAAAAGAAAGTTGGAGGATATTCCACCACTTTCCTACAATGGTGAGGTTATTCCATTTGCAGCGGAAGTAAAATATTTGGGGATTATCCTAGATATGAAACTTACCTGGAACGCTCACTTGGAAAAAGTTATCCATAAGGCCAGACTATCCTTGTGGACATGTCGTAGGATCTGTGGAAAATCTTGGGGCTTGGGACCCAAACAAATCTATTGGATATATGTGATGATCGTTAGACCAATGATCACATATGGAGCTATTGCCTGGTGGCCAAAAGCTTTACAGCGAACGGCCCAAGCAAAGCTCTCTGGTTTACAGAGACAGGCTTGCCTGGCAATTACTGGTGCTATCAGCTCCACACCGTCAGCAGCCATGGAAATCCTTCTGGACCTACCTCCTCTCCATATATTTTTGGAAAGAGAGGCTAGATGGACAACTTACAGAATTGTGCATATTTCTAAATGCACAAATCAGGCTTATACAGAACGAAGCAGAATGCTAGTGGACACTGAAAGTCACAGTATTCTGGGAATGACCTCTGACATAATGCCTCCAACGGTAAACTACGACCTGCCTTATACCGTCCTAATTCCAAATAGAGATGAATGAGTCCTCCGTAAGGATGAATTATTAAGAGCAGACAGCTGTTGGTACACAGACGGTTCAAAAACACCCTCAGGCTCTGGTGCAGGTGTATACGGGCGCAGACCTAGGACAGAAATCTCAACCTCTCTAGGATCCTATGCAACCGTATTCCAGGCGGAAATTTACGCCATTGTTTCATGTGTGGAGAGATTGGAGCAAGCCAATCTCATACATAGAACAATAAAAATTTTCTCGGACAGCCAAGCGGCTTTGAAAGCACTTAGCTTTGCCAAAGAAGACTCTCCTTAATCGGAGAACTCAATAAAGTATTGCTGGTCTGGATCCCTGGCCATTCTGGCATGGAAGGAAACGAGAAGGCAGACTCTCTTGCAAGGGAGGGTGCCGTACGTGTTTCTATCGGACCAGAACCAATAATTGGCATCGCAATAAGTTTTGCCAAACAAACACTGAATACCTGGACGGCAAAAAGAGCTTTAGACTTCTGGCATAATTTACCAGGATTGGTTCATTCAAAGGCTTTCATACATCCTTCGAAGAATGTCTCCTAAAAAATGTTAGACTATAACGGGCATGACCTACGTTGTCTAACAGGTCTTTTAACGGGCCACTGTCATCTGAATCATCATATGCTAAAACTTGGACTGTCGGAAGATCCGACCTGCCGTCTTTGTCTGGAAGACCTGAAATATCATTCACCAAATAAACTAATTGGCTTTGTTAAGAAGCTGAATTTATTTGGTGAAATCTGAATAGGTGTGAGCCACAAGAGACTCTTACGAGTCGCAGTGGAGGGCCTTATAGACCCACTCATCAAAAACCTAACCTAACCTAACCTAGTTTTGCGGGAACACCAAACATAATTAGCTCTGCTGGAACGCTTATTTTATTACTGCGCAGACTCAATATGTCCACAGTTAGGAACTTGATTCGGGAACAAACCTACTGTATACCTTTTTCAATCATTTTCCTTGCGCTTCTCTATAAATTACAAGAGCTATTTTTGGAAATCACTAAATTATATGATCCCTCTTTCGGGGACTTTCAGTAGGAATTCGACCCTAGCCAAAAAAGGAATCTTGAAGAAATGTAAAAATATTTATCAAGCAATTCAAAAGACATGGGTGGGTATAAATTTGAATCTGAATTCGTAAACAGGCAAAGATTTTATCCACCAAAAGAACAACGCAATAAATAACTTGAGTTTCCTGTGACTGATTTTTGTATTTAGAACTCCGTTGAATGCTCCTCTTACAGTATTTTTTCGTCTGGCGTATATTTATAGTTCAAAAATTAAAAATAAGTCTGTGAGCTCGTTCGAAACGGATTCAACACAAACGCAGTAGTCCAAAGGATTTGTTCATAATACCATGTCATGTTATGGTTGGCAATTTCGTTAAAAACAACTAACTTGGAAATAATTGTTTAAATGTATGTATTGTCGGTTTGTTTTTACTGAGTGATCAAGTGTAACTAATCTCTATGCATTTGGAAATATCGTAAGTAGAATTAATGTTATTGTTTTGTACGTAGAAATAAACGTGTCTAGATATACCTATGCACTTTTCGTTAAAGTTGGTTTCAGTGAAAAGATTTAATTTTCTTAGTGACTAAGTTTACCTATACGTGTACTTTTACCTCATGACAAACACATTACCACCTTCTTGCATTTTGAGCCAATTTTTTTAAAAAACTGTAAAATGTTTTTCCTACAGTACTATATTCAAATGAAGTCGACAAATGCCGAGGATTGTTACTTTACGCTCTAGAGCAAAAAAACGAATCTTTTTCGCTCGCTTATTTCATCAAATTTGGTAATGGAAAAGTTAATGAAGCCACCTACACTTTGGTCTATTTATTCAATGTTATAAACGACAATATACATACATGATAATGTCACTTTGACATTTAACATTAATAAATAATATTACATCTAAAACCTCTTAAATCATAATCCACTACTATCATAACCTAAGACAATATTAAAAACTGTTTTAATTATTAAAAGTGCGACTGTAGAAAAAATTATGTGTGTTTTTCGAGCGTAAAGTAAAATTGCCGCTTTCAAAAGATCGCCGCGCTCTGCTCCGCGTCGCGCGGCAACATTCTTTCTCAAGCGACAATCTATTGCTTTACGCTCTAAATGCATAAATAACTATTTTTGCAAGTTTCAGTCAGCGCAAAAAAAACGCAACTTGTTATTTTGTATTAAATTTGATTATTTTTTAATAAAAAATTTGCTAGCTTAACCTCAAAACACGGAGAGAGCAACAGTATTAGAAATAAGATTATGCTAACAATCTGACAACATCGCAATTATAATGAACTTTTAAAAACTATCATTGGGAGCGTTCAGCCACTTTAGCGCTAGGCAAGCGACTTTAACCGCTAAGTCAGCTCTGACGGTCGCCGCCATTTTTTCCAGCGAATTTATTTTCCGCTAAGTTGGTCAGCGGTTCGTTATGTCAACAACAACAAACAACAATTCTAACCTCTAAACAAACAGAGCGACCCAAACAATGATAGATGCGTGATCGAAATATGATCACTTTGCGCCTTTGCTAAAATAAATATGCCTCCCTCTTCTGGCCAATCGGATTTAACTGCAATCGGCCGGCAGAATTCATTGTCTTTGGTACGGAGAGATCACGTGCACTATGCATGATACTGTTTTGGAACACTCCGTTACTTGGATGGACAGAGTATAAGTTAAAATTTCTGTGTTCTTCCGAGTTTAAGCAATTTATAAGGTTATCCATTGAAGGCGCTTTATATTTATAAAATAAATTTAAAGGTTATGGGATGTTTTTATCTGTTTGTCACAGAACATCAAAGCATAGACGTTCAGCCACCTTCAAGCGCTTTCACAGAGCGTCACTCTTAGCGCTAACTTTGCGCTAGCGTGGCTGAACGCGCCCATTGGTTAATTCGTTCAAGGTTGAAAAAATGGCCGCGTTATTTGAAAAACTGTAAGTGAATAATTAAGTACAGATTTATTTCGCGAAATCGAAAGTGTTGTGGTCTTAATAATTGGGAGTTTAGAGAAATCTACAGTTTTAATTGGGACTTCACTTATAAAATTGGGAGTTTAGTGAAATCTACATTTAAAAGTGAGAGTTTTTGGTGAAATCTACAATTAAAGTTTGGGAGTTGAGGGAAATCTTCTGGACGCAAAACTAACCTGGAATTCACACCAAAATGGCCCTAATGGATGGATAGGAAACATATGGGGACTAAATCCACGGATCGTTCACTGGCTGTACTCAACTGTGGTGGGACCCATGAGCCTTAGTATGGTGGCCACAAACAGATAAACAGATCAGAGGAAAGCCGAACTGGAGCTATCAAAATTTCAGAGGCTTGCCTGTCTGTGCATAACGGGTGCGATGAGAAGCAACCTGATCGCAGTAATGGAAGCCATTCTCAATCTTCCGCCTCTTGCTCCGCATGTTGAGGCGGAAGCAAGAATGGCTGCATACAGGCTGGAATGCAATGGGAATTGGCACGAAGGTACCAACACCCATAGTCATTCCAGAATCACAGATGTTATCACAAACTCGCTTCTTGAAATGAGAAGTGATAACATGTTGGCCACAATTAATAACAACCAACCACCATACCATATGCAGCTAAACTAGGATGGGTTGGAAGCATGCAGTCAGGAAGGAACGTTGGTGTGGTACACAGACGGATCTAAAACTCACATAGGAACAGGAGCTGGAGTCCATGGTGCTAGACCAAGGTGCAATGTCCACGCATCATTGGGGAAGTTTGCATTTGTATTCCAGGCAGAAATCTACGGGAAGCACATGCATACAATTGGCATTTATAGGGAGGAACCTATCTAACAGACTCTTACATTATCTTCGAATGTAAAGAACTGTCTCATTGGAGATATAGACTCTTAGGACTAGAGTATCCAAGGGAGGAATTCTCCAAGAAGGACCTAGTGAACGACTGTTGAGCCTGATAAGGGAAACTGGTCTCTTCACATAAACGGCATAACCAAGAGCCCAAAAAGCCTAAAGGCTGAGGTGTCGAGGTCTCTAAGCCTCTGACTGGTGGTGCCGAACCAATCAATCAATTAATCAATGAGAGTAATCTATCAGGAGTTGAGGGATATTTAGATTTGAAATTGGGAGCTTAAGAAAATTTACAGATTAAATTGGAAGTTTGACCAAAATTATGGTAGTTAAGTATTAGTTAATTAATAGATGACAGTTGACATGAGCAGTGTTATATTTACCATTACTAGAAACAACTGCTCCAGCTCCATCTGATGGTTAAATCCAGACGAATCAATTTCCCAACTCTCAAGTTTCAGTCGTTAAGTTTATGTTTAAACTTTTCCGAGAACCGCCCAGTATTTAAACTGTCTTTTGTATCGTAAACCTCTTCTTAGATGTTGTTGCGTAAAATCTTTGTTTTTGAATTATTTGAAAAAAGTTACGGTGAGTTACACGAAAACAAAACGTGCTTGTCTGGTGGTTTTTTTCTATTGTGTTTTGGCTAGGTGTAATGTTTATGGACCATAAATATTTTAATAGGCGCAGGAAAATATCTTGAACTGCACGATATTTTTAGTTTAGTCTTCCTGTTTTATCTCGGCGCTACGTGCCGTTTGTCAGTTCCGCAAAACAGAGACTGAATTAGTACCAAATGCCAAAATAAAGGAAAAGCTTTACTTTTTAATAAACAATAAAAATTCACACATCTTGATAATTAACTTTGTCACATTATTTTGAAAATATTCAGAGTAACTTTGGATAGAATAATCTAGAAAAAGTACGCGAGAAACTGCGCAGAGCTGGATTTTAATGGTAGAAGAAACAACCACATTTCAAAAACAGGTGCGAGCATTCTTTAAAATTGAAGCTATCGAACAAGAAGAAAATTCTGGTGAAGAATGGATGTTACCACATTTTCTTTAATATTCTTGGAGTACATTTAATCGCAAAAAATGAATCTTGTCGAACTAGGCTTGTTTTAGACAGTGGATCAAACAGACTTTACATGATTTCGTTGTTGGCTGAAGAAATGGGGTATCTGATGATAGGAGAGTACCGCTGGTTCCTGGAATCATCCGAATTGGTCAGCGAAGCCATCCTGAAAAAACAAAGAGTTTCTGGATCAGTTTTGTGAGCCAAAACTTCATGTTTATGTAGAAGATTTTTTTCACACAAGCGAGGACAATGGTATTCGGAAACTTATTCACAACATAAGAAGCCTGATGGAATTCAGGAATAAATGCAACAAGATAGTAACTTGAAACATACATTCGAGACAGGAAATAATTTTCTAGATCTTTGGAGCCACAAGACAATTTTTCTCTCAAAGACTGGAGAAAATGCTGTACGTTATCTAACTCCAAACACTTGGTGGTCCATGAAAAGACAAAATTTTGTCAAATGGTCCTTCATTATTAAAACATACAATTGTTAATACCTACGCTTACCCTCAAGAAAACTTTTCGCTCTATTTGTTAACTTAGAGCATTCATTATGAGGGCACCCCAACCAGTCCGAAATTTTCTTTTCTGTTATGTTTTTAATAATTATTCTTACTCTTTATCTCATCACTCTGTCATGTACTTTGGTCATTAAAAGATGTAAGCTAATCTTCTCCTCTTGTACATGTATCATTGTTATAATAGAGAGCAATAAAATTTATTTATTTATTTTATTATTAAAACATTAGGAGCCGAATTAAGACGACATTTTAGAGTGGTTCCACTGGTTATAGCTATCCCTAGTTGATATCCCAACCAACTTTCTGTAAATGTGCCGGACTTTCGCATAGGTAGCTACACATCTTTTCTTAAGTTATCTACCTGGTTACAGTCTTTACCATAGAGATACTATAGATAGAGGCAACAAGCCATAGGCCGCTGTGTAAGTAGCAATGTCCGTCTGAACTCGGGTGAGAGAGAAACAGGCAGACGATCAGAGGTTTTTTAGAGAAAGACAGAACATTTGACTTTCTATCTCTTTCTTACATGCTGACGGGTTCCGAGCTGACTTGTAGCCTTTATCGGTAGTATTTCTATGGTCTTGACACCTAATCAAGAATATGCTGCTTCGTTAGGGTGGTCGTCGTTTAGTGATGGGTAACACTGTCAATTTTCCGTATCTGACACTTTTTCCCGTATCCACACCTAGATACTTGACTTCTTGTCTCCAGTCAACCTCGCTCCCATCAAGTTTAATGGTTTTGAAGTTGAGCTTTCTTTTTTTAGTGAAGGCTATTAAGATGATTTTGGTGGGGTTGATGTTAAGTCCCACTTGCCTACACCAGCTATTTGTATAGTTCAGACCCTTTTGTACGATGTCACAAAGGGTATTTTCGAATTTTCCCCTGGCTGTTTTGACAATATCATCGGTATATCCGAGGTCAGTCAAACCACACAGGAGTTCGTCAACCGTCAGCCTCCACATTATTGGGGATGCTACATCTCCCTGTGGACATCCTCTGGTTGTACAGATGTAGACAATGCTTGTCCTCGTCTCTGCTCTTCTAGTGGTGAGCGGTTCCGACATCCATTTGGATGTTGTGCTGTCTACACCTCTTCTATTTAATGATCTTTTTACAGCCTCGTGAGGAGTATTGTTAACAGCTCCTTCTATATCCAAAAAGGCGCATACTACGGCTTCTTGGTTGTCTAGAGCACCTCGGATATCCTCCGTCAGTTGTACCAGTGCAGTCTCCGTAGATCTGCCTGCCCGGTAAGCGTGCTAATGCGGATGGAAAGGTAGTCTCTCTAGGATTTCCGCTCTAATATAATTGTCAATAGCTATTTCCATCGTTTTGAGCACAAACGATGTTAGGCTAATTGGTCTGAAGGATTGGGGTTTGTTGTGTCCCTTTTTCCAGCTTTTGGAATTAAGGTTACTATTGCCCTTCTCCATGCTTCTTGTATATAACCCGGTTCTAACCTGCTTCGACTGATCCTAACCAAATGTGGTAGAATTTCGTCTTGTCCTTGCTGGGGCAATGCTGGGAAAATCCCATCGGCTCCCGGTGCCTTGAAAGGCGAAAAGGTGTTCATAGCCCATTTTAACCTTTCTTTACTACAAGTGTGCTTAGCCATTGTAGTACTTTCTCTCGAAGGTCTGTTATGACCTTCGAGAGGATTATCTCCTCTAATTGGGCTACTCCCAGGAAAATGAGTTTCTACTAAGAGTTTCACTCTTTCCTCCTCATTTTCAGTATATTTACCGTCTGGCTTCCTCAAAGCCATATCTGTGTTGACCCTACTTTTTGCCATGACTTTGTAGAGTCTTGCCGCAGCAGGTGTTGTGTGTGTGAGGTTGTGATATTGACTGCGGATCCTTACGGTTCCATTAGCCTAATCAATCAGAAGGTGTTGTGTTTATATCTTCACAGAATTTTCTGAAGCTATTTCTTTTAGCTTTTCTAATTTCCTTATAGTAGGTGTTTCTCACCTCGGTGTATCTCTGCCAGTCTCCGGTGAGTTTTGCTCTATTAAAAAGGTTCCGGGTTTGAGATCTTAATTCTGACAGATGTTTATTCCACCAGGGTGCATCTTTGCTGCTTCGTTGTTCTTGAAGATGGCAGCTCGATTCAAATGCATCGATTATTGCCCTGTTCAGGTCGTCAAGCTCATTTTCCAGATCGAGATGGTGCTTAGTTCTCCCTTTTCTCTGGATATGTGCTTGGTTTTCTTTCAGACAGGTGTTATAGTTGTCCCAATCTGTTTTTCTTGTTTGTTTTTCTGGGGCTCACCTCAGGTTTGCCTAGTTCTAACTTGAATGTTATGATGCTATGATCGGAGAGACATGGTTCGCCCGAAACCCTCCAATCTTTTACTATAAGTTTTAGATCCTGTGTTGCCAGTATGACATCTAAAACTTCTTGCCTTACCCTTGTTACAAATGTGGGGGTATTCACTATATTGTGAATATTAAGGTTTTTATTAAGGATATATTCTAAAAGTTGCTCACAGTGTCATCATTGGACACCCATGACGCACAGAAAGGTGTCAGCACAAAAGTGACATACAGCATAGTGTTACACATGACTATCGTCGTTGTTGTTTGCTTGGTTGTGTGAAAAATTGTCAAAATTTTGAAAAAATGGTTAATAATTGCCAAATATGTTAAAATTTGGAAAAATGATCAAAAATTGTCAAAAACTGTCAAAATTTTGAAAAAATGGTTAATAATTGCCAAATATTTTCAAAAATTGTCAAAAATGGTCAATAATTGTCAAAAATTTTGAAAAATGTTTGAAATTTTTAAAAAATTGTCAAAAATGGTCAATAATTGTCAATGACGGTCAATAATTGTCAAAACCAATCAAAATTCGTCAAAAATTGTCAAAATTTTGAAAAAATGGTTAATAATTGCCAAATATGTTTAAAAAATTTGTAAATTGTCAAAATTTTTTAAATATAGTCAAAAATGGTCAAAAATTTGGAAAAATGATCAAAAATTGTCAAAAACTGTCAAAATTTTGAAAAAATGGTTAATGATTCCCAAATATTTTCAAAAATTGTCAAAAACTGTCAAAAATTGTCAAAATTGTCAATGACGGCCAATAATTGCCAAAACCAATCAAAATTCTTCAAAAATTGTCCAAAAGGATCAATAATTGTTAAAATTTTGAAAAATTGTCAAAAATTGTCAATAATTGTCAATGACGGCCAATAATTGTCAAAACCTATCAAAATTCGTCGAAAATTGTCAAAATTTCGAAAAAATGGTTAATAATTGCCAAATATTTTCAAAAACTGTCAATAATAGTCAATGACGGCCAATAATTGTCAAATCCAATCAAAATTCGTCAAAAATTGTCCAAAACGATCAATAATTGTTAAAATTTTGAAAAATGGTCAAAAATTGTCAATGACGGTCAATAATTGTCAAAACCAATCAAAATTCGTCAAAAATTGTCAAAATTTTGAAAAAATGGTTAATAATTGCCAAATATGTTAAAATTTTTGTAAAATTGGCAAAATTTTTTAAATATAGTCAAAAATGGTCAAAAATTGTCAAAAATTTGGAAAAATTATCAAAAATTGTCAAAAACTGTCAAAATTTTGAAAAAATTGTTAATAATTGCCAAATATTTTCAAAAATTGTCAAAAACTGTCAAAAATTGTCAAAAACTGTCAAAAATTGTCAATAATTGTCAATGACGGCCAATAATTGTCAAAACCAATCAAAATTCGTAAAAAATTGTCCAAAACGATGGATCCACCTTTGGATATTCTAACAAAAATTTTTTTAAATAAATTAGCCCCCCCAACTACCCCCAAACATTTTTTTTATCTTCTCTATTACGTCAATCATAAAATTTTGAAAAATGGTCAAAAATTGTCAATAATTGTCAATGACGGTCAATAATTGTCAAAACCAATCAAAATTCGTAAAAATTGTAAAAATTTTGAAAAAATGGTTAATAATTACCAAATATTTTCAAAAATTGTCAAAAACTGTCAAAAATTGTCAAAATTGTCAATGACGGCCAATAATTGTCAAAACCAATCAAAATTCGTCAAAAATTGTCCAAAAGGATCAATAATTGTTAAAATTTTGAAAAATTGTCAAAAATTGTCAATTATTGTCAATGACGGCCAATAATTGTCAAAACCAATCAAAATTTGTCAAAAATTGTCCAAAAGGATCAATAATTGTTAAAATTTTTGAAAAATTGTCAAAAATTTTTAAATATGGTCAAAAATTGTCAAAGAACTTGGAAAAATCGACAAAAATTGTCAAAACTGTCAAAATTTTGAAAAAATGGTTAATAATTGCCAAATATTTTCAAAAATTGTCAAAATTTTTTGAAAAATGGTCAAATTCTTCTAAAAATTGTCAAAAATGGTGAAAAATTATAAAAAACTGTCAAAAATGGTCAATAATTATTGAAAATGGTCAAAATTTTTGAAAATTTTCAAAAATGGTCAATAATTGTCAGAACCTGTTAAAAATGCTCAAAAATTGTCAAAAATGGCCAATAATTGTTTAAATTTGGGAAAATGGTCAAAATTATCGAAAAATTGTCAAAAATGATCAATAATTGTCAAAACTGTCAAAATTGGTCAATAATTTTCAAAAATGGTCAATAATTATTAAGATTTGTAAAAATTGTCAAAAATTGTCAAAATTTTGAAAAAATGATCAATAATTGCCAAATATGTTAAAATTTTTGAAAAATTGTCAAAAATTCTTAAATATGGTCAAAAATTGTCAAAAATTTGGAAAAATGATCAAAAACTGTCAAACTTTTGAAAAAATAGTTAATAATTGTCAATGACGGTCAATAATTGTCAAAACCAATTAAAATTCGTCAGACGGTCAATAATTGTCAAAATTCGTCAAAAACTGCCAAAAATGGTCAATAATTGTAAAAATTTTTGTAAAATTGTCAAAAATTTTTAAATATGATCAAAAATTGTCAAGAATTTGGAAAAATCGTCAAAAACTGTCAAAATTTTGAAAAAATTGTCAAAAATTCGGAAAATTGGTCAATAACTGTCAAAAATTTGGAAAATTGGTCAATAATTGTCAAAATTTTGAAAAGATGGTCAATAATTATAAAAAACTGTCAAAAATGGTCAATAATTATTAAAAATTGTCAAAATTTTTGAAAAATTGTCAAAAATGGTCAATAATTGTCAGAACCTGTCAAAAATGCTCAAAAATTGTCAAAAATGGTCAATAATTGTTAAAATTTGGAAAAATGGTCTAAAATGGTCAAAATTTTTGAAAAATTTGTCAAAATGGTCAATAATTGTCAGAGACGGTCAATAATTGTCAAAATTCGTCAAAAACTGTCAAAAATTGTCAAAATTCACGAAAAATGGTCATTCTATTGTGCATAAGAAGCAAGCTTCTGTCGGCGGTCCGACGACCGCTCACCTTTTTTTTTAAATGTTATCTACTTTGCTTAAAACTGAACTAGGCAATCTGATAAAGCATTTATCGGAAAATAGACAATAAAATATTTGAATTAATACAGTTTCCTGTAAAATTGTCGTATTTAGTAAAGCGTTTTAACAACAGATGTCGAAGAATAAAAATATATTATTCTACGCTTCACAACTAGTTTTGAAAAATATTTTTCAAAAACAGTGACCGTTCAACGAAGAAGAAACAACTACTTCCCGGGCTACATGCCCCGACAGATATTGAATTACACTTCTAAGTCAAAATTTTGGTTTGTGACTTAGAGGTGAGATGTCGCTATTTTCGCAACAAAAATATTTCCGTAACTGGACAATATGTACCGTTGTTGATTATAGTCACATTTCAATCCGAGATTAACTCTCGGACGATAACATATACCTTGTACTGATGAGGCGCAATACGCCGAAACCGGTCTACAAGTTGTGTTATCCCTTCTAGTTGCAAACCAGAATGGTTGGTTTAAATCTTGTAGATTTACCAACCCCGTTTGACTTAGAAGTGTAATTCAATATCTGTCGGGGCATGTAGCCCGGGAAGTAGTTGTTTCTTCTTCGTTGAACGGTCACTGTTTTTGAAAAATATTTTTCAAAACTAGTTGTGAAGCGTAGAATAATATATTTTTATTCTTCGACATCTGTTAATAAAATATTTTTCCAAAACGATCATAGATGAAGTCATTCTAATTTAGCAGAATTCCATCCGCTAGACATTACACTGAACATAAAATGAAACGAAACCGGCGCCATATAAAAATTATCTCTCACTTTATCTGTACGATAAATCGTTTGCTTAAATTTATCTTGAATTCAGTTTGTATTTGACATGATTAGTTTCTAGTTGTGTTAGATACAGTTTATTATTTTTCCTTTCTGTGCATTAAGCATAATATAGGAAATTAAGGTAAGAAACCACATATAAATTCTTAATTAATAACAAAAGTTTATAAAATTGACTGGACTAATAAATTTATAGTTTAAATTAAATAGTTTCGAGTCGTCAAAATATTTTTAATTTTGAAGTTTAGTGTGATTTATATAAATATTCGTACTTTTTTTTCAACTTTTAATAACAAAGAAGTCCAGTGTTCTAAAAATTATTATTTAAATAGATAATCGGTTTTCAAGAAATCTATCTTATCAATTAAATAGGACTGACATTTAATAAGATTGATATCTACCAAGTTTTAATTAATCTTTTCCTCGTGTTTTGAAAAATTTATATATTTATTCAAAATTTTGTTTGTACAGATTAGACTGTCCTAATGGCGCCAAACATCCAGATATCTACATTACCTAGTACAATCCTGGCAGACAACTCAAAATTAAGAGAACCCTCCCTAGATGTAGCTCCACCAATAGAAGACTTTTCAATATTTGAACACCGACTAGAAACTTACGCCGATTGGCCCAATGAGGAAGTATCAAAAGAAGATCTAGCTAAAGCAGGTTTTATATATACAGGTCATGATGACGTCGTTGTCTGTCCTTTATGTAAGATAGAAGGATACCGTTGGGTATCTGGAGATGATCCAATGGCTGATCATCGCTCCTGGAACCCTTATTGTTTGTTTATAAGAAGAAACCACGCTGGAAGTAGCACCCTAGACGTGGATACTTGCGGTTTGTATGGAGTTTTACCAAATTCTTTCCCGGAAGACGAAAACCCCAACAATTTTTCAAGGTTTATAGGTCCACAAAATAAAGAAAAAGTCACGTTCGAAAGTAGGTTAGCAACATTTACAGATTGGCCAAAATCGATCAAACAGCGACCAGTAGATTTAGCAGAAGCAGGATTTTACTACACCGGTGCCGGAGACCAAACATTATGTTTCTATTGCGGAGGAGGTTTGAAAGATTGGGAAGAAAACGACGATCCTTGGGAGCAGCACGCCCTCTGGTTCAGCAAGTGCATTTTTGTTAATTTAAAGAAAGGTAATGAGTACATCAAGGAAGTTGAAAAGAAATTTCAACCTTGCTCAGCAGCCCCAGGACCTAGTGACATTCAAACCGAAGAAGCTGCGGGATCTTTAAGTAGTGAATTCGAGGAAATAAAAATAAAATCAGAACGTAAGAGCGAGTCGACTGAAAAAACTCTTTGTAAAATTTGCTACAAGAATGAATTAGGTGTTGTGTTTTTGCCTTGTGGACATATTGTTGCTTGTGCTGACTGTGCTGCCGCTTTGAAAAAGTGTGCGGTTTGCAGGAAGCCTCTAGAAGCGATAGTAAGAGCGTTCTTATCATAAATTATTTCAACGATTATACACATGATTTTATCTTTTATGAAATCCTCAACTGGGTATCTATAAAAGTATATAGATCTCATAGATGGCTCCTATGGCAGTTAGAGGTGAGAAGTACTGGTTTTTACTGGAATAAACAACCAGTATATATAAGACATGAAATATATTTAGTATAAGTAACAAACTATTTTTTTAAATAAACAATTTATGATGTTACAAGCTGTTTTTTTTAAATTAGTTGAAGTTTATGTTATGAACAAATTTCTCAATTTGAGTAAGGAAATGGCAGATAATACAAGTAACTGTTAAGTATTTTGTAGTAGGTACATATTTTCACACGTATATCCCTTAACTGGTGACGTTGGATTTGAGTCACACAAGTGGTGACGTAGGGTCTGTCAGACCCAGTTATATGCAGGGTGTTTCATTAAGAATTGTCCATATAGTAACTGGAGTAACCTTGGCACGAAATATGATGATTTAAGCCAAAACACTTATATAGGGTATTTTATTTTAAATATCATAAATGATTTTAGCCCATAGTTTTGACACCTTCCCATATTTTTTGTTCATACTTGGCAAAGAGTTTACACATGCTAGGTTATTTTAAACAGTGGTAAAAGATAGTATTCCTCTATTACCAGAAGCGTGCGGTAGGGATGGATACTTTCTTTTATCCCCCTACAATCTACGCCACTGTCGTAATAATCGTTTCAGCATGTTTTTTGTTGATTCATTTTGTTTTATATTTCGTGCTGAGGTTTCTCCGGTTACTATATGGATAATTCTTAATGAAGCACCCTGTATATATATATATTTTTTTTTTCAAGTGCTTATTTAATATACTGCCAAAGGCACCTATTGTTTACTGTATTTTTCAATTGTTAACAGAGTTGTATGGCATTAATTTAAAAATAGGACTTGGTACATGAAAAAATCTAAAATGAGAGAAAAAATCCTGTTATTTTGTTTATAGCATTTATTTTTTTTTTCTTGTCGATAACAGTCTTTTTAGGCCAAGCAATAGGTGAATATTTTTGACAAAAAACCTAGTAGAAAACGGATGGTGCCATCATATAAAAGACAATAAGTAGTATACTTTTGATATGTTTTGGACACGCAATTGTTTTTCAGTAATTTGTTATAAACATTTAAAACGAAAGAAACTTATTGGTTCAGGAACAATCAGGTTTCAGAAAATAACACTCATGCGAAACTGCGTTGCAATCCTAGTAGGGTTGCGCGATACACTAGAAAATATCGATATTAGGTATCGATACGGATCGGAACGTAAAGTATCGATACAGTAGAATATTGAATATTAATTTATCGATACTCGAAGTATCGTTACGTTAACGATCCAAGATTTTGCTAATTTTGACGTTTTTTCGGTAAAAAACACCTTTTTGGGGGGGTGGAAAAAGACATTATTGCGATTTCCGGCCAAAGTTGAGTTCCTAAAATAAAAAATTGATTATAAAAGTTGTAGATCTTGAGAAAATCTACAACTTTTTCATTAGTGACTTTTTCACATAACCTCAAAATTAGCTCGAAAAACGCAAAAAACTGCATTTTTCGTTTTTTATTTTTGGTTTCGTTAAAAAATGTTCGATTTTGATGAAAATTTAGTAGAAGGTAGCTTTGATAGTCACAAACCATGAAAAAAAAAATTCAAAATGAAATATTGGAAATTTTTCGAGTTATAACGTTTTTTCGGTAAAACACACTTTTTTTGGGGGGTGGAAAAAGACATTATTGCGATTTCCGGCCAAAGTTGAGTTCCTAGAATAAAAAGTTGATTATAGAAGTTGTAGATCTTGGGAAAATCTACAACTTTTACATCGGTGACTTTTCCACATAACCTCAAAATTAGCTCGAAAAACGCAAAAAACTGCATTTTTCGTTTTTTATTATTACTTTCCTTAAAAAATGTTCGATTTTGATGAAAATTTAGTAGAAGGTAGCTTTGATATTCACAAACCATGAAAAAAATTTCAAATTGAAATATTGGAAATTTTTCGAGTTATAACGTTTTTTCGGTAAAACACTTTTTTTGGAGGGTGGAAAAAGACATTATTGCGGTTTCCGGCCACAGTTGAATTCCTAGAATAAAAAGTTGATTATAAAAGTTGTAGATCTTGAGAAAATCTACAAGTTTTTCATTAGTGACTTTTTCACATAACCTCAAAATTAGCTCGAAAAACGCAAGAAACTGCTTCTTTCGTTTTTTATTATTAGTTTCCTTAAAAAATGTTCGATTTTGATGAAAATTTAGTAGAAGGTAGCTTTGATAGTCACAAACCATGAAAAAAAATTTCAAATTGAAATATTGGAAATTTTTCGAGTTACAACGTTTTATCGGTAAAACCCACTTTTTTTGGAGGGTGGAAAAAGACATTATTGCGATTTCCGGCAAAAGTTGAATTCCTAGAATAAAAAGTTGATCATAAAAGTTGTAGATCTTGGAAAAATCTACAACTTTTACATCGGTGACTTTTCCACATAACCTCAAAGTTAACTCGAAAAACGCAAGAAACTGCATTTTTCGTTTTTTATTATTAGTTTCCTTAAAAAATGTTCGATTTTGATGAAAATTTAGTAGAAGGTAGCTTTGATAGTCACAAACCATGAAAAAAAATTTCAAATATATTGGAAATTTTTCGAGTTATGACGTTTTTTCGATAAAAAAACACTTTTTGGGGGGGGGGGAGGGGTTGGAAAAAGACATTGCGATTTCCGGCCAAAGTTGAGTTCCTAGAATAAAAAGTTGATTATAAAAGTTGTAGATCTTGGAAAAATCTACAACTTTTACATCGGTGACTTTTCCACATAACCTCAAAGTTAACTCGAAAAACGCAAAACATTGCACATATTTCGTTTTTTATTTTTAGTTTCGTTGAAAAAAGCACGACATCATTTCACAACGTAAATCAAAAATCACGATATCGCTCATCACTATAGATAACGCCACTTACCGCTACCACTAAAAATTCCGTATCGCAAGGTATCGATACACTACAAATTTATCGATACTTGGAATGCATCGAAAAGCATAGTATCGATACAAAATATCGAGTATCGGAAGTAAAAGTATCGATACACTGGAATATCGGATAGTATCGCGCATCCCTAATATATATATAAATATAGTCATTATAAAAATGCATCAGTCAAAATTTGAACCTTTACTCCATATTTTTCTTGCTTGCTTCCTATGTAGGTACATGCGAAACTTGCAACGGCCTCGGAAGCCAAAAAACATCTCGTTACAAGCTAGTTTGCCAAAAGAGTAGCACGTTTGTGAAATTTGCACAAGCTGGTACAATTTTTCAAACGTTAGAAACGAATTCTGCCCAGAGGTCTCCATAGACCTTAATTCGGCCCTGCACATAAATATATTGAGACCGTTTTAGCGGCGCCTAACCTCATCCTGTAACGCCACTGTAGAACGTCTAACGATTTAATTAAAAAAAAAACTACTTCAACTCTTATTATTTTATATAACGATGAAAGAATATATTTTTTTCTACAACTGCTATGAAAAGTGACGTATTTCTCATACCTTACCTGATTTCAAAACCAAATATTGCTCATATTGTGAGAAATATTATTTCTCACGGCACTTTGCCCACGCCATATACATTTATATTTATATGGATAATCAAATAAAATCGACAAAAACTTAGTAGGCTAATGTCATCTTTAAATACCTACTTAGTTGTCACAAAACTGTCAGATTATATTAGAAAATATGTTAAAAATTGTCAAAAATTGTCAAAAATTTTGAAATATGATCAAAAATTATCAAAAATTTGGAAAAATGCTCAATAATTGTCAAAAATTGTCAAAAACTGTCAAAGTTTTGAAAAAATGGTGAATAATTGCCAAATATTTTCAAAAATTGTCAAAAATTTGGAAAAATGGTTAATAATTGTCAAAAATTGTCAAAACGGTCAAAATTTTGAAAAAATGGTCAATAATTAAAAAAGACTGTCAAAAATGGTCAATAATTGTTAAAAATTGTCAAAGATTTGGAAAAATTGTCAAAAATGGTCAATAATTGTCAGAATCTGTCAAATATTTAAAAAAATGGTCAAAAATAGTCAATAATTGTTAAAATTTTGAAAAATGATCAAAGACTGTCAAAATTTTTGAAAGTTGTCAAAAATGGTCAATAATTGTCAGAAACTGGTCAATAATTGTTAAAATTTTGTAAAATGGTCGAAAATTTATAAAAAAATGTCAAAAATGGTCAATAATTGTTAAAAATTGTCAAAATTTTTGAAAAGTTGTCAAAAATGGTCAATAATTGTCAGAACCTGTCAAAAATGCTCAAAAATTGGCAAAAATGGTCAATAATTGTTAAAATTTGGAAAAATGGTCTAAAAAGGTCAAAATTTTTGAAAAATTGTCAAAATTGATCAATAATTGTCAAAAATGGTCAATAATTGTCAAAATTTTCGAAAAATTGTCAAAAATGGTCAAAATTTTTGAAAAATTGTCAAAACTGTCAAAATTGGTCAATAATTGTTAAAATTTGAAAAAATAGTCAAAAATTGTCAAAATTTTTGAAAAATGGACAAAGTTTTTGAAAAATTCTCAAAAATGGTCAATAATTGCCAGAACCTGTCAAAAATTGTCAAAAATAGTCAATAATTGTTAAAATTTGGAAAAATGGCCAAAATTTTTGAAAAATTGTCAAAAATGAGCAATAATTGTCAAAACTGTCAAAATTGGTCTATAATTGTCAAAAATGGTCAATAATTGTTAAAATTTAAGGAAACTGTCAAAAATTTTGAAAAAGTGGTCAATAATTGTCAAAAATTATCAAAATTTTTGAAAAATGGTCAAAAATTTACGAAAAATGGTCAAAATGGTCATTCTATTGTGCATAAGAAGCAAGCTTCTATCGGCGGTCCGACGACCTCTCAAACTCAACTGTCAAAGTTTTGAAAAAATGGTGAATAATTGCCAAATATTTTCAAAAATTGTCAAAAATTTGGAAAAATGGTTAATAATTGTCAAAAATTGTCAAAACGGTCAAAATTTTGAAAAAATGGTCAATAATTAGAAAAGACTGTCAAAAATGGTCAATAATTGTTAAAAATTGTCAAAGATTTGGAAAATTTGTCAAAAATGGTCAATAATTGTCAGAATCTGTCAAATATTTTAAAAAATGGTCAAAAATAGTCAATAATTGTTAAAATTTTGAAAAATGATTAGACTGTCGAAATTTTTGAAAGTTGTAAAAAATGGTCAATAATTGTCAGAAACTGGTCAATAATTGTTAAAATTTTGTAAAATGGTCGAAAATTGTTAAAATTTTGAAAAAATTGTCAATAACTATAAAAAAATGGTCAATAATTGTTTTGAAAATTGTCAAAATTTTTGAAAAGTTGTCAAAAATGGTCAATATATGTCAGAACCTGTCAAAAATGCTCAAAAATTGGCAAAAATGGTCAATAATTGTTAAAATTTGGAAAAATGGTCTAAAATGGTCAAAATTTTTTAAAAATTGTCAAAATTGATCAATAATTGTCAAAAATGGTCAATAATTGTCAGAACCTGTCAAAAATGGTCAAAAATTGTCAAAAATAGTCAATAATTGTTAAAATTCGGAAAAATAGCCAAAATTTTTGAAAAATTGTCAAAAATGAGCAATAATTGTCAAAACTATCAAAATTGGTCTATAATTGTCAAAAATGGTCAATAATTGTTAAAATTTAAGGAAACTGTCAAAAATTTTGAAAAAGTGGTCAATAATTGTCAAAAATTATCAAAATTTTTGAAAAACGGTCAAAATTTTGAAAAAATGGTCAATAATTAGAAAAGACTGTCAAAAATGGTCAATAATTGTTAAAAATTGTCAAAGATTTGGAAAATTTGTCAAAAATGGTCAATAATTGTCAGAATCTGTCAAATATTTTAAAAAATGGTCAAAAATAGTCAATAATTGTTAAAATTTTGAAAAATGATTAGACTGTCAAAATTTTTGAAAGTTGTAAAAAATGGTCAATAATTGTCAGAAACTGGTCAATAATTGTTAAAATTTTGTAAAATGGTCGAAAATTGTTAAAATTTTGAAAAAATTGTCAATAACTATAAAAAAATGGTCAATAATTGTTTTGAAAATTGTCAAAATTTTTGAAAAGTTGTCAAAAATGGTCAATATATGTCAGAACCTGTCAAAAATGCTCAAAAATTGGCAAAAATGGTCAATAATTGTTAAAATTTGGAAAAATGGTCTAAAATGGTCAAAATTTTTTAAAAATTGTCAAAATTGATCAATAATTGTCAAAAATGGTCAATAATTGTCAGAACCTGTCAAAAATGGTCAAAAATTGTCAAAAATAGTCAATAATTGTTAAAATTCGGAAAAATAGCCAAAATTTTTGAAAAATTGTCAAAAATGAGCAATAATTGTCAAAACTATCAAAATTGGTCTATAATTGTCAAAAATGGTCAATAATTGTTAAAATTTAAGGAAACTGTCAAAAATTTTGAAAAAGTGGTCAATAATTGTCAAAAATTATCAAAATTTTTGAAAAACGGTCAAAATTTTGAAAAAATGGTCAATAATTAGAAAAGACTGTCAAAAATGGTCAATAATTGTTAAAAATTGTCAAAGATTTGGAAAATTTGTCAAAAATGGTCAATAATTGTCAGAATCTGTCAAATATTTTAAAAAATGGTCAAAAATAGTCAATAATTGTTAAAATTTTGAAAAATGATTAGACTGTCAAAATTTTTGAAAGTTGTAAAAAATGGTCAATAATTGTCAGAAACTGGTCAATAATTGTTAAAATTTTGTAAAATGGTCGAAAATTGTTAAAATTTTGAAAAAATTGTCAATAACTATAAAAAAATGGTCAATAATTGTTTTGAAAATTGTCAAAATTTTTGAAAAGTTGTCAAAAATGGTCAATATATGTCAGAACCTGTCAAAAATGCTCAAAAATTGGCAAAAATGGTCAATAATTGTTAAAATTTGGAAAAATGGTCTAAAATGGTCAAAATTTTTTAAAAATTGTCAAAATTGATCAATAATTGTCAAAAATGGTCAATAATTGTCAGAACCTGTCAAAAATGGTCAAAAATTGTCAAAAATAGTCAATAATTGTTAAAATTCGGAAAAATAGCCAAAATTTTTGAAAAATTGTCAAAAATGAGCAATAATTGTCAAAACTATCAAAATTGGTCTATAATTGTCAAAAATGGTCAATAATTGTTAAAATTTAAGAAAACTGTCAAAAATTTTGAAAAAATGGTCAATAATTGTCAAAAATTGTCAAAAACTGTCAAAAACTGTCAAAGTTTTGAAAAAATGGTGAATAATTGCCAAATATTTTCAAAAATTGTCAAAAATTTGGAAAAATGGTTAATATTTGTCAAAAATTGTCAAAACGGTCAAAATTTTGAAAAAATGGTCAATAATTAAAAAAGACTGTCAAAAATGGTCAATAATTGTTAAAAATTGTCAAAGATTTGGAAAAATTGTCAAAAATGGTCAATAATTGTCAGAATCTGTCAAATATTTTAATAAATGGTCAAAAATAGTCAATAATTGTTAAAATTTTGAAAAATGATCAAAGACTGTCAATAATTGTCAGAAACTGGTCAATAATTGTTAAAATTTTGTAAAATGGTCGAAAATTGTTAAAATTTTGAAAAAATTGTCAATAACTATAAAAAAATGTCAAAAATGGTCAATAATTGTTGAAAATTGTCAAAATTTTTGAAAAGTTGTCAAAAATGGTCAATAATTGTCAGAACCTGTCAAAAATGCTCATAAATTGGCAAAAATGGTCAATAATTGTTAAAATTTGGAAAAATGGTCTAAAATGGTCAAAATTTTTGAAAAATTGTCAAAATTGATCAATAATTGTCAAAAATGGTCAATAATTGTCAAAATTTTCGAAAAATGGTCAAAAATGGTCAAAAATGGTCAAAATTTTTGAAAAATTGTCAAAACTGTCAAAATTGGTCAATAATTGTTAAAATTTGAAAAAATTGTCAAAATTTTTAAAAAATGGACAAAGTTTTTGAAAAATTCTCAAAAATGGTCAATAATTGTCAGAACCTGTCAAAAATTATCAAAATTTTTGAAAAATGGTCAAAAATTGTCAAAAATTATCAAAATTTTTGAAAAATGGTCAAAAATTTACGAAAAATGGTCATTCTATTGTGCATAAGAAGCAAGCTTCTATCGGCGGTCTGACGACCGCTCACCTTTTATTTTTGTTTTACTAACCATAAAAATAGATATTAAGTTACTTTACTTGTATTCTTTAAATTTGTGCAGTTGTAGAAAAAGTATAGTGTGCAACATGTGGGGAAATTACTTTTCTCACTTGTTGCACAATATACTATTTTCCGAATATTTTAATGGTAAATAAATGTAAACAAAAATAATAATGATGTAGTCATACATGGATGAAATTAAATGCATGTACGAAGGATTAACACCCATATCCACCCACTGCAACTTACACCGCATGCACCGAGCGAAACCATATTTCGTTGAGAATGAGAATCTCTCCGTCTCCGACCTAAAACCAAAAACATTCCGTTGCATTGCATGAAGTAGATACGAAGTGAAGTAGTGCGTTTGTATACCGCTCCAGCCGCATTTTTGTCGTACTGTGTGTGTGGCTTGTGCTGCATTCGGCTTTCAGTTTCCCACGGTACTTCGTAGGAAAAAAAAGGTTCTCGTGTGAACTATCTCAGATATAGTTTTCGGCAGGAAGTGGTAATTTAGATTTGCAGAAAACTGTGATCCCGTGGAAAGTTAATTAAATTAAAGGATTTTTTAAACTGTTTAATTACGATAAGAATTTTTTTGGACAATGTTGGTGGAGGCCAAAGTAAGTTTTTACATAATTTTATAGTTTTGTTGTGGATTTTATTGTTTAAAAATGATAAAATAAATAGTTTTAATCCTTTTTTTATAATTTTGTTTAAAGAAATATAAGAATTTAGAATCAAATTAAACTATATAATTTTAACATTTTTGCGGGGGTATATAGAAGATTAATTATATAAATATTCCATATAAACCTTTAAAAAATAAAAATAAAACAGATTTGTGTGTTGTTCATTTCTGAGGAGTTGTTTTTTTACACTTGCGTCATTGTTGTTCTAGGGGTGCGCTATCAAGTTTTTGCATCTGATTCTATATTTTATTTTTCGTCAAATCGAAATCTTCATAATTTTTTCAGTAAAAACATAGAAAAAGTCACCAATTTCCAATTACACATTCAATTTTTTATCAAACACTTTTTCGCTTTAACCATAACACAGAGTTAATTTAAATCTAAACTTTAAAACACTCTGTAGACTAATTTAGTTACCAAATTTTTTCGAAATACCAATTTTTAGTAAGAACCATTTCTTTTTTATTTGATGTTTTTAAGCCTATCGGTTTAACAGTTTATTTCAATAAATGTCAGTTTGACAGGCTATATTTTTACTTCCTCGTTGGTTTAGAGCGCAGAAAATTGCGCAAAAGCTGTAGTTATTGTTAAAAATGAAAGTAATTGTGAATAAACAACAATAAGAATTAAATAAAACTCCGCATAAGTTAGAATGACATTATGAACAGAAATGAACGATCGATCCTCTCTTATTGGGGATTAATAAACGGCGGGGCCCACTTAAGGAATTCGAAATCCCGGAAAAAGTCGGGTTAGTTAAATTTTTAGACAGTATCGATGAATAATTTTGGAAAACCTCGTAAGTCACAAGTTATGATGATATATGAGGGGGGCCGGTGCTATAGACCATCGTTTCTCAAGCGGGGGGTCGAGTTTGTTTTTAAAGGGGGTCGCGGTCTGTTGAAAACTACATATAGGTAGGTACAAAAGATTCTTTTATTAAAGGAATGAATTTTAATGTGAGTGAGATGAGATAGTTGTGGTATGTACTAGTGATGAGAGATATTTTACTTTTTCACTGATACGAACAAATTACAGTCAGTCACAGTTCCTATAAGCAAATCTAAACGTGATCACAGCCAGCGAAAACGACAATGAATCGAATGAGTGAATCGAAATATAATATTGACCTCTTCATCTTCGACTAAAATTCGTCATAAACTATGGAAAAAATTTTCGAACGAAATTATTGAAATTTTTTCGAATTTTGACGTTTTTTCGGTAAAAAAACACTTTTTGGGGGGGTGGAAAAAGATATTATTGCGATTTCCGGTCAAAGCTGAGGTTCTAGGAAAAAGAGTTGTATATAAAAATTGTAGATCTTGGAAAAATCTACAACTTTTTCATTAGTGACTTTTTCGCATAACCTCAAAATTAGCTCGAAAAACGTAAAAAACTGCATTTTTCGTTTTTTATTTTTAATTTCGTCAAAAATTGTTAGATTTCGATGAAAATTTTGTTGAAGGTGGCTTTGATGGTCACAAACTATGGAAAAAAAATTCAAATGAAAATACTGAAATTTTTTCGAATTTTGACGTTTTTTCGGTAAAAAACAATTTTTTGGGGGGGTAAAAAAAGACATTACGATTTCCGGCAAAAGTTAGAATCCTAGGAAAAAAAATGAATATAAAAGTTGTAGATCTTGGAAAAATCTACAACTTTTGTATTAGTGACTTTTTCGCATAACCTCAAAATTAGCTCGGAAAACGCAAAAAACTGCATTTTTCGTTTTATTATTTTTAGTTTCGTCAAAAATTGTTCGATTTCGATGAAAATTTTGGAAAAGGTGTCTTTGCTAGTCACAAACTATGGAAAAAATTTCAAATTAATATATTGGTTTTTCGAATTTTGACGTTTTTTCGGTGAAAAACACTTTTTTTGGGGGGTAAAAAAAGACATTATTGCGATTTCCGGCCAAAGTTAGAACCCCAGAAAAAAAAGTTGAATATAAAAGTTGTAGATCTTGGAAAAATCTACAACTTTTTCATTAATGACTTTTTTACATAACCTCAAAATTAGCTCGAAAAACCCAAAAAACTGCATTTTTCGTTTTTTATTTTTAATTTCGTCAAAAATTGTTCGATTCCGATGAAAATTTGGTAAAAGGTGGCTTTGATGGTCACAAACTATGGAAAAAATTTTCGAACGAAAATATTGAAATTTTTTCGAATTTTTACGTTTTTTCGGTAAAAAACACTTTTTTTGGGGGGTGGAAAAAGACATTATTGCGATTTCCGGCCAAAGTTGGGGTTCTAGAATAAAAAGTTGATTATAAAAGCTGTAGATCTTGAGAAAATCTACAACTCTTTAATCAGTGACTTTTTCACATAACCTCAAAATTAGCTCGAAAAACGCAAAAAACTGCGTTTTTCGTTTTTTATTTTTAGTTTCGTTAAAAAAATGTTCGATTTTGATGAAAATTTGGTAAAATCACGATATCGCTCATCACTAGTATGTACCTACTTGCTTCCCTGGCCTATACTACTTCCCTAAAAATGAAGCTCGGCCTCGCTAGGGTTGCCAGTTCGATTTTTATTATTATTAATCTATTCCCAACAAAATAGTGACGGGGGACTTTTTACTTAATTTTTTGGCGTTTTCGTGGGTCGCCACATAAAAATGGTTGAGAAACGATGCTATAGACCACCCAAGTCCCTAGCTAACTCCGGCTATGTTAGTGCTAGACATGATATCAGATGATTTTCAAAAGCTAGATGTAATCCTAGATGGTCTACATTAAATTTTCCTTTGGGATTCTTACAATCGTCCGAAAAATGTACTGTAACTGCTGTTATACAGAGTGGGCCACAGAAAACAGTCCACCCCAATATTTGACAGTATTCCTTAGATCCTAAGGAAATAAGGAAACACGTTGATTTTTGTTCTAAGGGGGACACATAATTTACTTTTGATATAACAAAATAAATGACACATTAGCAAACCATAGGCGTTGCGTTTCATTTTTAAGAGGTGTTGTACATTAAATTAATTAAGACTTTTTTTGAAAAGATGGTGTAAATATCGAAAAAAATCATTATGTCTAAATACTCCACCTAAATGCCTTTCTAATGATGTGCCGCACATGGTATATTCCCTATTTAAAAATAAGGGGTTGGTGAAGTGGAAGGGAGGGGGTTGACAAATGACAGATGCCTGTATCGTAAAAATATGACCACCTTAGAATAAAAATCGACGTGTTTCCTAATTTCCTTAAAATCTAAAGAATACTGCCAATTATCGAGATGGACTGTTTTCTTTGGCCCACTCTGTATAGTAACAATGCAATTACAGTGTTTACGTCAATAATAACTCGTCAAAATACGTATCTGTTTTCCATTTAACTCATTGAAACGTAGGTAAGTAATTTTCCAGTGAGTCATTTTTTTTCTGCCTTGAAAAAATATTATAGTTCGTGGGAGCAAGATCTATTTAATTAATGCAATTAAATAATACTAATAATGCATTCATTAGTTCTAAACAATAAAATTATATATTGATTAAAGTACGTGAAATTTCAATAGAAATACTCTGTCGATACGTTTTCTGTTCGATATTCCAGTCACCAAAGGAGCCGCTGAAAATTTATTTATGTTCTTTTTTCTTTTATATCTAGTCTATTTTTGGGCCTGGAATGCTTTTTTATTCCTGGTTGAATGTTATTTGTCTCAATAAAGGTTTAAACCATTGATAAATTTGAGAGTTTACTATTTTTCTACATCTGTGTTTGGCTTGCGTTTCCTGTTATTGATTTTACAATCTGGTCCATTAACTAGAAGTTATTAATGCGTAGTATAATACCGGCAAAAGTGACAATAGTACGAGTAGGTACAATATAAATTCCAAGAGAGAAAATATTAATTCTATAAAGCAGGACACAACTGGCCTTCTTCTTACTCGGTTCAGGAAGACATGACGGAAGAAAAAAAGGTAAATAAAAAATTGAGGCTTAAAAATATCACAGATCTATTGAGAGTTTTGTATATTCAAAACCAGAAAAGACCAACAAATTGTTGATTTGAATTTTTTTAAATATTAACCCTGAATATTCAAAAAAATCATTTTATGAAACCATGACGCAAGTAAAACTTAAAATTAACTGAAAATTTTGAAATTATTCTATTTAGGGTATTAGAATCGTGTTTTTAATATTAATTTAATAATTGGAAAATGTAGACAAGAGAGGAATCTGCTTCACTTACCGAATACTTGAAAGAAGTATTTAATCTTGAAATGAAAAATTATAGAAATATACCAACCACAATAATTGTAGAATGGATTTTCTGCAAGTTTCAGTCAGCGCACAACTCACTTGCTATTTGGTATTAAATTATAATATTTTTCATTAAAAAAAATATAAAAAATTAACCTCAAAATACGAAGAGAGAAAAGTATTAGAAATAATATAATCCTCACATCACAATAGGGTGTTCAACTAAAAATAAATTCTTGTTAATGATTAACAAATTACGTCGCACCGTATTTTATCAAATTTAATAATGTTGTTTTGTTTTTATCTCCATTTAGAAAATCCTATTTTAAACATTACTTAAAATCCGCCTTTTAGATTTTGACGCTACTAGTATAAGTTGAAGTTGGTCACATATTTTGACATGGAACAAAAGAATCTTAAGTTGATCATAGTTACCCCAATTGAAGAAGAAAAGAAGAAGTTTAGGTTAGAGTGACAACGAGTTGTTTGCATTCGCATGTGATTTCATCTTGGTTTAAATTTTTGATTAGTTCGAATTTAAGCTTTATATAAAATGCTTCAAATTCAAATTGAACAATGTAAACAACAGAGTAATAGATGTCAGATGTCAACATTTCTGTCCTGAACAAGTTCGAAGCTCGAACATCCCAATGAAGGAAAAAGAAGAAGAAGCTGAAACATGGAACAGAAAAGGAAGACTATCGATAACTTAACATTTAAACTAGTGACGTATCTGCATTATAAGTTGCATATTTTTAGTAAATTTTTGTTTCCCTTTTTTTCTGTTAATCTAATGACTTAATTTAAAACAAAATTATTTTTGAATACCCTAATTATCTAATAAAACATGGGGTCAAAATTTGAAGTTGAACACCCTATTATAATATGACGTTTTAAAATAGATCATTGGTTAATTTATCGAGAGGGGCAAGGAAAATAATGAAAATGGCGCGACATTTGAATTTCTAAGTGAAATTTGAAGGTCAGCGACAAAAAAAATAGTACCTATTAATGTTGGCATTGTAAATAATATGGAGGTATAAAATACGTGTTCTACAAAATGACCAAAATGGTAAATTGTCAAATATAACAGATTTCTACATTTATTGCTGGTGCTCAAGACTAACAGGGGTTCCCAAGAGTTTATAGGAAAAACTTATTATAGAGAGGGGTTGAAAAAAATTAGGTATAATACTTTATATAAAATGAGCCTACTTGAGATTTTTTACACAAGCCGGTCCTGTAGCGGTCAGAATATTGTTCAATGGAATGGAATAAGCCGTTCTATACACAAGGAATGTCTTAAATCATAATATTATTTGGAATTTTAAAAGTCATTTATAATATTTTAAAGAATATTTGTTTTCGGACTTTCCAAAAGGAAGTTAAAATAAATAAATATTTACTAATGGGTAATTACAAAGTACATAGTTTAGTTTAGTAAATATTTCTTATAAAATGACTTGTTTTGTTTTCCCAGTATAGAGTATTTGTTTCTTCGAAAGATTAGATCTAAAGGTGAATACACAAGATACGGTAAAAATATCGCACTCTAAAGTATTTCTTTTTATTTGATTGATGTAAATCGTAAAAGTTTCAACGATTTTTTGTTTGAAATCATTTCAATGACTGCGTCATTTATTATCGCGTGTGCTAATAAAAAACAATGTTTCACAATGTATTATTATAATATAATATAGTAATTAATATAAATCACAAAAATACCAACTGGTTTCACCAATGAGGTAGGTGATAAAAACTTAAATCTGAATTTTACAATCATCGTTATCTCTAACCGAAACCATAATTTATGAATTTACTGTTTGGACCCTTACTTTGTGGAATCTACTCATATTAATGTTATAAATGAAACTAACTGTTTCTAGTTAATTCCACTATTTAATTGAAAAATTATGAAAATTATTAAAGGATATTGATAATTATTTCGATATTGACATATCATCGTCAGAATGACAGAAGTTACATTTTATGTTTAATATTTTGGCTAGACCAAATAGTAAGTGACCTATCTTGTGATTGACTTAATATATATGAATAGAGAAAAGAAGAAGATATGATTTTACAAATATTAAAGCTTAGGTATTATTAGCCCTATGGGGATATCCTGGATATCTTTTTCCCATTTAAGATCAGTATAACTGTGCAATGATATAGGAAACCAAGGAAAAACTATATCTGCTGATCTTTACAATAGTTACTTAAGAAGACAATTTATTAGTGGAGAGCTCCCTAGATTTATCTGTTCATTGACAACTTCATATTGTGGGTCTCTTAAGTGTCTTCTTATTTCTAGTTCTTCAAGGAAATCTAGTTCTTGTTTCTTTCTCAAATATGCAGTACTTCTAGTTCTGTGTTAGGTGTTAATGAATGTTTTGTGTCAAGAAGGTGTTTTGCGAAATGTGATTTATCTGACTGTTTTAATCTGTATGCTCGTGAGTGTCCATTGTATCTAATTTCGAAATTTCGAATTGTTTGACCAATATAGACAGCATTACATTCTGGACATTTAAGTTTATATATTCCAGACTTTTTTAATGGCGGTATTTTTGTTTTTACATTTAACAATTTTTTACTCACATTGTTTTCTGTTTTAAAAGAAATTGCTGTATTTGTTGAAGAAGATATTATCTTTGAAATATTATTAGAAATATTACCAGCATATGTGATGGTTTTGTAATTTTGTATTTCCCTAGTTTTTTCAGGAAATATTAATTGTAATGCCACTTTTTCCTCTTTTTTATTAATTAATTTATTTATTATATGTAATGGATAACCGTTGGATGTGGCTATTTGTTTAATTATATTAATTTCTCTATCAAAATTATATTTGTTCATAGGAACTGAAAATGCTCTATGTATCATTGAATTATATACTGTTAATTTATGTGACATGGGATGATTGGAACTATATGGTATAGTCACATCAGTATGTGTTGGTTTTTTGTAAAAATCAAGTATATTATTGACTCTTTGAATTTTGATATCAAGAAAATTGATTGAGTTATTTTCTTTAACTTCTAATGTAAATTTAATTTTTGGATTGAACAATATATCTAATTGTTGTTCACTACCTACAAAACAAGCTAATATGTCATCTACATACCTATACCAAAATAATATATTTTTTGAAATGTTACATTCAAAGATTTTTCTTTCTAAATTGTCCATAAAAATGTTTGCTAAAATTGGTGATATAGGGCTTCCCATTGGTAAACCTTCATTTTGAATATATACCTTATTATCAAAAGTAAAATAATTCTGATTAATACATACATCAAACAAATTAAGTATATCTGATATTATTCCTGGATTGATATTTTTATCCTCTAGTAATTTTTTAACAAGTGTTATGCATTCTTTAGGAGGAATTTTAGAGAACATATTGGTAACATCAAATGAAATAAGTTTAGAGTTATCTTGTAATTTGTATGTTTTTAATTTTTTGATTAGTTCTATTGAATTTTCAATTGAGTATTTAGATATACCTCCATAGCTATTAAGTATATTGTTTAGTTTTCTAGCTAACTTATTATTAGGAGTATTAACGTAAGAAACTCAATCAATTTTCTTGATATTAAAATTCAAAGAGTCAATAATATACTTGATTTTTCAATTTACAGAAAACCAACACATACTGATGTAACTATACCATATAGTTCCAATCATCCCATGTCACATAAATTAGCAGCATATAATTCAATGATACATAGAGCATTTTCAGTTCTTATGAACAAATATAATTTTTATAGAGAAATTAATATAATTAAACAAATAGCCACATCCAACGGTTATCGATTACATATAATAAATAAATTAATTAATAAAAAAGAGGAAAAAGTGGCATTACAATTATTAATAATTCCTGAAAAAACTAGGGAAATACAAAATTACAAAACCATCACATATGCTGGTAATATTTCTAATAATATTTCAAAGATAATATCTTGTTCAACAAATACAGCAATTTCTTTTAAAACAGAAAACAATGTGAGTAAAAAATTGTTAAATGTAAAAACAAAAATACCGCCATTAAAAAAGTCTGGAATATATAAACTTAAATGTCCAGAATGTAATGCTGTCTATATTGGTCAAACAATTCGAAATTTCGAAATTAGATACAATGAACACTCACGAGCATACAGATTAAAACAGTCAGATAAATCACATTACGCAAAACACCTTCTTGACACAAAACATTCATTAACACCTAAAACAGAACTAGAAGTACTGCATATTTGTGAAAGAAACAAGAACTAGATTTCCTTGAAGAACTAGAAATAAGAAGACACTTAAGAGACCCACAATATGAAGTTGTCAATGAACAGATAAATCTAGGGAGCTCTCCACTAATAAATTGTCTTCTTAAGTAACTATTGTAAAGATCAGCAGATATAGTTTTTCCTTGGTTTCCTATATCATTGCACAGTTATACTGATCTTAAATGGGAAAAAGATATCCAGGATATCCCCATAGGGCTAATAATACCTAAGCTTTAATATTTGTAAAATCATATCTTCTTCTTTTTTCTATTCATATATATTAAACATCAAGTAGGTATCACATAAAATGTAACTTCTGTCATTCTGACGATGATATGTCAATATCGAAATAATTTAATAATTTTCATAATTTTTCAATTAAATAGTGGAATTAATTAGAAACAGTTAGTTTCATTTATAACATTAACATAATTTATGAATTGCGAAGGGAAGTGCTCTCCAAATCAAGACTAATGTCTAAAGTTTATGAACAATAATTGTTCTTAACAGTAATCGTTTCATTCACATTATTCTAAGATAGAAATAAGGTTTTTTGGTTCGCTGGTTATTAAGGCCGTTTTTGCAAAGCCAGTTCAACGTGCTTAGGAATTTCATAGCTTACGCACAAACTACAAAAAGTCATCAAAAAAACGCACCCAAGAAGTCAAGTCGGCTTGATGAATGTCTTGGGTCTGGGTTGGGCCTCCGCCAAGGACCTTAAAATGTGAAATAAAAGTCTGCCGTCTGCCAGCTATCCCTTTCTGACGTACTGTAATACTTGTGTGGTATTTCGTTTTTGGAATCTATATTCCTGTAGGCCAGTCAGTGCGTTTTCGTTTTCGTTTTAGCATAACATTGGTGTAACAAAAATTCAAAATTACTTCAAATAATATTAAGAAACACATTCAGTGTGGACAAGCCTTAAAATCAGGAAAATGTTTCAGTTAGTTCTGTGGCTGTGACAATTTTTAATTAATTTTTGTTCATTATTTACGAGGCCCAAATGAAGATGAAGTAGCGAACAAGAAGGATGAATTCTGGAGAGAAGTAACGCAGATAGTTGAAGACTTGAAAAATCAAGAGATGTTATATGAAAATTCGGCGAAAATTTGGCCGGCAACAGGATAATTGATTTCTGTATTCAGAATAACATGCTAGTTATGAATGGATTTTTCAAACACAAAGATATCCATAAGTTCACTAGAAAGGTGAAAAATCTATTATAGATTATGCGGTGATTGACAGGAGATACGGAAGAGAAATAATGGATGTTAGGACTAAAAGGGGACCAGAAGGAAGCAGCGACCACTACCTTGTAGAAACAAAAGCGAAGATGTTAGTCCAAAACAACACAAACAACAACAGAAGACAATTCCCAGCATCCAAAGGTAAAACGCAGGAAGCGATAAAAACATATAGGCTAGCCAATAAAGATGTAGCAAGTAAATACAAAGAAGAAGTAAACAAAATACTCCAAGAAATAGAAAACGATCAGAGAAATGATTCAAGCTGCAAAGGATATAATAATATGTGGAGTGATAAAAATCTGCAGGACTTCATGGTGGACAGAAGAGAAGTTGGAGAGAAAAAATTAAAATGGAAGCAATATTTAAAGAAGGCTCATATAATATCTACAAGGAACAAAGGAAAAAAGTGAAAGATATAATAACGGAGGCAAAGAGGCAATCATGGGAGCAATTTGGAACAAAAAATGGAAGACGACTATCACCCAAACCAAAAGTTGTTTTACAGAGTTTTATAAAACGCAAGAACGGGAGGCAAACAGACTAGTATTAAGCAAATAATGGATAGAGAAAGCAATATTCTGACGGAGGAAAATGAAATATTGGAAAAATGGAGGCAATATTTCCACGAATTGTTAAAATGAAGAAGAATTAGAAAAACAAGGTCAATATGAACAAGAAGAAGGATAAATATCAAATAAGGAAGCCCTGGAAGTCATGAAGGGGTTGAAAAAAGGCAAATCAGCAGGTCACGATCAAATCACAACTGAAATGATAAAGAACATGGGGGAGAAAGGATTGGAGGTTTTAACACAAATTTATAACAAAGTATGGAAAGAAGGAGTTGTGCCACAATACTGGAAGACCGGTATAATAGTTCCTACACACAAAAAGGGCGACAAAAGAGATTGTTCAAACTAGAGGTATGACACTGTTAAGTAATCCCCTATAAAGCCTAGGGACGGATATTAGAAAAGAAACTTACCGTGCAAACCGAAAAATTTTTAGAACAATCAGAAAGTGGATTTAGGAAAGGGCGTAGCATCAACGACCATTTTTTTACGATTAAACAAGTGACACAAAAAGCAATGGAAAGAAATTTGGAAATATACCAGGGATTCGTTAATTTAGAAAAGGCGTTTAACAGAGTGCCAAGAAATATGATTAAAGAAGCATTAAATAAAAGAAACGTAGATAAACAATTAGTGAGCCTACATGACGACAATACAATATATGTAAGAACAGACAACATGGTGTCAAAGGAATTTAAAGTTAATAGTGGTCTAAGACAAGGAGGAGTATTAACCCCATTGTTATCCAACTTAAAATTTGATGATGTGATGAAAGACACAAGAGAACATACTAAAAAATTGTATATTAGACACAGACATCTACAGCCCGTTTATCTACGTGAATGCGCTTTTGCAGATGATCTTGCAATATTCGCAAAAAACGAACAGGATCTACAAAGGAATCTGGACATTTGGAATGCGAAGCTGGAAAATAAAAACTTAAAAATAAACGGAGAGAAGACAAAAGTGATGGCGACAGGAAAAGAAAATACCCAAATAAATGTAAATCTTGACGAAAAACAACTAGAAGAAGTAGAAAATTTTAAATACCTAGGAGTAAACATCGATAATAAAAGGAACCATGACATAGAAATAAATACAAGAATAGAAAATGTATTAAAGGTGTACCATAGTCTTAAAAACTCGTTAAAACGAAAATGACTGTATAGAGAACTATATTTCTCCCTATATTAACTTTTGGATGCGAAAGCTGGGTACTGACGAAGAGGATGGAAAGCAAATTACAGAGTATGGAGATGAAATACTTACGGAAGGTCGCAGGAATTACAAGGAGAGACAGAATACGAAATTCGACAGTAAGAGAAAACCTTAATGCACTACCAGCAATCCAGATAATACAAGATCGACAATTAAAATGGTTTGGACACTTAACTAGATTAAGCAATAATATGCCAGTAAAACAGAAGTGGGAGGCAAAAAGACATGAAAGCAGAACCAGGGGAAGACCAAAGAAAACAGGGGACGATAACATAGAAAAAGTTTTGAAAAAGAAAGGCAAAAGCTATGGGCTAAAATCATTTAGAGTATTTAAAATAAAACACCCTATATCTCGGTTAGGAGGAATATTTTACTTAAGTGTTTTGGCTCAAATCTTCATATTTCGTGCTAAGGTTTCTCCAGTTACTATATGGACAATTCTTAATGAAACACCCTGTATATATAATATATATTATTTACGAGTTGAAACCATAGTAAATAGTAGTAGTAGTAGTTTTATATCAAAGAAAGATAAATTTACTTTACAATTGTGGCCAAATGCGCAGTTGAATGGATCCCAAACCTGTATTTAGGAATATGTAAATAATAAAAATTGATAAATACCTACCTATTTAAGGGCTTTAACTGTAACTGGTATTAAAATTTAAACATAATGAGACGATAAACAGCAAGAAATGGCTGAAGTTAATCTTACATTTTAAACTACAATACTAACGAATCAGCAAAGGAAGCCTCAAGGAAGCTTTAAGGTAAGTTCATATAGCAACGAATCACTTTTTTATAAAGACGTATAAAGTTACCCTTTTTATATAAAGACGAAATTTAAATTTTTGAGGTTAGATTAATGGTTAAGACTGTGGAGTTTATTTTTTCTGTTTGTTTATTTGAAAAATTAAAATTATTAATTTTAAATTATTCTAATATAAACAAATGATTATGTACACGGAAAACCACTAAATTGATTAAAATGAGTGTATCATAACCAGGTTTTTTATCATTACGAACATCTACAGTGTGGAAACCACTTATGGAATAAAATTCTTGATGTCATTATTTTAGAAAATTATAAAAAATGCCGGGACACGTCAACTTTTGAATTGAGTTGTGCGTTATGTAAACATAAATTTAAATGCAAGTATGCCATAGTCGGTGTTGTTTTTTTTTAATGAAACACCCTGTATATTTGCATATTTTTGAAATCCTCTTAATGAACCGATTTCAACAAACTAAATAATGTATGGTCAATTATGAATTATACAGGGTGAAATTTTTATTTTTACAGTTATTAAACACATACATAAAATATCTGATGTATTTGATTTTAATACATTAAAATAAATGCTCAAAATGTTCTCCACCTAGTTTTTGGCAATAGCACAGTCTCCTATAGAACTCCTCCTTAACTTTGTTTAAAGTTTGAGGTGAAATATTCCGTATTTCTGTAGTTATCCTGTCTTTGAGGTCTACAACGCTAGTTGGTTGTGTTGCATATACTTTGTTCTTGAGATAACCCCACAGAAAAAAATCTAACGGCGTAAGGTCTGGCGATCTAGCTGGCCACTCAATAGTACCTCTTCGTCCAATCCATTTATTGGGGAAGATTTCATCTAAATAAGTTCTTACCATTAAAGCACAATGGGGAGTTGCCCCGTCTTGCTGGAACCAAACATTTTCATTCGGTAAGCTAGGATCTATTGCGTTGGGATATAAGTTTGCCAACGCAGGAATAACTTCATTTCTAATCATATTTAAATATTTTTCAGCTGTCAAATTTCCATCTATAAATATAGGACCAATAATATGGTCGCCTATGATACCGGCCCAAACGTTCACCTTTTGAGGGTACTCAGTATGTGTCTCACGCATCCAATTGGGATTCTCTGCTGACTAATATCTACAGTTCTGTCGGTTTACCTCTCCATTCAATGTGAATGTTGATTCGTCAGAAAAAAGAATGGTACCAAGAGCTATCTCATTTCTGTTCAGCTTATTCATCAATCTTTCGCAGAAATCCATTCTACGATCTGGATCGTCTTCTGTTAACTCCCGCACAAAATTTAATTTGTAGGGATGAAGTTTTTCTTTATGAAGACATCTTAGAACAGTTGTATGACTAACATTATTTTCACGGGCAATTTGACGTATACTTGAAGTTGGATTCTCTTCGACACTCAACAAAATATCCACTTTCACATCATCTTCAACGAAGTGTGGTTTTCTTTTCAATGGTTTGACATGTCCAAGCTCTCTGAATTGTGCATGAATTTTAGACACAGTACTTTGTGAAATATTAGGCAATTCGGGATATCTGTGATTAAATAAGTTTGCCACTTCAACTTGACTTCTGCAGTTATGCCCGTACCCGATCATCATTAAAATCTCAATTCGGTGAGTCTCAGTTAAATATTTCATTGTTATGTCGACAAGGAAAGAGTGTTTGACAAAGATTTTACTTTTTCAGTATAAACTCTCAACACATCAACAACTGACAGAATAGAAAACAATCCACATTATTTACCGATTTTGTCTAATTATTGGCGTTTTTAGACAATTTTTAGGTATTTATGATAAAATTCATGGGCGTAGCAGGTTTTGTTTAATATACAAATAGTTTAGATTTTTGATAAATCCATATTTAGCTAATTTAAAAAAGTACCAATATTTCAAGTGTATTAAATTATTAATTTTAAAATTTCACCCTGTATAATTCATAATTGACCATATATTATTCAGTTTGTTGGAATCGGTTCATTAAGAGGGTGTTTCATTAAAAAAAAACAACACCGACTATGGCATACTTGCGTGAATCACCCTGTACATTTAAATTTATGTTTACATAACGCACAACTCAATTCAAAAGTTGACGTGTCTCAGCATTTTTTATAATTTTCTAAAATAATGACATAAAGAATTTTATTCCATAAGTGGTTTCCACACTGTATATTGCTTTATTAAAACAATCAATACACCCCCGAAGTGTAAATCTTAAAATTTAAAATGACGTTTTAGCTGGATTCTCAATGCATCGGTGGCCAGTAATTCTAGGAACTTTTGGCAAATCTCCAATTCTCTTCTGTCATTATGTCACTAGTTATGTCAGATGTCAGTGTTATTTGTTTTTGTTGATATTCGTTTAATCGTTTATGTTTATTTTCCATACTTTTGTAGTAGTTCTAGTTAGTTGTATCACTTTATTCTTCTGATTACTTTTTCCATTGACATCTGACATAACTAGTGACATAATGACGGAAGAGAATTGGTGATTTGCCGAAAGTTCCTAGAATTACTGGCCTCCGATGCATTGAGAATTCAGCTAAAACGTCATTTTAAATTTTAAGATTTACGCTTCGGGGGTGTATTCATTGTTTTAATAAAGCAATATAGATGTTCGTAATTATAAAAAACCAGCAAAAATCATATGTTTTGAATGATAGACATTAACTGTCATTCTTGTCATAAAAACCACTTTTTGTTGGTCACACTGACCTTAAACTGAACTCCTCTATTCGTCACGAATATCGGTAAATCTTGAAATGGACTCAAGTTTCCCGCCACCCAGATTTTAAATTTCACGAATTCGTCAAATCTTAAACTATGCACCTGTCAACTTTCCCACCAATTAATCTGACCAATGGCGTTAGAGTTCGTGATTCGTTGTTATATGAACTTACCTTTAGACTGTAAACTACGATTTTATTTCAAGGGCGTCTCAAGGAACGACTATAAATTCGACCCTTAATAATTTTTTTACCAACTAATAATTATAATGTAAGAATATGAAAAGTCTACATAATATACATTGTCGAATATAAAATTTAATTAAGAAACTTCATACAACTGGCCTAAAAGTGCTACGTGGACTCGATTTCGGGTCGAGACTGCGCTACTACAAGAATGTGAAAACAACGGCAACTACGCCTGGGTTTGGAGTTGGCAGCGGTGCGTTTAAACAGTGTAGAGAGTGTAAGAGAAACGAAGAGAAATCAGTCGGGTCTGTGTATGTGAGTTTGATTGTTTTCGGCTATGTAAAATTCATAAAAATCCTCAAAAACATGGCAAAATTACGATGAAATCAACAATAACCAGTAACAATAAGGTCAGTATCGTTTGTTGATGTTTTTGTGTTGTTTACATCGTGGCGTTTATCGTTAACGTTGTGCACAAAGGAGCCATATGTCCCGATTGTAGCCTTGTATATTCTACTCGAAACAATATATTATTTTAAACGCGAAATTCATTTATATTCGTGTTTATTAATCAATTAAATGTTGAAATTTTGGGCGATTTAATCGATTGTAACGTCGTGCCGGTGTTTTTCTGAGAAACGTCTGGGTGCCAGCGTAGGTCTATCGTTCCATCTCTCTCTCCTGTGGGTACTTTTTTTCTTGTTTCCGGTTCTCGGTCATTGATGTGATCTGTGAGGAATGTGGTAGGGCTGGATACATGGATACCTACGGAGGATGAGAGGCAAGGAAATTAGGAATGCTGGAAATCGTGAATGGTCTCTGAATTCCAACAACGTTGCCGTCTATATCGCTCGGTCTCGAGTGCAACTGCACTCATTTTATGTGTGCTGCGCTATTGGAAAGTCGAACTGATTAACTAACTGTTCCTACGTTGGTTTCTACCATAAACAGTTATTGTTTTTAATATTGATATCGAATGCTAAATAAAGTATCAGTAAAAAAAATTACTACCAAATAATGAGGGGTTTTTTAAATACCTATAATTCTCTATGTCTATCATTAGTATAAATAAAATATTTACCTATTATGTTTGCTAGATAATTTTTAAACAATGAATATACAGTGTGTACTGAAATAACTTTTTTGTCTCAAGCTATGTTAATTTTAGAAAATCTCTTAAGTTTCCTACAGGGTAGGCAACCAACACTTTTTTTGTCTTAAGTTTGTTAATTTTAAAATATAAGTTTCCTACAGGGTAGGCAACCAACACGACAAGTTTTTAGAATCATTAACATAAAAATACCTATCTTTATGTATGGATATGTTAAAATGTTAGTTTATGGGATAAATAATACACAGTGGATTTGGCTTTTAAATTAAATATAGATTAATTCTTTGCGACTCTAAACTAAACTAACTATATTTTGGTACTTTATGCTTATCAATTAATAAAAAACTAGCCATACCTACAAATGTTGTTTCAAATATAGGATAAAAATCATAAAGAAGCAAATATACTCTGTATTTTTTTGTATAATATAATATATTCAGAGGTGTAATGAATAAACTGCCTGTTATGACGGGGACAGAAAAGGGCCTACAACGGAACTTCGACATATGGAATGAAACTATAAAAGAGAATGGAATGAACATGAATAAAACCAAAACAAAAGTGATGCAGATCTGTAGAGACAGTAGACAAATTAATATTGCAATAGATGGAACAAACATTGAACAGGTGAAAAGCTTCAAATACTTAGGAGTGGAAATTCAAGAAAACGGAAAACAAGATATTGAAACACTTTGAAACCTTACCATACAATGAACAGGGCATTTATAAACAAAAAAGAAATATTGAAGAAAACGAAAATGAATGTTTATAAAAATATATTTAGACCAACCCTTACATTTGGATGTGAATCATGGGTGCTCACAAAGCGACAAAAGAGTAAAATCCAGGTCTCGAGTGCAATTGCACTCATTTTATGTGTGCTGCGCTATTGGAAAGTTGAACTGATTAACTAACTGTTCCTACGTTGGTTTCGATCAACTACCTTCTACCATAAACTGTCATTGTTTTTATTATTGATATCGAATGCTAAATAAAGTATCAGTAAAAAAAATTACTACCAAATAATAAATAATGAGGGTTTTTTAAATACCTTTAATTCTTTATGCCTATCATTAGTATAAATAAAATATTTACCTATTATGTTTGCTAAATAATTTTTAAACAATGAATATACAGTGTGTACTGAAATAACTTTTTTTGTCTCAAGTTATGTTAATTTTAGAAAATCTCATAAGTTTCCTACAGGGTAGGCAACCAACACGACAAGTTTTTAGAATCATTAACATAAAAATACCTATCTTTATGTACGGATATGTTAAAATGTTAGTTTATGGGATAAATAATACACAGTGGATTTGGCTTTAAAATTAAATATAGATTAATTCTTTGCCACTCTAAACTAAACTAACTATATTTTGTTACTTTATGCTTATCAATTAATAAAAAACTAGCCATACCTACAAATGTTGTTTCAAATATAGGATAAAAATCATAAAGAAGCAAATATACTCTGTATTTTTTTGTATAATATAATATATTCAGAGGTGTAATGAATAAACTGCCTGTTATGACGGGGACCGAAAAGGACCTACAACAGAACTTCGACATATGGAATGAAACTTTAAAAGAGAATGGGATGAACATAAATAAAACCAAAACAAAAGTGATGCAGATCTGTAGAGACAGTAGACAAATGAATGTTGCAATAGATGGAACAAACATTGAACAGGTGAAAAGCTTCAAATACTTAGGAGTGGAAATTCAAGACAACGGAAAACAAGATATTGAAACACTTTGAAACTATACCATAAAATGAACAGGTCATTTATAAACAAAAAAGAAATATCGAAGAAAACGAAAATGAATGTTTATAAAAATATATTTAGACCAACCCTTTCATTTGGATGTGAATCATGGGTGCTCACAAAGCGACAAAAGAGTAAAATCCAGGTCTCGAGTGCAATTGCACTCATTTTATGTGTGCTGCGCTATTGGAAAGTTGAACTGATTAACTAACTGTTCCTACGTTGGTTTCGATCAACTACCTTCTACCATAAACAGTCATTGTTTTTATTATTGATATCGAATGCTAAATAAAGTAACAGTAAAAAAATAACTACCAAATAATGAGGGTTTTTGAAATACCTATAATTCTTTATGCCTATCATTAGTATATATAAAATATTTACCTATTATGTTTGCTAGATAATTTTTAAACAATGAATATACAGTGTGTACTGAAATAACTTTTTTTGTCTTAAGTTTGTTAATTTTAAAATATAAGTTTCCTACTGGGTAGGCAACCAACACGACAAGTTTTTAGAATCATTAACATAAAAATACCTATCTTTATGTACGGATATGTTAAAATGTTAGTTTATGGGATAAATAATACACAGTGGATTTGGCTTTTAAATTAAATATAGATTAATTCTTTGCGACTCTAAACTAAACTAACTATATTTTGTTACTTTATGCTTATCACTTAATAAAAAACTAGCCATACCTACAAATGTTGTTTCAAATATAGAATAAAAATCATAAAGAAGCAAATATACTCAGTATTTTTTTGTATAATATAATATATTCAGAGGTGTAATGAATAAACTGCCTGTTATGACGGGGACAGAAAAGGGCCTACAACGGAACTTCGACATATGGAATGAAACTATAAAAGAGAATGGAATGAACATGAATAAAACCAAAACAAAAGTGATGCAGATCTGTAGAGACAGTAGACAAATGAATATTGCAATAGATGGAACAAACATTGAACAGGTGAAAAGCTTCAAATACTTAGGAGTGGAAATTGAAGACAACGGAAAACAAGATATTGAAACACTTTGAAACTATACCATAAAATGAATGGGTCATTTATAAACAAAAAAGAAATATCGAAGAAAACGAAAATGAATGTTTATAAAAATATATTTAGACCAACCCTCACATTTGGATGTGAATCATGGGTGCTCACAAAGCGACAAAAGAGTAAAATCCAGGTCTCGAGTGCAATTGCACTCATTTTATGTGTGCTGCGCTATTGGAAAGTTGAACTGATTAACTAACTGTTCCTACGTTGGTTTCGATCAACTACCTTCTACCATAAACAGTCATTGTTTTTATTATTGATATTGAATGCTAAATAAAGTATCAGTAAAAAAAAAT
The DNA here is from genome assembly GCA_947563755.1 of Lochmaea crataegi. Taxonomy (NCBI): domain Eukaryota; kingdom Metazoa; phylum Arthropoda; class Insecta; order Coleoptera; family Chrysomelidae; genus Lochmaea; species Lochmaea crataegi. The sequence goes on from OX387424.1 coordinate 68,162,707, forward strand.
ACTACCAAATAATGAGGGGTTTTTTAAATACCTATAATTCTTTATGCCTATCATTAGTGTAAATCAAATATGGACCTATTATGTTTGCTAGATAGTTTTTAACAATGAATATGTAGTGTGTGCTGAAATAACTTTTTTTGTCTCAAGTTATGTTAATTTTAGAAAATCTCTTAAGTTTCCTACAGGGTAGGCAACCAACACTTTTTTGTCTTAAGTTTGTTAATTTCAAAATATAAGTTTCCTACAGGGTAGGCAACCAACACGACAAGTTTTTAGAATCATTAACATAAAAATACCTATCTTTATGTATGGATATGTTAAAATGTTAGTTTATGGGATAAATAATACACAGTGGATTTGGCTTTAAAATTAAATATAGATTAATTCTTTGCGACTCTAAACTAAACTAACTATATTTTGGTACTTTATGCTTATCAATTAATAAAAAACTAGCCATACCTACAAATGTTGTTTCAAATATAGGATAAAAATCATAAAGAAGCAAATATACTCTGTATTTTTTTGTATAATATAATATATTCAGAGGTGTAATGAATAAACTGCCTGTTATGACGGGGACCGAAAAGGACCTACAACAGAACTTCGACATATGGAATGAAACTTTAAAAGAGAATGGGATGAACATAAATAAAACCAAAACAAAAGTGATGCAGATCTGTAGAGACAGTAGACAAATGAATGTTGCAATAGATGGAACAAACATTGAACAGGTGAAAAGCTTCAAATACTTGAGAAGTGGAAATTCAAGAAAACGGAAAACAAGATATTGAAACACTTTGAAACTATACCATAAAATGAACAGGTCATTTATAAACAAAAAAGAAATATTGAAGAAAACGAAAATGAATGTTTATAAAAATATATTTAGACCAACCCTCACATTTGGATGTGAATCATGGGTGCTCACAAAGCGACAAAAGAGTAAAATCCAGGTCTCGAGTGCAATTGCACTCATTTTATGTGTGCTGCGCTATTGGAAAGTTGAACTGATTAACTAACTGTTCCTACGTTGGTTTCGATCAACTACCTTCTACCATAAACAGTCATTGTTTTTTATTATTGACATGGAATGCTAAATAAAGTATCAGTAAAAAAAATTACTACCAAATAATGAGGGGTTTTTTAAATACCTATAATTCTTTATGCCTATCATTAGTGTAAATAAAATATTGACCTATTATGTTTGCTAGATAGTTTTTAACAATGAATATATAGTGTGTACTGAAATAACTTTTTTTGTCTCAAGTTATGTTAATTTTAGAAAATCTCATAAGTTTCCCAACCCTTACATTTGGATGTGAATCATGGGTGCTCACACAGGGACAAAAGAGTAAAATGCAGGCCGTAGAAATGAAGTATCCGAGAAGAGTCAGGGGTGTCACAAAAAGAGAAACACAAAAATAAGAGAAGACCTGGAAATAGAACCAATGCTGGAATTCATTGAAAAACGACAACTTAGCTGGTGGGGGCTTCTCCAAAGAATGAATAATAAGAGGCCTGTCAAGCAAGTGTGGGAATCCAAGGTACAAAGAGCTAGGAAAAGGGGAAGACCGAAACAGACATGGGATGGAGTAATAGGAGAAATAATGAAGAAACGAGAGACAACATGGTTAGCGGCCAAGGTGCTAGCAAAGAACCAAAAAGAATGGGCAAAATTTGTGTATGGACATTAAAAATATTATTAATAATACAGACATTAACATATACCCTACACCTTTAAATGGTAAAAGGGATTTTTGATTATATATAATATGAATAAACTAATGAAATCTTATTTGATTAATAGAAAACAATATGTTACTATCAACAAAAGTAATAGTAACTTAGCTACAAACAAATGTGGTGTGCCTCTCAAGGTTCCGTAATGGGTCTCTTATTCTATTCTTTGTTTGTCCTAAGCCTTAAACTTGCACAACTAGATGGATGTTACTATACATTTGCAGATGACACGGTCTTAGTGTATAATGGACCAAGAGACACTGATTTCAATAATCTTAATAATAGCGATCTTAACAAATATTATCAATGGCTGCAAAAAATAAATTGAAAATTACTTTTTTAAATGAAACTAAGTGTTTCTAATTAATTCCACTATTTAATGAAAAAATTATTAAAAATCTAAGATATTGATAATTATTTCGATATCTTAGATTTTTAATAATTAATTATAATTAATAATAATAATTTTTAATTCCACTATTTAATGAAAAAATTATTAAAAATCTAAGATATTGATAATTATTTTGATATCTTAGATTTTTAATAATTTTTTCATTAAATAGTGGAATTAATTAGAAACACTTAGTTTCATTTAAAAAAGTAACATGAGTAGATTCCACAAAGTAAGGGTCCAAACGGTAAATTAAATTAAAAATTAACTTGGAGAAAACAAAATATCTAATCTTCAAACAAAAAAATGTACAACTGGAATGTAACATCGAAAATAATGTAGTACTGGAGCAAACGGAAAGTATCAAATATCTAGGATTAATCCTTGATAATAATAACTTGTATTGGGATAAACATATTGATCACCTTAAGAGCAAATTAATTCCAATGATAGCTAATCTATATAAATTCAGAAATTACTTGTCCCTGGACTCTAAATTCACATTTTCTAAGTATATTAAGATACCTCATCCCCATATAGGGAACTTGCTCAATAACCTGCTTTAAAAAAATTGAAATGCTTCAGAACAAAGTGATAAAAGTTTTATTTAATTACCATTATCCGACATCAAGAAATGAAGATTCAACCAATAAATAGAATACTACAACTCGAACAATGTAAATGTATATATAATATAATTATTTGTAACAGTAAAACAAACACTAATATTATTTTCAATGCTGATATATACTCATATAACACAAGAAACTTAAATAAAATCTTTTGTCTTTCATCCTATAGTTAGAGCTAGTAACAGTTATAATTAATTGCCTGTAGATCTAAGAGGCGAAAAAAACCAAGAAAAAATTGTAAACTTGCTTAAACAATATTTATTTAAGTAGGTATCCATTTAAGTTTTTTTCTACAATATTTTGTACAGTTTTTACTAATAAGCAACGTGCATACTTTTATTAGAAGTGTGTATTATGCGTCTAATTATTTTAATAGTACTTGTCTTGTTACCAATACTGCGTATTGATTAGGGGCTCCAACCTTTTACTTTTTTGTTCATGATCTTTGTATTTTTACTTTTAATAAAGGTTTTTTCAAAAAAAAAAAATAATTAGCAAAACATTTTCTATTCAAATAACCCTAGAACATTGATAAATGCTCAAATTTTTTTTAACAAGCTTTCGAAATTTGTTATAAAAGTTTTTCGAACAATTATCAATGTCAGTTAACTGTTAATTCTTTAATTCAATATCTAATTCTAATGATTCCTTTCTTAAAAGGTGCAGGGTTTTATAGCAATCCAGTAACTCCATTTTCTTGTCTATAAGAAGCTCATACTTTTCACCCAATATTGAAGATGTTAAGGTCTTTATGAAGTGGGGAAGTTATGTTAATTTTAAAATATCTCATAAGTTCCCTACAGGGTAGGCAACCAACATGACAAGTTTTTAGACTCATTAACATACAAATACTCATCTTTATGTACGGATATGTTAAAATTTGGTTATTGTTGGTTTATGGGATAAATAATACACAGTAAATTTGGCTTTTACATTAAATATAGATTAATTCTTTGCGACTCTAAACTAACTATATTTTGGTACTTTATGCTTATCACTTAATAAAAAACTTGCTAAATGTTGTTTCAAATATACGATAAAAATCTAATGTTTATCTTACTCGATTGGCGCCCACCCACGTAATTGTGAAAACCCTTTCAATAAAAACTACAAAATTTTAATTGTTGGTAGTTATATCAAGTGTTCGCTTATAAACCGAAATTCTATTTTTCTAAATTTTAAACCATGCCGTTGATTAACAGGTAAAAAAATATAATTAGTAATCAAATATTTGACACGTTATTCGTTATTACGCTGTAACATTTTTTTATTACCATTTGAATAATAAAAAATGCGGCGCAAAAAGGCGGCGGCATGTCTGAATTTTAAATAAACAATAATAAAATGCAAAATATGTCATTGCATAATTATCTAAAATTAGTTTGTTATTTCATGTGAAGGTCACTTAAAATTTTCCGTCTTGTGATTGGTCTAGATTTGTACATGTGGTAATCATTAATGAAACTGGTGATATTTTTATAGCTTTAATAGTATAGTAACTGGTATCGAAATTAAAACGTATAAAATAAAAACATTGAAAAAAATTTTAGTTGCCTTATCCTTAATAGTGTGAAAAAGATTTTAGAATTTTTGTGTATCAAAAAGTTTTAGCTTTGAAAATAATCAAAAAGTTTTTGTAAAAAAGGTTTGTTTCAACAGTCTCAAGCGCTATAATTGACAGTGGTGACGTTTGTATATAAAGTCTGTTCATACTCATAGAGAAGTGCCTAATACTCTAGTCAACAAGTGCCTTTTGGGTAAAAACTTTTTAGAGTTCTCCGAAAATTATGATTGAGAAATGGCATGTAGATGTTTTTTAAGAAAATTCAAGGGCCGCTCGCAAAAATTGACGAGTGCCTAGCTGCAGAAAGGCTCCCATCAATCAGAGTGTATATATTTTGTGCAATGTAATTATTCCCTTCCCCTTCTCGAAAATATATCAAACAATATGTATTCCACTTGAAGTTTTTCAAATTTGAAAAATCTCTAATAGTTTTTGAGATATTTGCAAAAAACCTAACCCCCTTTTTTTAACTTAATTGTTTATAACTTTTGCAAAATATATAGTTGGCTTCTACTGCCATAAATAACCTATCCACTTGAGCCTCATTGTGTTGGCCCTACAATTATTAAAATGCACAATAGTTCCTTCTTGCGTTTTTTATTGAATGTTTCTTCCTGACTGTTGACATAAATATTGAAAATAAAATTTAATTAGAACGATAAATAAACATAACATCCTGTAAACAATAACATATTAGAAAAGTGTATAATTTTAGATACAAATATTGTAGGTTAACTAATAAATTATGTATAAAACTTACTGGTACTGTTACAGTGGACTGCATAAATAACTAACTGACTTGGTTGCTGTCAATGCAAAATACTGTAATTGTGTCACATTAGTTCTTATTTCATGTTACCGGCTCATCAAAACTACCTTAAGTACAATAATAAACTTTTTGTTAATTATTTTGGGAAATTAAACCAAAATCTTTTTTATATTTTAATTCAATGTTTTGGTAGCATTCCAGTTACCGTTATCAAGAACAATTAAGTTTTTTCAAATTCTGGTTCCTATAAAATATTTACATGGAACATTTTGAAGCCTAAATAGTAAGTAATCAAAAATTAAAACCAATTGTCTGGTGAAGGTATTTTCGCAATATGGCCTTATCTTATGACTAAAATTTGAAATTGAAAATAACAATTTTTTGTCATTTTTAGATGTTCTTATCAATAAAACATCTACAGGGTATGAAATAAGTGATTACCGTAAACCAACACACACTAATAGGTATTTGAATTTTGAATCCAATCATTCGATAAGCATAAGAAGAAGCATAGTAAAATCTTTATACGATAGGACCAAAATCATTTGTTCTAATGATAATGAATTCATAAAGGAGAAAACTTTACTAAAGTCAGTATTAACTAACAATAATTACCCGACAAAGAAATTAGGAATATAGAAAATGGCTCATTGTTAATACCCAATAATAATAATTCAACTAACGTAATTTTTAAAAACTTAACAAAACCGTATGTAAAAGGTTTATCAGAAAGAATTGAGAAAATTGGTAATCAATTCAATATTCGAACTGTCTAGTTGTCGAATTTTTTCGTTAGTGTCAGAAAGGGACCAGAATTTTGAAAAAACTTGTTCTTGTTTTTGAACCTTGAATTAAAAAATATAAAAAACAAAAAGAATAATGAATATAATACAATAATAAACATTTATAATTGTTTTTATTCTTAATTTTTTCCAGCAATTTTAAACTCCTGAACTAATAAATTTATATCTATCTGTTTTTTCTTAAATATTTCCAAACTATCTTTCATAAACGTCACAAACTAACAGATTACTGAAGTAAGAAGAACATTTGCATAGTGTGCTCATCTGACAACCTTGCTTTTTTCTCATGTCTTCACATTCACTTTAGAAAGAGTAGACTTTTTGTTACGTTTTCAGAATTTTATAGAAAAGAAGATAATGTTGCGTTATTAAAAAACATTTACTTTTGTGTGAAATTATTGACCTTTTCCAAGTACGTCATCTTGTCGAATTTCTGTCACCGGACAACCTTCACACTAAATTCTCAAACCGAATAATACAACACGATAAAACCCATACTAGTACACAAATTTAATAAAACCAATCAACTTTTGTTCTGAATTTATATTTAAATCAGTAAAAAATGCTATTTCCATCCATCTTTCTGAAGGTTGTCCGTGATCAGCTGACAACATGGCGCGGGCAGACGTCACTTGGAAACGCTCTATTGTTCTTGAGGTTTTTCAAAATTTGTTGGAGCAAGTGTCACTGCTACAATAATTGACATTGACAAAAGTAAAATTTTTATAATGTAAATGCTAATGAAAGCTTTTTTCTTGTTGCAGATTAAGCGTTCCTGATGCAATGGCGTTATTAGACATCCAACAACATTTTCAATACAGAAGTTTTAGTGACCAAACAGATAACGGCTCAAAAACAAGAGAAACGCTTTTAGAAGTGACGGCACCAATAGAGGACTATTCAACCTTTGAAAACAGACTGAAAACTTACACCAACTGGCCCAACGACGAAGTATCAAAAGAAGATTTAGCAAAAGCGGGTTTTATATATACAGGTCATGATGACGTCGTTGTCTGTCCTTTATGTAAGATAGAAGGATACCGTTGGGTATCTGGAGATGATCCAATGGCTGATCATCGCGTCTGGAATCCTCATTGTTCGTTTATGAGAAATAATATAGAACACGACCACGCCGAAAGTACTACCAGAGCCGCGGACACTTGCGGTTTATTCGGCGTCGAAGTTTTACCCAACTCCCAACCGGAGGACGACAAAACCATCAATTTTCAAAGGTTAGGTATTCAAACTGGAAAAGGTCCACAAAATCAAGATAAAATCACGTATGATAGTAGATTAGCAACATTCCAAGATTGGCCCAGGTCAATAAAACAGCGACCCACAGATTTGGCAGAAGCAGGATTTTACTACACCGGCGCAGGAGACCAAACGTTGTGTTTTTATTGCGGCGGTGGTTTGAAAGACTGGGAAGAAAACGACGATCCTTGGGAGCAACACGCCCTCTGGTTCAGCAAGTGCGTTTTCGTAAATTTGAAGAAAGGTAAAGATTACATCGAGGAGGTGAAGAGGAAACACGAACCCAAGTTATCCATCCCGGGACCTAGTGGCATTCAAACCAAAGAGGTACCGAGCAATACCGAATCATTAAGTGATAAATGCGAGGAAAATAAATTGAAATCAGAGCGCGAAAACGAGGCAACTGAAAAAACTCTTTGCAAAATTTGCTACAAGAATGAATTAGGTGTCGTGTTTTTGCCTTGTGGACATATTGTTGCTTGTGTGGATTGTGCTGCTGCTTTAAAAAACTGTGCGGTTTGCAGGAAACCTCTAGAAGCGACAGTGAGAGCGTTCCTATCATAATTTTTTTTCATTGTGTTTATATACATGTTTCATTTCACCTAACATCTTCGTAGTTCTAGTCAGCATTAAATTGGGCAAAAAAATTTGTTTGTTTTAATAAAAATATCGATCTTTTGAAAATTAAAAAAATTGAAATAATAATTAAAGACTCCTTTTTAATCGTAGAGAGAAACTATATTTTTATACCTAGTACAAATCAATTTTCTTTTTTAAGTTACAACGATACGCTTTTTTAGGTTTAAAAATATCCAAGCGCTTATAATAAATATCTTGAATCTCCTTCATCCAACAGTTCTAATGACTACAGATCATATCTTCAATCGACTAATACCTGTTAGAATATTTAGCCATCGGTTGCTTTTCACAAGCACTTTGTTCTATAAACAAGAATTTTGTATTATAAATCTGACACGGAAAATTAGATGTATGTTTGAGTGTATGGCACGTAATCTATATAATATAATAATTTATAATAATCAACAGTTTTTTATTTTCCTTCCCCAAACATTCATCTGCAGTTGCAGTCAATGGCGGCTCCTCAGAGGAGGAAAGCGAAGCTAAAGCCATATCCACACCAAAGAAACATAGATGAACATTCTGTTGCTGGTTATGGATACAGAAACAACAGCAAAAATTCCGTAAACATTCTGTCCTCATCACAGTAACTCATTCTTGTGAATGTTCTGTTGTGTTGTTGCAACAGGAAACTTTGTGTATACACCAGTGCTAAGTGCAGTGCAATAAAGTAATATCCCAGTGCAAATTGAACTGGGGTATTAACTCGATTGAGCCATACAAAGCTCCTGGACCAGCTGATATAATACCAGCGCATCTGCAGCAGGGGCAAATACATTTATCTCCAGTACTTTGTAAACTCCTCAGAGCATCACTATCAACTGGATACATTCCAATTGCTTGAAAAAGGTCTTTATTCCCAAACCAAATAAGGATAAGTCATTCAGGCCAATAACTGTCTTCTTTCATGTTGAAGGTAATCGAGAAACTTATTGATAGGCATGTTAAGGAAAACTTTTCCATTGAAAGGCTACTACATTATAACCAACATGCCTATCAATCAGGAAAATCCTGTGAAACAGCCTTTAACCAACTGGTGTTGAAAATTGAAGCTGTCCTAGGAAATCAAGAAATAGCTCAGTGAGCATTTATTGTTCGACCACAGCTCCTTTGACTCCATGATAGCTGCTAATGCAAGGCGTGGAGCAGACGAGAAATTGAACAGGTAGGGGTATGGCAGATGATCTGACAATATTTTTACTGGAGAAATACCCTAATGTTGTATCGGAGATGATGCAAAAAGCTCTGGAAATGGTGGAGATATGGTGTAGGAGGGGAATGCCTAAGGGTGAACCCTGCAAAAACTGCGCTCATTCCTTGCACTAGAAAAAGGAAGCTTAAGAGACTAAAACTGTCAAGCCTCTTCAACGTGTAGCTGTGTCTTAGCCAGGAGGTCAAGTATCTGGGCATAATTCTGGATGAAAAACTAACCTGGAATTCACACCTACATGACCAAACCAACCAAGGGAAAATGGCCCTAATGTTAATTGTTCTAGTTTCGTGAAAATTCTAAGATTTTCAATGTGCTCTGCTCTGTAGCGTCGATTATCCAGTTTTGTTTTTCACATGAAACTCGATGGTGAAAACGGCTTCCATTCGAAATATCAGAGGTGGGAATTGGTAAATAGAATTTAAAATTTTTCAACCTTCTAGTGTATTATTCTGCTGACAAGTTGGAGACTGTATTTTTAATTATTTTAACGATTTTTACCGTCTGGAGTAGAATGTAATTGATTAAATATTTTATCCAAAACTACTACACTAGTACCATCTATATCAACATAGTTCAAGCAGCATAAATCTGTACAGAAATTTTTTATTACAATGTTTCATATATTTTCCTGTAGATGACGCCAGTAATTCATAAATGAATAATATATATTTAATTTTCAATCGATAAGCAAATTTCAATTATTTAATACATATAATGACATTCACTTATACATGAAATATATTTTTAGATATTATTTTTCACATGTTTACCAACAGAACTTATACAAAAATCAACATACGATTAGGTTATGTTGCTACAGATGGCGGTGCAATAGTTAGCTATTGAGTAGAATCTCGATAGATGGCGAGTGCCTACAATAATGTATTTAGATGCCATTTTTAGTCCCAGTCAAGAGGGACACATTAAAATAATATGGATTAAAAAAAACGCATTAAAACACTAGTGTATATTATTTACATTAAATTAAGTAACAGTAACAATTTTACAAAACAACCAGTCTTCGAGACATCAACACTAATAAAAAATTCAGTCTTGGAATGTAATATTTATAAAAAACATAGTAAAGTTATGTTCTAACGATATATTCGGGAGACGTAGTAAAATGATTTGAAGCCTATCTACCAATCATTCCAATTGAACAAAATACCATTAAACCAGTTCAAAGAACCCTTAAATTACATAAAATGTATCCCTATAACATTAAACTATGTCGAAAATTATTCGATTGGGACTTTCAAAGACAAATAAACATTTAAAATGGGCTTTGATAATATATTCCATTTTTTTTAGTCCAATCCTGATCCAAATTATACTGAGGTTATGTGAGTTGATTTAAAATTTTAATTCTTAAGCAATCTGTAGGTAAATTAAAAAAGTACAAACCTTACCACATTACCTTGAACCTAATTTTTTCCAAAACTCATTCCGCCCCACCGGATTGCATATAATTCAACGACAAACTGCTAACGACATCTGTAGTCCTTTTTTGAACGTTATCAAATACGGAATTCCCCAATTTCACCGCTCCTAAAATACTATTCATGATTCTCTTCCTCGATCCTTCTATTTCTTCATTAACCTCATTTTTCCTCCTCAAGTATTTCAACAAAATCCTATTGAACTCCTCGGGATTTTCTTGATGTGGAAAGTGCCCGGCGTTGTCTATTATTTTTATATAAAACTTTTCGCAGAACTCTGAAGAGTTTACGATGCTTTCTAACCCTACTAGTTTATCTTTAGCTCCAGTAAGAAGAATAACTGTTGAGGTTATGTTTTTAGAATTGTCTTGGATTTTATGCAACGGCAGATTTCTGTAGTAATTTAGCGGACCCGTCCAATCTTCTTGTCTTGAAAAAGAATATTTATAAGCTTCTAGATAAACATCCTTTGAGGTTAAATGCTTATGGTATTGACTTATGATTTTACAGTCTTCTTTTAATGCATCTATTTCCGGTAAATATGGCATTTGGACGAAATTTAACCACTGGTAGGTCGTCCCGGCTCCGGTTAAACTCTTCCAATAAATATTCGGATGCGGGCATGATACAGCAAAAAATGTCTTCACTATATTGGGATTTTGGTGTAGCAAGTACCATCCTACTAAGGCTCCAAGATCATGACCGATTATCGTGCAATCAGTAACGCCTAGACTGTGTATAAAGTTTTTGATTTCTTCCAAAATTGTGTTGATTTTATAGGAACTTCTCCATAGGGGCTTGTCCGAGTCGCCAAATCCTTTGAGGTCTAAGGATACAACTCTGAAATGATCTTTTAGAACAGGAATTTGATATCTCCAACTCAGCCAGCAGTCCGGGAAACCGTGGAGAAGAAGCACTAAAGGTTGGTTCTTTGGACCTGATTCTACGTAGTGGAATTTAACTCCCTGAAACAATAATAAGAAAATTAAATGATTAGATTTTATTAAGTATAGAGTAGGTATTTATTTTTCTGATAATTTGCACATATTTTTATAATAAACAATCTATATATAAATATTGTTTGATTTTAGCTCTCTATACTTCAAGTAATTGCATCTCATGGTGTTACAATCTTCGCAATGTGTGTAAACACAAAAAAAATGTTTATTTATATATTAAAAACAAAGATAAGAGGAAACATATTAAAATATACATCTCAAAGTCCCTTAAAAAAATCTCTTTTAATCGAACTGTAGACCCATTCAATCTTCCTAACTACTTTCAAATATAAAACTAACCTTTAATTTGACATATTTGTGCTGCCCTAACGACGAATCCAAAAGACAAGAAGGTGGACTATCTCGAAGCTGAAAGTTTTCCAATTTCTTCGGGTCCCAAATTTGCATGGCGATTCTTTTAAAAATAACCCACAATCCGAACATCAACGACAATACGTGAATTTTTATAGAATCAAACACCGATATAGATTGTATGCATACCGCCATTTTAATTTTGAAAAACTCACTAGACACTTCTTTAGCCAGACTTGAGCATGTATTGAAATTTTAAAGATTCCGTTTGTTATCGCGAGGTGAGGTGATAAGTACTGACAGGTCTGTACTTATCCTAGGTTCTAAAAATAAATATCAATAAGAGCGAAATGAAATTGTTATAAACATTTTACGAAAAGTAAAAATAAACTAAATGTAAAAAGTAATAAAAAGCGTGAAATAATAAAATATTTCCGTATGCAAAGTACTTAATACTTATCTTCTATTGAATAAACAGCCTACACATAATACAGGGTTGGGATAAAGTATGGAACCAAGTAAATATCTTTTAAACGAAAAGAACGATATTTATGAAAATTTGCAGGTGAGTGCAATAAATAGAACAAAATGCATCTGATGTACATTTTTTTGTTAATAATATACTTCCGGTTTAACCGGAAATGCCATCAACTTCTTTAATTTAAATGGGACACCCTATATGATTTTACAGATTTTGAAAGAGCTTGTTATTTTGAATTCATACATACTGAGTTTAGTGTAAAAAAATTTGTAAAAACGAGGAATAACTCACTGTTAGTTGTACAATAGGTGTACATTTCATTATTTTAGAATAATGAGAAACAAAATTACTTCGAATGATCAAAATGCTCGCCGTTTACTTACTGACAAAATGCCATCCTATTAACAAATTCTTGAGTCACTCTTTCCAAGACTTCTCCACGTATTAGTTCACATTCATCAATAATTCTCTGTCTCAATTCCTGTAAGTTCGTTGGTCGTCTAACGTAAACACGTGATTTTAGATAACCCCAAAGAAAAAAATCTAACGGGCTAAGATCCGGACAACGAGCAGGCCACTCTATGAATCCTCTACGTCCAATCCATCGATTTGGAAAATTCGCATCCAGAAAATCCCTAACCCGTCTATCATAGTGGGGAGGTGCTCCATCTTGTTTGAAACCAAACATTTTGTGGTAATTGCCCATTCTGTTGAAGTGCAGGAATAATTTCGTTATTTAGTAGATCCAAATACTTGTCACCATTCAAGTTTCCGTCGATAAAAAATGGACCTATAAGCCTATTTTCTACAATTCCCATCCAAACATTTAACTTCTGTGGATGCTGGGTATGTGCTTGATGAATCCAATGAGGATTCTCATTTGACCAATACCTTGTGTTATGGCGATTAACTGTTCCATTTAAACAAAAAGTTGCCTCATCGGAAAAAACTATGTTAGAAGCAAAATTATCGTCGACATTACAGATGTCCATTAGCCGTTCGCAAAATTCTAGCCGTCGGTCAAAATCATCGTCTGACAATTCTTGAACCAACTGTACCTTATACGGATGATACTTTTCACTTCTTAATATCTTTCCTACAGAACGTCGACTGGTTTAGTGCCAAATTTGTGGTGGAAGTTTGAGGTGATTCTTCTAAATCGATTGCAATATTTTGTTTAACAGTTTCGTTCGTTGCAGTCCGCGGTCTTCCAGGTTTTTGCAAATTTTTTACCATCCCAGTTGTATTAAAACGTTGCAATGTTTTAGTTACTGTTGAGCGTGATATAGGATTTCTCTCCGGATGCAAATTATCAAAAATATGACCCAATTCTTCATGAGTTCTAATGCCGGGTCCAGACCAAGCAGACAAAACGAAAACACAATTCTGAAACAAAAACACGACAAACTGGCGACAAAATTTGTCGTCAAAAGACAAAACAAAAATTGAGACAAACTGTCCACACCAGAACGACAAAATATAAAAACAAAATTCAGTTGGTGACGTTGTTGTTGTTGTTGTGATTAGTGTTGGTTAACCATGTGGCATTTTAATCAGGAAAAAAATGAAACTGAAGATTTATTGCTAGCCGCAAGTTGTTTTTTTTGCTCTCATCATCATCCCAGGTTGCTAAAAGAAAACGCAACCGTTTTTGGATTAGACCAAGTCTAAAAATGTGAGAAAGTTGTTCGATAAACAAGCTGTTAGTTCAGCTATGCGCAGATGATATTGGACTAAGTGGTGAGTTTCGATCAAGCTTCTAAATTTTTTTAAGAATGCCCACCAAAGATTTTGAGAATCTGATATGCCTTGTTGGTCCTGCAGTTGCAAAAAGACATACTAACTTTAGAAATGCTATAAGTGTAACAGGAAGGTTAGCAATCACTTTAAGATTTTTAGCAACAGGTGATTCCTACCACAGTCTTATGTATTTTTCAAAATTATCAAAGCAATCAATATCTGTTACGCTAATTTATAATTCTAATGACTTGTTCTATTCTCCATAATTTTTTTTATTTATTTATATGTGAATATAAAATGTATTGTGGTTTAAAGTTCTATATAATATAGTTATAGTCTATTTCAGAAAGGTATAGAGTAATAAAATGGGGAATTCCATCCAGTTCAGCTCAATTTCGGTGTTGGCCATAGGCGTAGGTCTTGAAATAGAATTGTTTGAAATATTAAAATTTCAAGTAATTGCGTAAGAGAATTAGGAAAAGTATGTTTTCTGGCCTGAAGTGTCAATATCGAAATGTTGTGTAGGGATTACTTAGGTAGTAGATTATACAGTTACGTTTTGCGTTTAACCTTCTATTAGTGCCTCTGCCTAATTCCAACCCTGTTTCAGATTCGGCTCAACCATGTGCCGCAAGGTGCCTTACCCAAAATTTTTGGTCCTTTATAAGTATATTTGTTTAGTTTAACGCATCAATATTTGCTGTTAAGCCGTAAATAGTGTTCACAGTATTATAAGATTAGTAATAAAATGGCGACATTTACACCAACGAAAAGATGTTCCAATAATTATCCACTATCAGTGAATGAAAAACTTATTATTTTAAATGTACTATAGAACTTATATAGGCACAAGTGAAAGGATTTGTAGCAAGACACAACACGACATTCAAAATGAAAGAAGTTAAGCTACTGTTTGATCAAACCATTAAGGAGGTGACACCAGAGAACTGGCGAAAAGCAGTCCAGCATGTCATTAAAGAAGAGGAGAAAATGTGGGATCCTGACTACTTGATCGATCGGACCGTCGACCCGTTAATTATAACGTCAAGAGGAGATGACAGTTCCTCAGATGACGAAGAATATTATGGTTTTTTATAATGTAATTTCTGTATAATGTTCAACAAAAAATAAGTGTACCTAATACTATGTACATAATGCCTAATTTTTATTCTGTTTAAAATAAAATTCTTTCCTTTTTACGAGTATCCTACCGGCACGCCTTTGGCACACTATTTTCAGTGTTTGTGAATGGATAACAATAGGCTAAACCCATATATTGACCCCAACCCGGGTGGTACTACCTGCACTTGATAAAAAGAAAAAATTTTACAATAAAATCAATGCCAAACTATGAAAGTGGCTTAAATATTCGTTGGGCCACTCTGTGCTCCCTTTGCATACCTAATGAGGTTTTATTACTCTATACCTTTCTTAAATAAACTATGTTTTTTTTTCATTAAGTAGCCACAATTTAGGATAAAGTTAAAATCGGAATTTTCAGAACTGTTATCACCGAGAACAAAAATGTTTTTATTTTCGTTCTGCGGAGACGTTTTCGTTGGTATTAGAATTTGCATTGCTTAGTTAAAGAAATGATAATTGGCAGTTTAAAAAAGGGTTAAATCAAGTTTGTCCCTTATTTATGCGACACTCACTCATATACGAGTACATACTTAATACACTTACCTTAAATATAGATTTCAACTTTCAAATGAAAATGTTGATGCCTCTTCAAAGAAATATCACACTTAATAACACAACACCAAAGCATGAACAACAATGGTGGTATTCCGATATTGTTATAACATATTATTATTGTATCATAAATATTGCCAGTGAACTTTTTTCGACCCTTGCCGGGTCCTTATCATAGATTAACGAAAATAATACATTTAACAAAAAAAATGACCAGAAGAAGCAGAAAAATAAAAAGCCATAAATAATCTTTATTTTAATAATTTCTTGCGTTTGCTGTGGGGCCCCTGTAGCTTTCGGGGTCCTAGAGCAATTGCCCTTTTTGCCCTAAGGCAAATCCGACCCTGGGGGGACGTCTTTTTGATCATATATGTAGACGTTATAACTTTAACCCTCTCCCCCCTATGGTCACTGTACCCAATTTTTTAAATGGAACACCAACAAGACCAAGTCTGCAAAATTCTACCAAGCAGAACAGGAGTTGATGTTTTTCCATAGGAAAGTTCCTATTCTCCCCCACCCCACTAGCTTCAACAAAAAATTATTGGACACAAACTCGTGGCTTCCCCCTGTAGAAACACGGTTTATTTCATCACTTGAAAAATATGAAATTTAATAACCAATGTGGTCTGAGCACAATACTGTGTTTTATTAAAAAAAGGAGTTTAGAGGTCGTTTTCCTTTATCAGGAAGTTTTAATTAATATCATTCGAAGAACACCAGATTATAGCTGAACCTTATATTATTAATAGTATTAGTCACTATCAGTAGATTTTTCCGTATTTTTTACATTTTTTTTTAACCTATACCTCCTTCAAATTATAATAAAAACAGTAATATTGATAACAAAGGTGAAAGTCAAAAGGTTTTTTTTTATAGAAAATCAATTTATTATTTCAACCTGGATTTGAATAAAAGTTTATTGTTTTTATTTACCCTGCATATAAATACGTCCTTATGAAATGTCAATAATAATAAACTTTTTGAATACTGAATATTACGAATCTAAATCCTTTAAGTATTAAAATAATGGTATAAATTCAATGTATTCTTGACCATATAACAGTTTTTTACATTTAAGATATCTTTTTAATTAAGGATAGCTTTCTACATTACACTGTATACTAATAAATATCCCATACATAAACATGATCTAGAAAATACTTTTATATTATTTAAGCAGGATTTTATAACAAAAAGTTGATTTATACCTTTTTAAAACTGCTACATTACTTCCGCCATCTAGTGCATTAATTTTTAAGTTATTTGAAGTTACAGCTGTCTATATACTTATAAAATGGTATGTGTCGCTTAAGCAGCGCAGTTGGGCTAGGCTTTAATAGATGGCAGAATAATACAAATGAAATAAAATTAAATATCTACTATACTAATAATTGAACTGCCTTCGAACATACTTCGCAACTTTATCACTGAGTTTTGATAAGTATATTAAAGAAAAATCTGGGAATCTAGAAAATACTTTTATACTATTTAACAAGGATTTTATGACAAAAAGTTGATATATATGTACCTATTGTATTTTCTTAAAAATGCTACATTATGTCCGCCATCTAGTGCATTAATTTTTAATTTAATTTAAGTTACAGCTATCTATATACTTATATGCTGGTATGTTGTCACTTGAGAAGTGCAGTTGGAATAGGTTTTAATAGATGGCAGCATAATATATATAGTGGCTTAACACTCCCGTAGGAGTAGCGCCGCTCTTACGAACTTTCTAGGTCCTTTTGTAAGGGTGGATCAGACCACATTTCCTTTTTCATATTTTTTCTACTATTTGTAGCCATTTCTTCCTGTCCTGAGTTTTCTCTTCCCAGTGTTTAATTCCCATTGTCTTGAGATCACCTACTACCTCCTGCAACCAATTTACCTTGGTCTTCCTCTGCTTCTCTTACTACAAGGCTTCCACTCTATCATTGAGTATATTGTTGCTTTCTTACCTGCTCTCCATATGTGTCCCAACCATTTTAATCTTTGCTCATTAATTTTTTTTACTATGTCTTTTTTCATCTCTTGATATAGTTCCATGTTTGTTCTTCTTTTATATTCTTCACCTATTTTTTTGGTCCTAATATTGTTCTTAGTATTTTTCGTTCCTGTATTCTCATATCTTAGTATTTTTCGTTCCTGTATTCTCATATCCTCTTGTTGTTTTTTATTCATGGTTAATGTTTCTGCCCCATACATCATCACCGGTCTAATTATTGTCTTATATATTCTTATTTTCGTGCGCTTGCTAATTATTTTATTTTTTAATAATTTTTTGTTAGCCTGAAATGCTTTGTTTGTTGCAACGATTATTTCCTCTATCTCAGTCTCTCTGTCTCCATCACTACTTATTGATATTCCCAGATATTTAACTCTATCCACTTGTTCAAATTCATATCTTCCATTTTTCACGTTTCTTTGTTCACAATTCTTTTTGAGTCTCAATAATTTGGTTTTATGTGTATTTATCACAAGTCCAATTTTCTTTCCTTCCCTTATTATTTCCTCCAACATTTCTTCTATTACCATTCTGTTTTTAGTCACTATAGTGCTACGTCGTCTGCATACGCTATTATTTGTCCTCCTCTGGTTCTTAAATTTCCTTTACATATTTTTTTCAATGTATATTCTAGTGCCAAATTGAATAGTGTTGCCGACAGAGAGTCTCCTTGCTTGATTCCTTTATTATATGTAAACTTCTCCGTTTTCCCTCTTTGAGTTATTAATTCTGCTACGCTCTAGTCTAGTGTCATTTTTGTTAATCTTATTAGTTTATTATTCACTCCCATTTCATTCAACGCTTTCAGTAATTGATTCCTTTTCATTGGGTCAAATGCTCTTTGGAAGTCAATGAATAGTATTTCAATGTCTATGTTATATTCGTTGGACTTTTCCAAAATGTGTTTCAGTATGTGTATCGCATCTGCAGTTGACCTTCCTCTTGTAAATCCGTACTGATATTCTCCACCTCTGTAGCCTGCGTCATACAATCTTCTTTTTATAATTGTTGTTGTTATCTTATATGCTGCATTCAGTAGCGTAATTCCTCTGAAGTTTTCACATGCTTGTTGGTCTCCCTTCTTGTGTATTGTTACTATTTGTCCCATCCTCCATTCCTCCGGCATCTCTTCTCCTTCCCATATTTTATGTATCAATTGGTATAATTTTTCTAACAGTTTTGTCCCTCCGTACTTGATATGTTCAATGTTAATTCCGTCGCTTTCCGTTCTTACTTCTATTAATTATCTATCTTATTTCTTCTTTAGTTGGTTTCTCAATTACCTCTTGTTTGTTCTTTTCTTCTATATCAACCTCTTCTCTTACTTCTGTTTCTGTTAGTAATTCCGTAAAATATTCCATCCACGTCTCTTTATATTCCGTATCTTCATTTACTATTCTTCCTTCTTTATTTTTTATTCCTGCTTTTTTGGTTTTGTATGTTTGGGTCTGTGCATTTATTTTTCGATAAAAAGCTTTTGTGTACCTCGCATAACTTGTCCTTTCTACTTCACTAATTCTCTTTTCAATTGTTGTTCTCTTAGCTTGTTTTATTGTTTTCTTAGTTTTTCATAAGCTTCTCTTTCTTCATTTCTGTTCGTCCTTATCCATTTTATGGCAGCATAATACAAATGAAATAAAATTAAATATCTACTATAATAATTAAACTGCCTTCGAAATCATGGAAGACCTGGAGACAAATGTCGTTGAAGACGATAAAGAAGAGGACTTTGAAATACTACAGCGGTCGGAAGAAGAAGATAATTAAAATTTAAGTTGTAGTTCTTGTAATTTTTATTAAATTTTTTTAATTTCCACAATCATAAATGTATGGAATGATATTTTTTAATAAAAACATTAATTAAGGTCTTTCTTCCTTTTTTAAATTACATTTTAATTGAAATATAATTTAAGTATTTTCCTTAACAATTCTAAAACTAAACTGGCAGGCAGGTAAGTGTTTTAGTTAAATAAATTGATGCTTAATTAAAAATAGACACATAAGTAAAATAATTATTTTTTACAATGTAATAGTTAATAAGAAATGAAAATTATCAATAATTATGTATTTATCAATAATTAATAAACTGGCGTGTTTTTGACCGGGACTATACCGGTTGACCTTAAATGATTATCTAAACGCGCGCTCTCCACCCTCTATCTCGAAAACGATTTAACGTATAAAAAATTTTTTGAAACAAAAGTTGTAGGGAAGTTTATTTTCTACAATATTGATTATAAATACAAATACCGAAAACCCTATAGAAAATGAGATATTTGCAAAAAATTGTCTTTTGAGAGTGCTGTGCTAAAATGTCAGCTCAATATTCACAAGGTTCTAGTCGATTTATACAAAGTTAGTGAAGTCTATTCGTCATATAAGTAATCTGGAATAAATTTAAATCGTCACTACTCAGTTTTAACCTATGGAAATCCTATTCAAACAAACTGTCTTTCATATGACACCGGCTCCTATATAGATAAATCCAACTGTACACAAAAGCCAAGCTGACCTATGTAAATAAATCCTACTGTATGTAAAAGCCAAGCTGACCTATGTTAATAATTCCAACTGTACGTAAAAGCCAAGCTAACCTATGTAGATCAATTCGACTGTACATAAAAGCCAAGCTCACCTATGTAAATCAATCCAACTGTATGTAAAAGCCAAGTTGACCCATGTAGATCAATCCAATTGTACATAAAAGCCAAGCTGACCTATGTAGATCAATTCAGCTGTACACAAATGCCAAGCTGACCTATGTAAATCAATCCAACTGTATGTAAAAGTTAAGCTGACCTATGTAGATCAATCCAACTGTACACAAAGGCAAGCTGACCTATATAGATCAATCCAACTGTACACAAAAGCCAATCTGACTTATGTACATCAATTCGACTGTACACAAAAGCCAAGATGACCTATGTAAATCAATCTAACTGTATGTAAAAGCCAAGCCGACCTATGAAGATCAATCCCACTGTACATAAAAGCCAAGCTGACCCATATAGATCAATCCAACTGTACATTAAGGCCAAGCTGACCTATGTACATCAATTCGACTGTACACAAAAGCCAAGCTAACCTATGTAGATCAATCCAACTTTACATAAATGCCAAGCTGACCTATATAGATCAATTCGACTGTACACAAAAGCCAAGCTAACCTATGTAAATAAATCCTACTGTATGTAAAAGCCAAGCTGACCTATGTAAATCATTCCAACTGTACGTAAAAGCCAAGCTAACCTATGTAGATCAATTCGGCTGTACATAAAAGCCAAGCTGACCTATGTAAATCAATACAACTGTATGTAAAAGCCAAGTTGACCTATGTAGATCAATCCAACTGTACATAAAAGCCAAGCTGACCTATGTAGATCAATTCAGCTGTACACAAATGCCAAGCTGACCTATGTAAATCAATCCAACTGTATGTAAAAGTTAAGCTGACCTATGTAGATCAATCCAACTGTACACAAAAGCCAAGCTGACCTATATAGATCAATCCAACTGTACACAAAAGCCAATCTGACTTATGTACATCAATTCGACTGTACACAAAAGCCAAGATGACCTATGTAAATCAATCTAACTGTATGTAAAAGCCAAGCCGACCTATGAAGATCAATCCCACTGTACATAAAAGCCAAGCTGACCCATATAGATCAATCCAACTGTACATTAAGGCCAAGCTGACCTATGTACATCAATTCGACTGTACACAAAAGCCAAGCTAACCTATGTAGATCAATCCAACTTTACATAAATGCCAAGCTGACCTATATAGATCAATTCGACTGTACACAAAAGCCAAGCTGACCTATGTAAATCAATCCTGCTGTATGTAAAAGCCAAACTGACCTATTTAGATCAATCCAACTGTATATAAAAGCCAAGCTGAACAATATATATCAATTCGACTGTACACAAAAGCCAAGCTGAACTATGTAAATCCCTCCAGCTGTATGTAAAAGCCAAGCTGACCTATGTAGATCAATCCAACTGTACATAAGAGCCAAGCTAACCTATGTAGATCAATTCGACTGTACATAAAAGCCAAGCTGACCTATGTAAATCAATACAACTGTATGTAAAAGCCAAGTTGACCTATTTAGATCAATCCAACTGTATATAAAAGCCAAGCTGAACAATATATATCAATTCGACTGTACACAAAAGCCAAGCTGACCTATGTAGATCAATCCAACTGTACATAAAAGCCAAGCTAACCTATGTAGATCAATTCGACTGTACATAAAAGCCAAGCTGACCTATGTAAATCAATACAACTGTATGTAAAAGCCAAGTTGACCTATGTAAATCAATACAACTGTATGTAAAAGCCAAGTTGACCTATTTAGATCAATCCAACTGTATATAAAAGCCAAGCTGAACAATATATATCAATTCGACTGTACACAAAAGCCAAGCTGACCTATGTAGATCAATCCAACTGTACATAAAAGCCAAGCTAACCTATGTAGATCAATCCAACTGTACACAAAAGCCAAGCTGACCTATATAGATCAATCCAACTGTACACAAAAGCCAATCTGACTTATGTACATCAATTCGACTGTACACAAAAGCCAAGATGACCTATGTGAATCAATCTAACTGTATGTAAAAGCCAAGCCGACCTATGAAGATCAATCCCACTGTACATAAAAGCCAAGCTGACCCATATAGATCAATCCAACTGTACATTAAGGCCAAGCTGACCTATGTACATCAATTCGACTGTACACAAAAGCCAAGCTAACCTATGTAGATCAATCCAACTTTACATAAATGCCAAGCTGACCTATATAGATCAATTCGACTGTACACAAAAGCCAAGCTGACCTATGTAAATCAATCCTGCTGTATGTAAAAGCCAAACTGACCTATTTAGATCAATCCAACTGTATATAAAAGCCAAGCTGAACAATATATATCAATTCGACTGTACACAAAAGCCAAGCTGAACTATGCAAATCCCTCCAGCTGTATGTAAAAGCCAAGCTGACCTATGTAGATCAATCCAACTGTACATAAAAGCCAAGCTAACCTATGTAGATCAATTCGACTGTACATAAAAGCCAAGCTGACCTATGTAAATCAATACAACTGTATGTAAAAGCCAAGTTGACCTATGTAAATCAATACAACTGTATGTAAAAGCCAAGTTGACCTATGTAGATCAATCCAACTGTACATAAAAGCCAAGCTGACCTATGTAGATCAATTCAGCTGTACACAAATGCCAAGCTGACCTATGTAAATCAATCCAACTGTATGTAAAAGTTAAGCTGACCTATGTAGATCAATCCAACTGTACACAAAAGCCAAACTGACCTATATAGATCAATCCAACTGTACACAAAAGCCAATCTGACTTATGTACATCAATTCGACTGTACACAAAAGCCAAGATGACCTATGTAAATCAATCTAACTGTATGTAAAAGCCAAGCCGACCTATGAAGATCAATCCCACTGTACATAAAAGCCAAGCTGACCCATATAGATCAATCCAACTGTACAATAAGGCCAAGCTGACCTATGTACATCAATTCGACTGTACACAAAAGCCAAGCTAACCTATGTAGATCAATCCAACTTTACATAAATGCCAAGCTGACCTATATAGATCAATTCGACTGTACACAAAAGCCAAGCTGACCTATGTAAATCAATCCTGCTGTATGTAAAAGCCAAACTGACCTATTTAGATCAATCCAACTGTATATAAAAGCCAAGCTGAACAATATATATCAATTCGACTGTACACAAAAGCCAAGCTGAACTATGTAAATCCCTCCAGCTGTATGTAAAAGCCAAGCTGACCTATGTAGATCAATCCAACTGTACATAAAAGCCAAGCTAACCTATGTAGATCAATTCGACTGTACATAAAAGCCAAGCTGACCTATGTAAATCAATACAACTGTATGTAAAAGCCAAGTTGACCTATTTAGATCAATCCAACTGTATATAAAAGCCAAGCTGAACAATATATATCAATTCGACTGTACACAAAAGCCAAGCTGACCTATGTAGATCAATCCAACTGTACATAAAAGCCAAGCTAACCTATGTAGATCAATTCGACTGTACATAAAAGCCAAGCTGACCTATGTAAATCAATACAACTGTATGTAAAAGCCAAGTTGACCTATTTAGATCAATCCAACTGTATATAAAAGCCAAGCTGAACAATATATATCAATTCGACTGTACACAAAAGCCAAGCTGACCTATGTAGATCAATCCAACTGTACATAAAAGCCAAGCTAACCTATGTAGATCAATCCAACTGTACACAAAAGCCAAGCTGACCTATATAGATCAATCCAACTGTACACAAAAGCCAATCTGACTTATGTACATCAATTCGACTGTACACAAAAGCCAAGATGACCTATGTAAATCAATCTAACTGTATGTAAAAGCCAAGCCGACCTATGAAGATCAATCCCACTGTACATAAAAGCCAAGCTGACCCATATAGATCAATCCAACTGTACATTAAGGCCAAGCTGACCCATGTACATCAATTCGACTGTACACAAAAGCCAAGCTAACCTATGTAGATCAATCCAACTTTACATAAATGCCAAGCTGACCTATATAGATCAATTCGACTGTACACAAAAGCCAAGCTGACCTATGTAAATCAATCCTGCTGTATGTAAAAGCCAAACTGACCTATTTAGATCAATCCAACTGTATATAAAAGCCAAGCTGAACAATATATATCAATTCGACTGTACACAAAAGCCAAGCTGAACTATGCAAATCCCTCCAGCTGTATGTAAAAGCCAAGCTGACCTATGTAGATCAATCCAACTGTACATAAAAGCCAAGCTAACCTATGTAGATCAATTCGACTGTACATAAAAGCCAAGCTGACCTATGTAAATCAATACAACTGTATGTAAAAGCCAAGTTGACCTATTTAGATCAATCCAACTGTATATAAAAGCCAAGCTGAACAATATATATCAATTCGACTGTACACAAAAGCCAAGCTGACCTATGTAGATCAATCCAACTGTACATAAAAGCCAAGCTAACCTATGTAGATCAATTCGACTGTACATAAAAGCCAAGCTGACCTATGTAAATCAATACAACTGTATGTAAAAGCCAAGTTGACCTATGTAGATCAATCCAACTGTACATAAAAGCCAAGCTGACCTATGTACATCAATTCGATTGTACACAAAAGCCAAGCTAACCTATGTAGATCAATCCAACTGTACATAAATGCCAAGCTGACCTATATAGACCAATTCGACTGTACACAAAAGCCAAGCTGACCTATGTAAATCAATCCTAATGTATGTAAAAGCCAAGCTGACCTATGTAAATCATTCCAACTGTACGTAAAAGCCAAGCTAACCTATGTAGATCAATTCGACTGTACATAAAAGCCAAGCTGACCCATATAGATCAATCCAACTGTACATAAAGGCCAAGCTGACCTATGTACATCAATTCGACTGTACACAAACGCCAAGCTAACCTATGTAGATCAATCCAACTTTACATAAATGCCAAGCTGACCTATATAGATCAATTCGACTGTACACAAAAGCCAAGCTGACCTATGTGAATCAATCCTGCTGTATGTAAAAGCCAAACTGACCTATTTAGATCAATCCAACTGTATATAAAAGCCAAGCTGAACAATATATATCAATTCGACTGTACACAAAAGCCAAGCTGAACTATGTAAATCCCTCCAGCTGTATGTAAAAGCCAAGCTGACCTATGTAGATCAATCCAACTGTACATAAAAGCCAAGCTAACCTATGTAGATCAATTCGACTGTACATAAAAGCCAAGCTGACCTATGTAAATCAATACAACTGTATGTAAAAGCCAAGTTGACCTATTTAGATCAATCCAACTGTATATAAAAGCCAAGCTGAACAATATATATCAATTCGACTGTACACAAAAGCCAAGCTGACCTATGTAGATCAATCCAACTGTACATAAAAGCCAAGCTAACCTATGTAGATCAATTCGACTGTACATAAAAGCCAAGCTGACCTATGTAAATCAATACAACTGTATGTAAAAGCCAAGTTGACCTATGTAAATCAATACAACTGTATGTAAAAGCCAAGTTGACCTATTTAGATCAATCCAACTGTATATAAAAGCCAAGCTGAACAATATATATCAATTCGACTGTACACAAAAGCCAAGCTGACCTATGTAGATCAATCCAACTGTACATAAAAGCCAAGCTAACCTATGTAGATCAATCCAACTGTACACAAAAGCCAAGCTGACCTATATAGATCAATCCAACTGTACACAAAAGCCAATCTGACTTATGTACATCAATTCGACTGTACACAAAAGCCAAGATGACCTATGTAAATCAATCTAACTGTATGTAAAAGCCAAGCCGACCTATGAAGATCAATCCCACTGTACATAAAAGCCAAGCTGACCCATATAGATCAATCCAACTGTACATTAAGGCCAAGCTGACCTATGTACATCAATTCGACTGTACACAAAAGCCAAGCTAACCTATGTAGATCAATCCAACTTTACATAAATGCCAAGCTGACCTATATAGATCAATTCGACTGTACACAAAAGCCAAGCTGACCTATGTAAATCAATCCTGCTGTATGTAAAAGCCAAACTGACCTATTTAGATCAATCCAACTGTATATAAAAGCCAAGCTGAACAATATATATCAATTCGACTGTACACAAAAGCCAAGCTGAACTATGCAAATCCCTCCAGCTGTATGTAAAAGCCAAGCTGACCTATGTAGATCAATCCAACTGTACATAAAAGCCAAGCTAACCTATGTAGATCAATTCGACTGTACATAAAAGCCAAGCTGACCTATGTAAATCAATACAACTGTATGTAAAAGCCAAGTTGACCTATTTAGATCAATCCAACTGTATATAAAAGCCAAGCTGACCTATGTAGATCAATCCAACTGTACATAAAAGCCAAGCTAACCTATGTAGATCAATTCGACTGTACATAAAAGCCAAGCTGACCTATGTAAATCAATACAACTGTATGTAAAAGCCAAGTTGACCTATTTAGATCAATCCAACTGTACATAAAAGCCAAGCTGACCTATGTACATCAATTCGATTGTACGCAAAAGCCAAGCTAACCTATGTAGATCAATCCAACTGTACATAAATGCCAAGCTGACCTATATAGACCAATTCGACTGTACACAAAAGCCAAGCTGACCTATGTAAATCAATCCTACTGTATGTAAAAGCCAAGCTGACCTATGTAAATCATTCCAACTGTACGTAAAAGCCAAGCTACCTATGTAGATCAATTCGACTGTACATAAAAGCCAAGCTGACCCATATAGATCAATCCAACTGTACATAAAGGCCAAGCTGACCTATGTACATCAATTCGACTGTACACAAAAGCCAAGCTAACCTATGTAGATCAATCCAAGTTTACATAAATGCCAAGCTGACCTATATAGATCAATTCGACTGTACACAAAAGCCAAGCTGACCTATGTAAATCAATCCTGCTGTCTGTAAAAGCCAAACTGACCTATTTAGATCAATCCAACTGTATATAAAAGCCAAGCTGAACAATATATATCAATTCGACTGTACACAAAAGCCAAGCTGAACTATGCAAATCCCTCCAGCTGTATGTAAAAGCCAAGCTGACCTATGTAGATCAATCCAACTGTACATAAAAGCCAAGCTTTCCTATGTAGATCAATTCGACTGTACATAAAAGCCAAGCTGACCTATGTAAATCAATACAACTGTATGTAAAAGCCAAGTTGACCTATTTAGATCAATCCAACTGTATATAAAAGCCAAGCTGAACAATATATATCAATTCGACTGTACACAAAAGCCAAGCTGACCTATGTAGATCAATCCAACTGTACATAAAAGCCAAGCTAACCTATGTAGATCAATTCGACTGTACATAAAAGCCAAGCTGACCTATGTAAATCAATACAACTGTATGTAAAAGCCAAGTTGACTTATGTAGATCAATCCAACTGTACATAAAAGCCAAGCTGACCTATGTACATCAATTCGATTGTACGCAAAAGCCAAGCTAACCTATGTAGATCAATCCAACTGTACATAAATGCCAAGCTGACCTATATAGACCAATTCGACTGTACACAAAAGCCAAGCTGACCTATGTAAATCAATCCTACTGTATGTAAAAGCCAAGCTGACCTATGTAAATCATTCCAACTGTACGTAAAAGCCAAGCTACCTATGTAGATCAATTCGACTGTACATAAAAGCCAAGCTGACCCATATAGATCAATCCAACTGTACATAAAGGCCAAGCTGACCTATGTACATCAATTCGACTGTACACAAAAGCCAAGCTAACCTATGTAGATCAATCCAAGTTTACATAAATGCCAAGCTGACCTATATAGATCAATTCGACTGTACACAAAAGCCAAGCTGACCTATGTAAATCAATCCTGCTGTATGTAAAAGCCAAACTGACCTATTTAGATCAATCCAACTGTATATAAAAGCCAAGCTGAACAATATATATCAATTCGACTGTACACAAAAGCCAAGCTGAACTATGTAAATCACTCCAGCTGTATGTAAAAGCCAAGCTGACCTATGTAGATCAATCCAACTGTACATAAAAGCCCAAGCTAACCTATGTAGATCAATTCGACTGTACATAAAAGCCAAGCTGACCTATGTAAATCAATACAACTGTATGTAAAAGTCAAGTTGACCTATGTAGATCAATCCAACTGTACATAAAAGCCAAGCTGAACAATATATATCAATTCGACTGTACACAAAAGCCAAGCTGACCTATGTAGATCAATCCAACTGTACATAAATGCCAAGCTGACCTATATAGATCAATTGGACTGTACACAAAAGCCGAGCTGACCTATGTAAATCAATCCAGCTGTATGTAAAAGCCAAGCTGACCTATGTAGATCAATCCAACTGTACATAAAAGCCAAGCTGAACAATATATATCAATTCGACTGTACACAAAAGC
Organism: Lochmaea crataegi; assembly: GCA_947563755.1. NCBI lineage: Eukaryota > Metazoa > Arthropoda > Insecta > Coleoptera > Chrysomelidae > Lochmaea > Lochmaea crataegi. Next base: position 68,191,414 of record OX387424.1, read on the forward strand.
CAAGCTGACCTATGTAGATCAATCCAACTGTACATAAAAGCCAAGCTGAACAATATATATCAATTCTACTGTACACAAAAGCCAAGCTGACCTATGTACATCAATTCGACTGTACACAAAAGCCAAGGTAACCTATGTAGATCAATCCAACTGTATCCAAGCTGACCTATGTAGATCAATCCAACTGTACACAAAACCCAAGCTGACCTATGTAAATCATTCCAATAAAAGCCAAGCTGACCTATGAAGATCGATCCAACTGTACATAAAAGCCAAGCTGACCTATGTACATCAATTCGACTGTATCTACTCAAAAGCCAAGCCAACCTAAGTTGATAGCTTTATTATTTATTTAATAGATTTTGTTTAAATTTGAACTACCCCGTACAATTTTCGTGAATTACGTAATCGTTATGCAATAGCCGTAGATAAAGCAATTTATTTTCGACACTGGTATCCAATAAAGTTTGTGAATGGCCGATAAATGATATTACACCCCCATTGTTAGAATGAATGTTAAAATTCCGGACAATTTCAATTTGCTGATGTCGACGCGGGAGGGAAATTGACACAAACGAGTTTTTGTTGTCGATGGCGCTAAATTGAGACTTGGTGCAAATAGAGAGTGAAATTTTTGGTTCGTCTATTAGTTTATCGTCTGTTTAAAATGCTTGTTTGAAAAAAAAAGAAAATGGGAATCAAATCCCGTTTGATTTGCATTTTAATTTTTACATAATTTTCTTTGAAACGTTTGTATAAGCATTTTTTTCTAACAATTCCTTTGATAATTTAGTAGTTCTAGGATTGAAAGTGACACTTTATTACCCATTGATTGATTGATTGATCGATACTCTCTTTTTTCTTCGATTATATGATCTTTTTTCAAATGGCGGAAAACCAATTAGTCCTCTCTAGGTTATTATTTAAAATCTATGGTTGAATATGAAGTTTATGGCTTCTTTGTTAATTGGAAACTATGGCCCCTTTCTTTATTGGATGCTAGACAGGATTACATAAATACCATATAAATATTCATTGTTAGATGGACACAACAAAATATGCAAAAAGTAAATTCTTTCACTTGTGATTCAAAGGTATTTCGTTATTTTTTAACGACCCTCGTAAATAGATGCAAAATACATGTTTAACTTCGATATAAATCTAATACGTTCACCAGTTATTATACATAAAAAAAGTATAAACAACCATTAAAATGATAATAATCAAGAAATGTATCTTAGTGCCTTTATAAGAAGACGAATCTGACAGCCAAACGGCGATAACCGATGGATAGGAAAACCACACCTTATTAGAGTGCATTAAAATCCACTAGGTGAAGGTAAGCCCTAATGGTTCTCTATAGTAACAAATTTATAAGATTTGAGCGTTGTGATTTTCCAATAAAAAAGAGAGAAATATAAAAAACAGAATCTCTCCTCTCTTGAACAGATCTAGATTAGAATATGATTATTTCTAAGTATTAGAGTATTTCCTTTATTTTAAACTTGCACTACTGTCCAATATTCAATAAAGAAACAGGCCATAATCTTCTTATTCAACCATAGATTTCAAGCAACATCCTATATGACTAATTGACTCTCCGCTTTTTGCAGGAAAGTCATAGAAACTATTTTAGTGAACAGTTTGTTATTTTTTCTATAATTTTCAGTCTTCTGCTAATGTTGTTGCTGTTATTCTGTATTATTATTATCCATCACTTAAATCACCTAATTACATGTTATTATCTTGGTCTTTCTCTCTTTCTCTTCAAGTTTTTGCATCATACATCAATTTTATTTCTCTGTTACTGTTCATTCGATGTATATGTCTCCACCAACTTTTATTTTATTGTCTTGCCTATACTGGTTCAATTTTAATCTATTTTGACATCAGTTTTCAATTTTTGGTCTCTCTTTATCGATATTTTGGTATTGGGTGGGTTTGTATGTAAGTATGTAAATCGGGGTGACATTCACTGAGACCTAAAAGATCTATTGTGCCCCCTTACTTCTACTTAGTTCCCGAGGAAAGTCTCAGAGACTAGTAGCTCCTTTAGTCCTATTTCCCGGAGAAATTTTAGGATATCTGCAGGCTTCAACTAAGGTAAATGTCCCTCTTCTATCCAGTAATCTCCTAGGTTTTGTGCCCCAGGATTCTGAATTGTTGTACAGTTCGCAAGTATGTGGATGGAGGTTTCTTCTTCCATGCCACAGAATCTACATTCTTCTTCCTCCACTATTTTGAGCTTTTTCAGGTGCCCATTCAGGCGACAATGTCCCGTAAGGATGCCTGTTAAAACTCTTAGTGCAGTTTTACTCTGACTTATGCATTCATTTGATCTCAACAGGTTGTAATCCCCCAGAAGAATCTTTGATTGCCTAAGTCCTACTAGATCTTTCCAATGGTTAGATCTTCTCTTTTCTTCGACTTTGCCTATTTCTTCCAATATTACATTGGAGCTGATACCGCAAAAGGGTTCCGGTCCCCAAAAGAGTATTTCAGTCTCCCTCTTTGCTAGTTCATCTGCAATTTCATTTCCTTCTATTCCCGTGTGTCCTGGAATCCACAGTAAGGTGACAAGGGATATTGTTCTCGCCTAGTTCATTCAGTTTTCCTAGACATTCACATGTCATTTTGGAACTGATTACACAAGAACTCAGTGCTTTAATGGCTGCTTGACTATCTGTCATTATGATAATTCCTTGCCTTCTAGGTACCTATATATATCCTTTATCAATTTGGAACTGGGCACACTTTCTTATGGCGTGAAATTCCGCTTAAAACAGGTTTTTCCCAAGCTTTCAGAGTGTCTGGTTCCTGGCCCGTACACTACTATCCCAGTTCCTTCTATTGCTCTTGAGCCATCTGTGTACCATTAAATGACATTCTTTCCAAGTCTGGTAATGGTATTTGGATCCCATTCCTTCTTGCTGCTTAATTCCTTATCGAATTTCTTTGAAAAGTTCTACTCTTTCATCATACCATCTTGTGGCAAAAAACCAAGAAAACCAAAGTGGTAATGGAGGATTTGAAAGAAATAATAAAGGTGAAAGAAGATGCAAGGCCAAACATAGAAAAGTGGAAAAAGTTCGCTCTGAAACTGAGTAGAGAGAATCATTAAAAAATCCTCGGTCGCATTTTAGAGATAAGAAATCAATCCTGGGACATGCCACACGAACACCATTACCAGAATTGGGAAAAAAAACCCTATATGGCTCTATATTGATAATTCCTTACAACCAAACAAAAATACTTTGACCTCGTTACAAATGTAGTGTCCCGGCTTCACTTTTTATAACAAGTTACATTTTAAATTCTATGTTTTATTATTAAACTAAATATCTTATTATCGAGTCGATTTATCAAATAAGGAAGAAAAAAAAAAAAGAAAAATGTAATTGTAAGACATTCTTTTTATATCGTTAATACAATATCATCGTGACAAATCATTCTAATCTGCAACACCAACGGAGGGAAGATTATTTATTGCTTTGTTTCTGTTCGTCATGGCGGTGGTGCGGCCAATCAGAACCCAAGGAGTTTTACGTATTGTTACGACGACGAAAACCTCCCTACGGTATTGTGTACTATGCTTTTGTTAAGGTCGATTTAGATTATTCGGCTCAGTGTCGTACAATCACAAAATAAAAATTTTTCTTCAAGCGTATAATAATAAATTCATTACTTTCGGCAACACAGGTCGTAGAAATAATCTATTAGGTTAACGGTACAATAATGAGTTCTGTTATAGAACTAGTAAAAAAATTGCTTTCAAAACGTTAATAATAAGGGTTATTATAATTTTTATGTTAAAAATTGGAAAAAATGATGTATGCAACTCGAATATAGAGCCTCCTTTACGCACTTGCGACTCGGTGTGCAGCTTCTCTGTTGTTTATAAATCACTATTTTCGAGCGCCACTGTGAAAAGTTTCCTTTATTTTGGTTGAAAAGCAGCACTCCACTGATTGGAGAGAGCATTGTGAGGAGGGATTTCAGGATACCAAAATAAAAAAAAAGGTTTTTTTTCAATTAACATTCATGAGTCGTGACGCTAGCCATTTTGACTTTTTTATTCACTTCTGGCTTCATTTAAATTCAATCGGAGTGTTTTTTTTATCAATTTAGTATCAATTGTTTATGCGTTTTTCGTATAAAAGTATTCATGAACGGGAATTTTTTAAATTTTCCAATAAAATACTTATAAAATCATTTAATTTTTCTCTATCTCTATGATATAAAATTTCCAAAGATTATTCATACCACTATCAATAAGAAAAAACTTATTTTTTACTTATTCCTATCCTAATGAAGTGACTATTTTTCAAAATCAACAAATTGATAATTATTATCAAAAAGGACCTTCTAAGTATAGTTATCAGTTGTAATTTAACTAGTGCAATGAAAATTATCGATTCATTTTCATTGCAAGAGTTAAATTTTATAAGAAAATTTTATGAAACAATCAAATCGTATTGTGTCATTGTCAGTTGCTGTCACATTGCCGTCACCTGTGGCGACAATAAAAAAAAGCCCGTTCAGTACAAAAACCGTTGCACGTCATCAAAGTGTCGAAAAAGAGACGTTCGTTTATATCATGTCATTCGATTGCTGCTGTCAATCCTCTGTCAATCACTATGTTAAGCCTCTTTAAACTCAATAAATGTTGAAATTTGTAGGTCGCATTGTATTAAAGAATATAAATATATGTTTAAAGAAAGGTTTCGTTCTTAATTTCATATCAAATACAGCTCGTAGGTTAATTAAATATTAAACTCAAACTAACGTCAGTCTTAATAAAAACTTTTTATGTTGGCAAAAATGCGCGCTGTTGCCGCGATTAAAATGGTTTATTTCTGGTTCAGTTGACGTCTTGACATTTTTGGGGTTATGTTGTGACAAAAACTGCAAAGAACTGTGCGTAATTTTTCACAAGCAGTAATGAGTTATCAAAGTTAAAGTCACATCCAAAAAAACGTATACATGAAACTTAATAATACTGCAATAGTTGATGCATTTACTCCTGATACTATTTACAGCGTTTATGAAGCAAGTATGTATAAGTTCAATATTATACCCAATCAACTGTATTTATTATATTCTGTTACATTATTCTTAATACTTGGCAATTATACATGGACATTTTTTTATAGATAATCATGTCACTTTAGGAATGTTACTACAGTAATTGAAGGAAGAACAATAATTATTAAATGTAGAATGTTCCTGAGTAGTTTACTAAAATATGATACATCCACAAAGAGGACTTATGGAACTTTCAACAAAAATAAACCACTGTATACATTTGTTTTTATTAATGAATCCTGAATTTTCCAAAATGGTGCTGTAGGCTGTTCATGTCAAAAGGTATGTTACAATGATAATGTAAAATTTTAGAATGCAAAATTGTTTTTATTCTAGATATTTTGTATTACATGCTGAGAATGAAGATGGTTGTATTGATGGAGCAGAAAGTATATTTTTATATGAATCTCAGTTGAGTTATTATCATGGGAAAATGAATGAAGAACATGTTTTTAAATGGTTTGAAAACCAATTACTTACTATTGAATCTTTCTGAACCTTTAATAAATTATGGACAATGCTTTTCGATAATATTAGGTTAATGACACAATATAGAATTCAATCAACAAATGTTGAAGCTGAGCTTATTTATATTACAGCCTAGTAAGTAGATACAAACTGTATTTGAACAGTGATATAGCAAATTATATGTTAGAATTCAGAAGACTACACAACTAGTTTAATACATTCAAAATTCTTACTTCAAATTATACCTAATAGTCAATAAATGTTGTTTTACTTTTATTTTTACAAAAATAATAATATAGGTATATTTGAAAAGAAAAGAATTGGTTATTTGAATAGGTACTACCCTTTCAATAAATGTTTTTTTCAGAAACAAACCCCCCAACAAAATACATTGTGGATATGATAGAACAGTATAGTCACAAAGTATTACCTACCATCTTTTTAAAAATCCTATTGAGTTAATACTGGCTACTGCCAAGCAAGCCGATAGATGCATTCCAGAAGTTGCGGGTTGGAATTGGTTTGTCCGTGAACCTCTCAAATTTGAAAGATTTCTATTTGACAATTATTCTTCTACCTTATTCAAAAAAATAGTATTACAAACTTTTCGGTGTAGTAACTAATTTATAAATTTGCAATGTTTCTTTTTAATAAAATAATTCCATGGCATTATTTATTATTTTATTTTAATCATGATATTCAAAATAAGTAATTCAGGCAGCATTTTCTAAAGGTACATGTGTATATCACAAAGTTTTATAAAAACTACAAAGAATTAATTTAATAGTTTTTATTGAATTGAAAGGTCTCATGCGATCAATCATTTATTAGCAATACTTTCAGTTGCGGTAGATGCTGGAGAGCTAAAACAAAATGGTAAATATAAATTTGGATTGATTAGAAGATGATGGAGTGATAAATAATTCACCAATTCACGATTTAGTCAATCATTTGCATATACCTTCACTCGGAGAATAGAATGGATTTGCTCTCCTTTTCTGAGCTGTGGTGGTGCTTGCTGAACAATTTTCTTTTGCTATGATCAATGATCATATAAATCAGGTTGATTTTCCTTGTTGAGAATGACCTACACACTAAAGCTTCACATCCCGGCTTTTCTAAAAAGTATTTAAGATTTATTTCAACAAAATATAAAATAAAATTGCCTATCTTTAAAAAGGAGGTAGATCCAGGTTATCAGAACTTTTTTATTTATAATTTGTCTGTAAACCTTACATCAATCTTTCATATTGTAGTGACAACATTTTAGAAGCCAACATGTACTTAGGTAATTGTAACCTAAAAATTATATTAGATAATATTTTTTCCTTGATACTATATATACATGCATTTTAAATACTAGAATAGTTCCATAACTTCTAACTAATTAAGTGTGTGGTATAAACATACAAATAAAAGTGTTAACTATTCCATACATACCTTTTTAGTGCTAAAAATAATTCCATAGTTTTAATAAGAATTTCTTAGTGCTGTACGGTTAACATACAAATTAAAGTTTTATATGTAACATCTCTGTATGTAACTGAAATAACTCGAAGTTTGTTTGCACGCAATAACCATCAATAACTAAACCTAACCTAGAATATTTGATAAACTTCATTTGACATATACTAGATTCTCATATTATTTCAAGGGCTTGGCAACATAGTACAGTTATGACAGATGTGACGTGCAACGGTTTTAATACTGAACGGGCTATATACTTTATACTCATTGCAGGCAAGTAAGAGCTGTCTGAAACAATCGTTACTACGGACAATGAAAAATTTGTTAGTAAACGACGCTTTATAAAAAACCTATTGTAAAATTTTCTAAGTGCAATGTCGCGATTTGGAAACGCTTCTGCTGTAGATATTGATAAGAATATAGACAATCTTACGCCAACGAATACAAAAAAATTAAAAACGTCAGTATGGAGACAATTTCAAAACGAGGAACTTCGGTGGAAAAAATTGCCTTCATTCAAAAGGACTGGGCAAGCAACACGCGCAAGAAGGATGGATCCCTTTATAAAGCAAGTGTGGAACAATGTGGAACGTGACAGGAAAAATATTGCGAATATTTCGTCATTGCAATAGATCCATTTAATGATGTAAGATTTAAATCTGCTAGGGGTGCACGAGATGCTGCGCGCAAAATATTACAAATGAGCCCGGAAGAGAGAAAAGGAGGCTCATCGGCTTTTACTTACAAAGAATTGCTGCACATTTTGAAGCTTTACGATGAAAACAAGCCGGAGGGTCTGCAGAAAAGTTTTTTTCATCTCATATTATCTTATGAGCTAGCGTTTCGACGAGATGAGGCAACCAATTGTTTGACGGATTTCTTTCAAGAAGAAAAGTTTAATGATGGAGCAAGCACAAATAGAATAGAATATAATCCAGTGTTTTCCAAAACCTGCCAAGGAGGAGGCCGCAGATTAACAGACAGTGAATGGTTAATCAGAAACACTACTAATGAAGACATCTGCCCCGTTAGGTAGGTCAAATTAACCGTTTTTTTATTTAATTTTTCTCATGGAAAAAATCTAGTTTAGTGAACCAACGCGGATTTTGATGAAATATATATTTTTTAAATTAATTCGAGGTCGCTGAACACGAAAATGAAAGAAAAAATTGGCGCTCTCTTACCAAAAACGAGCTATGAATTTTTGAAGATGTGTTCAGATCAGCACTGCACTGGTTTTATTGTCATTTTATAACTGCTTTATAATGTTCCATTAAAACTGCTACACAATGTTAGATACACTATAATTGCTTTTTACGATATTCCTCTCACACACACACATTAAAAAAAAACCTATATTGATATAAATTTCTTGTAAATTCTTTCCACAATTCCACAATTATTATATCTTTTGACGTTTTCATGTAATATGACTGACATATAAGTTTAAAGGCGGATGATTGTCACGAAACATCCGACGTTGCCATTTGTATAAAAGTATAATCTGGGTTAATTTATCGAGAAGGGCAAGGAAAATCATTGAAGCATATACAGTGTTGAAAAAATGGCTTCTTCAACGATTTTCCTTGCCCTTCTCGATAAATTAACCCAGATTATACTTTTATACAAATGGCAACGTCGGATGTTTCGTGGCAATCATCCGCCTTTAGACCAATAAGTTTTGGTCTTAGTCGTAAAACTTGTACCTAATAGCATATTCAGCCATATATTTAGCCACTTGAATCAGTTCCTGAGTATTTTCGATGTTATGATCGTGGCATACACCTATTTTTCTGATAGCTGGCGCTGCCTTACAGTTGAAATTTTTTTTTTCAAATTTTGAGAGAAGATGATTTTAGAAAGATGGTTAGTTTTGAGATAAGTTTGGTTGATATTTATCATTTACATGGAGGATGATGAACCATTCAATTTGATGATTGAGGATGTTGAACAATTTTTTTCTCTGAATAGCACACATCAACAGCAGCAGAGAAGGCAGGATTAAATACAAAAGAATGAAAAATAACAAACCACTCTACGCGGTCGGCAGCAGTTAGTAAACTGGCTAAAGAAGGGGTGGGTGAACAACAATTACTTAACATTATTGGCCACAGTTCAGCCAACTCAATTAAGTCTTATCTGCAAATAGATAATGAGTATTATTCCAACATCATAAAGACCCTTAGAAGTGACGCCTCAGAACCTAAAGCTAAAAAACAGAAGATCCTGCAGCCACTCCTCGAGCTTCTCACTCTACAGCTGGACCCATCAACAACACCCACTACACCCAACGTTATCAATGAATTAACAAAGATTTCAAACAATACTCCTACTATGTACCAAAATAGCAATTTATATTTTAATTGTGTGTAATAAATAATTAACTTTGTAGTATTTTGTGATTCAATAAATTACTTGTTTTTCAGTTTTCAAATACCTACCTATTTATTATGTGTGCATGTATAATATTATAGGTATGTAGTATGTTTTGTAAGCTATGTGTATCTATATGCAGAATAATCTGTTAATGTGATCTGGTATACTGTAATCTGTTCCTGTGAAAAAAATTAGGTGCCCTTATGATATTACTTACGAATATTTACCGAATAAACTGTCAACGGTAAAACTGACGTTATTAATTGTCGTGGATGTGAACTGTGCAATTATCGCAGGGCTCTTCCACTTTCTACAATGCAATGCAACGCTGTAATTGCACTCCATTTACATGGGATTTTCGACAGGCGGGAAATATTCATACTAATAACTATTTTCATTTCGAGACTCTACAAACTCCTTCAACTTTGGTGATCTGAGATTTAGATAGATTATCGAATTCTTAAAATATTTGTGTTGGAGGTTTTGATGCATGCCTTTGATGCAATCTCATATTATTCAAAAATGGTAGAAGGGTCACTTTTATATCACGAGAGGAATTACTAACTTCATTGCGTTTATTTACGAATGAGAAGAAATTTAGAATGTCAAATAGAACACTGATTTATCCACTGGGTTATTCATTTCTTAGATAATCATCCTCAAAAATAATGAATAATGAACTTTTTTTAGAAACATTTATATATATTTATATTTATATTTCCTTATATTATCACCTCGATTTGGTCATTTTCATTATACTTGCCGCTGAAATAAACAAATTTTTGGAAAATAAAGAAGAAAAAATTATAGGGCATAAGATTTCCTACAATTTTGTTGCCGGCAATTTTTTTGAGCGACCAAAACTGAAAGAGATATATTAAAAAAAATCTACATTTAGAGTGCTCTACGTTCTGCTTGCAAGCTGCTTCGCAAGCTCCAGCGGAGTTTAGGAAAATGATTAGGGGTTGATACGTTTTCTAACATTTGGTCCACCATCAACAAAAAGTATCACTCCCCAGTCTTGGTGGACAAATAACTCTTTTTCGAATGGTATAAAGAAACTTTATCTACAGTTTATTTTTCAGTGCGCTACTGAAAATAACCCTCTTGATTTTGAACCCCCAAGAGCTTTATACGTGATGATGACAGCGAACAAAAGAAAAGCGGATATATTTGTTAGACATACGACAGCAGCCATTTTGGCACATGTAACGACGTATAATGAAAAAATTAATAAACATATCGCTTGCTGAGAACAGAAGTGACATATACGAGAAAAAAAACCAGTTTGAAAAGTTTTGAATAATTTGAAAATTGAACATATTCGAAATTGAGATATTTTTCTTCTTTTATAAGAGTTTTCGGTAGCATTTGAGTTTATATTTGTTCTAAAATTTATTAAAAACAGGTGAATGTTGAAAAGTGATCTTGATACTGGATACTCTTTTTTGAAAATTCATTTAATAATAATAATAATAATGGAAGATTTCTTATCTCACACAAAATAAGTGGTAAAAAAAGTTCTTATCTCACGGACGTAGATAAATATGGATAATTTGCCTTTATTGGGGAGCAATTTGAAAATATAGTGTTGTCTAAAGACGAATACCCCACTTAATTCAATTCACTAGGAAACATTCTATTTTTTTATAGATCATTCTTATTAGCCATTTTTTGATTATAGTTGTAGTGCAGTTATATAAAGGTGGACGTTGACTAGCCTGCGGTGGAGTTTCCAGCCTCTGGTTGACAGCTGTCAGTTTTATAAACGCTAGCCAGCTTTTGATTACCCAACTGACAGTTGATTGTACTTCCTGTAGGACAGATATTAAAAACTGCCAAGAAATCCTCCTTATTTTGTGTACTAAGGCATTAATGTGTGAATTCCACTTGAGATGCCGATCTAAAATAATTGCTAAGAACTTGTTTCTTACTGTTAAAAATGTTCTTGGAGCTTTTAGATAGGATCAGAAAGAAATCTGGATATGTTCCCAAATCCTGTTCCATTGAATTGAGCATAGCTCACATTTTTCAAAGCAAAGTGTATTAAGAAGGTACAGAATGGGATGCCTTTGGAGGAGGCGGCTAGCAAAGATATTTGCGTTAAATATACCTATTGTGATGCCCTTTTGCCCAATATAATAATATAATAATAAATATTTAAAATAAGAATTAAATTCCCTTGAACTTATTTCAACAAAACGTTCGAACATTTCATTATTATATAAATATAAATTAAGAAGGTTACTGAATAAAAAGTCAAGTTCAAAGCGTGAAGTAAGACAAAACAATTATATGTTTATTTGTTTTACTCGAACTTGACTGGTTAAATAAATATACATTCAATATTGATCAGAGAGAAGTTGATTTAGAATAAGTCATGAAGAACATTCTATATAGTCGAATGGTCAGGGATAAGTAATCCTTAACCAATAAGTATGAGTACACTATACGGCTAGGTACTTATGCATAGCCTTAGTAATAGTAATTAGTGTAATGTATTATAGTAAATAAATCAAACATATCCCAGTGCTAGAAGTAGTTGTTTCATTCTCTTGAGATGATCCTCCATGTGACCTGCTACACCACCTATTCAGAGGCCCTTCTACACCTTTAGTCTACCAACGCATCCATTGATGTTTTTGCATCCATTACACTATTTCTCAGAAACACAGGAAGGGGACGATACAAATGTGTGTTTTCTTCAGAACAAGAAAAAGAATTGGTAGATTAAATGCAGGACAAGGAAAGCAAATTAATTGGCCTGACAACAACTGAGTTGAGACGATTGGCATATCAGTTAGCCTAGAGAAATAGTTTACAGCACAACTTCAACAATGATGACCAAATGGCAGGACTAGATTGGTTAAAGAGGGTTTTTACATTATCACTGCGAACTCCAGAGGCTACTTTTGCTGCTCGGACAATGGGGTTCAACGAAGTATCTGTAGGAAAGTTTTTCGACCTTTTGATAGGTGTGATGGATAAGTTTACCTTTCGACCAACAAGAATCTATAACGTAGACGAAACTGGTTTAACTACGGTACCCAAAAGCCAGTCAAAGATCATTGCTTTGAAAGGTGGGAATCCTTGCCACGGCTGAAAGAGGTCAGCTAATAACTGCTGTTTTATGTTTGTCGGCTTGCTTCTTATGCACAATAGAATGACCATATTTCGTGAATTTTTCACCATTTTTCAAAAAGTTTGACATATTTTGACAGTTTTTGACGAATTTTGACAATTATTGACCGTCTTTGACAATTATTGACCATTTTTAACAATTTTAACATATTTGGCAATTATTGACCATTTTGACAATTTTTCGAAAATTTTGATCATTTTTCAAAAATTTTGACAATTTTTGACCATTTTTGACAATTTTTTGAAAAATTTGACCATTTTTCACAAATTTTGACAATTATTGACCATTTTTCCAAATTTTTGAAAATATTTGGCAATTATTAACCATTTTTCCAAAATTTTGACAGTTTTTGACAATTTTTCACGATTTTTCCAAATTCTTGACAATTTTTGACCATATTTAAAAATTTTTAACAATTATTGACCATTTTTGACGAATTTTGACAATTATTGACCGTCTTTGACAATTATTGACCATTTTTGACGAATTTTGACAATTATTGACCGTCTTTGACAATTATTGACCATTTTTGACAATTTTTCAAAAATTTTAATATATTTGGTAATTATTGACCATTTTTTCAAAATTTTGACAATTTTTGACCATTTTTAAAAATTTTATCAATTATTGATCCTTTTGGACCATTTTTGACGAATTTTGATTGGTTTTGACATTTTTTTGAAAAATTTGACCATTTTTCAAAAATTTTGACAATTATTGACCATTTTTCCAAATTTTTGAAAATATTTGGCAATTATTAACCATTTTTCCAAAATTTTGACAGTTTTTGACAATTTTTTACGATTTTTCCAAATTCTTGACAGTTTTTGACCATATTTAAAAAATTTTAACAATTATTGACCATTTTTGACAGTTTTTGACGAATTTTGACAATTATTGACCGTCTTTGACAATTATTGACCATTTTTGACAGTTTTTGACGAATTTTGACAATTATTGACCGTCTTTGACAATTATTGACCATTTTTGACAATTTTTCAAAAATTTTAATATATTTGGTAATTATTGACCATTTTTTCAAAATTTTGACCATTTTTCAAAATTTTATCAATTATTGATCCTTTTGGACCATTTTTGACAATTTGTGACGAATTTTGATTGGTTTTGACAATTATTGACCGTCTTTGACAATTATTGACAATTTTTGAAAATATTTGGCAATTATTAACCATTTTTTCAAAATTTCGACAGTTTCTGACAATTTTTGATCATTTTTCCAAATTTTTTACAATTTTTGACCATATTTAAAAATTTTTGACAATTTTTCAAAAATTTTAACATATTTGGCAATTAACATTAACCATTTTTTCAAAATTTTGACAATTTTTGACAATTTTTCACACCTACAGGTGTGCGAGCTCAGTGCGGCAAGAGAGATTGCGCACAGTCGCTTGAATGAGTTATCGCGTGACGAACGCTTATTCGTAACATCACACGTTTCACGAGTTTACTAGCCTTCCCAAAAGTCCTATGTCGTGCAATAAGAAGCATACTTCAATTTAAATTTCATTGGATTAGTGGATTATTCAGAAACCTGGCAACACTGTTGCGAGACGAACCCTTATTCGCTTTTTCGTAACATTACACGTTTCACGAGTTCACTAGCCTGTTCAGAAATATGGCAACACTGTTGCGTGACGGACTTTTCGTAACGGTTACACGTTTTACGAAATCACTAGCCTTCTCAAAAGTCCTATGTCGTGCAATAAGACGCAAGCTTCAAAAATCTAGAGTTGATAGATCTCGCCAGACAACACGGTGTTATCCTTCTGTGCTTCCCGCCCCATAACACTCACCGACAGCCTCTGGATGTCAGTTTTATGGCACCATTGAGTACGTTCTATAGCCAGGAAGTCAAAACGAGGCTAAGAGAAAACCCTGTCACCCAACTTGAAGTCAGCAGACTGTTTGGTCAAGCTTACGCTGGTGCTGCAACTGTCCAAACCGCTGTCTCTGGATTTTCTAAAACAGGAATCTATCCTAATAACCGTCATGTATTTGGAGGAGCTGACTTTGTAGCTGCTCAGACAACAAAGCGAATGCCTACAGACCTATCAGAAGCTAATGGTGTTGAGAGAGCTAAGAAAGAGAAAAATCATTCGTAGCTAGGCCTTCCTTGAGAACATCTAGAGAGACGTCACCAAACCCTAACTTCTCTAGTCTAATACCAAGAGAAACTACTACACCCGAAAAAAATCAAGTAACTTCAAATCAACCAAAGGTTCCAGTGAAATATTTGGCGAAGTCCGTACATTTTGCTGTGCCTCCTAAGGAGATAATGCCTGTTCCTCATAGTAACAGGAAAGTCACGAACACAAAAAGACGTCGAGGTAAGACTGCAATTTTGACCGATTCACCATAAAAGAAGGAACTAGAGGCTTCTATTGTGTTAAGATTCAAGGAGTAAATATACAGATTGATTCTAAAAAGAAAGGTAAAGGTACAGCTCAACAAAAAAAAAACATTTGGAAAAAAAACATAATAATCGACAGAGGATACGAGCTCGGAAGAGGAAGATGATACTAATACACTATGAGTCTTTTGTGAAGAAAATTACTCCATGTCATAGGTGATGGATGGGTAAAGTGTATTTCGTGCGAGAGCTGGGCACATGAAGGCTTTACTAGTTGGCTGGATGAGGATTTGGAAGAGTTCCAATGCAACATTTGCCTTAGAACTCTTCTGACAGACATACAAGAAAGCGAATTAATAAAAACGCGCTAAAATAAAATTCTGTATCCAAATGGTTCTACTATAATCAATAGACGATTTTAATTCCTTCTGAATTTTTTTTTGGTGTACGCCTCTGCTATATCATACAATAATTCCCACATCTAGTCCGTATCGTCAATACATAACAATGAGGGCCGTTTTTCCCTTAAGCATAAGGACGCGTATCGCTGAGTTAGCTCGAGGGGATCCGCCAAGGGACGCAACATTTTCGTTCTCTATTCTCCCGGCTCAATTTTGTGTATGTCATCGAAGAACGTGACTCAACTATGAATGAAATCCTAAAGGAAATTGTTTTATGGCAGTTGGCAGCCATGCTCTCGACTCCGAAACTTCTTCTCATTTACATTTTATGCAACCGAGGGGTGATTTAGATATATATACAGTGTGATTTTCATATCATTTCATAATAATTATTGGATGAAGAACAAATGGTAGATACTTTTATAAACCTAACAATACGCCAATCATTATACATTTCCTATTTGATTTTGATCTTCGAAGTCCAAGGTACAATTCGAATGAAATTATAATGTGATCACCCTACTGCAAAATAATCATTAAAATTAGTTCATTAACAAAGGATTGTTGGGAAAAAGTATTTGGATCACTTAAAATCACTTATTTTGAAAAATTAGTAAAATAAAACATAACGTAAACTTAACGTTCATTTATTCTCTTCATAAAATACCATAATAGCTAATAATGACTAGTGACAGCACTGACAATTGACATTGACATCAAATAAGCACCATAGATATCTACGCCATAGATGTAAAGAGTATACACTCTACAAGGAAGTTACAATAACAGTACAGTTTAGCAAACTGATCTGAAGCTGAAAAGGAATGCCACGTTTAACTATGAAAAAGCTAAGTATGTACTGATAATAATAAGAAAATGGACTTTTTTTTAAATTTTCTCATACACTGTGTCAACCACTTGGGTCATTGGCAGTTTAACAGCTTGAAGAATACGTATGGAAGTAATTACAGATATAAAATAAGGTCTAAAGCCTATCTGAATCTGTAGAGTGGGGAGGGTGAGTTTAGGCCCACAGCACTTAGGCCACATGTGACCCATTGTACATCCTCCCGAGGAGTTGTCCTCCTAGGTCATCGTCCATCCTGTCCTTTTCAGGAAGATGGACAGGTCACTAGGAGACATCCCCTTTATATCGACAGGTGTAGGCCAAGACTCACCGAACACACACTCTCTTATTGACGATAGCTCCGGGCACCCACATAAGACATGCCTGACAGTTTCATCTTCTTGTTCACATATTCTGTATAGAGGTGTGTCCACTAGCCCCATAATATGGTGGTGTTTCTTTAGTTGACAGTGGCCAGTCAGAAATCCTACTGTTAAGCGAAGGTTTTTCCTGGTCATAGCCAAATATTTCTTTGGCGACAGCTTTCCATGGTCGCCCAAGGTGATCCTGGCAAGACTGCATCATTTAATTCCATCCCATCTCTTTAGGGATTGAACATGGGTGTAACGCTTGGTTCCGCAATTGTCGAAGTCGTCGGGCCGTAGGTGTCACTGGGTCCTAAAATTTTTAGTCCAGCTGCTTCCCTGGCTAAAGAATCGGCAATCGTGCGCTTTAACCCAACTCAAGATAATATTGTGATCTACCGAGGCGTTAGATAATTCTTGGTGGCACTCTAATACTAGCCCTGATGTAACACGTTGTCTGTTCAAGGCTAATAGGGCTTGTCTGCTGTCAGTGCAGATTGTTATGTTGTTTCCAGAAATTCCTTTTCTGGTTAGTTCTTTTGTGGCAAATGAGATACCAGCCAGTTCTGTTTGAACCACGCTGGTATTTTTTCCCATTTCCCACTTAATTCTTATGCTAAGTGATCTGGAGTAAACTCCACATCCTGAGTCTTCTTTGGTGGTCTAAAGCCTATAAAAATTGATTGATTTAGGAAATTGTAGAGTTTTATCTAATTCGTCCGTAAGAGCGTCCCAAATTACGCAGATTATCTGTAATAATATGCTTCACAGATTTAACACACTGGCACTGATGATCACACAGAGGAATGGCTTCTTTGGACATCAGGTATTGATGGGTTATGCTGGTGTGTCCCATTCTAAACCTAATTGTCTTCACTTGATAGGATCTATAGTGAAGTTGTGAAGTAAAGAACTTAAAAAGAAGGAGCTCTAGATACATAAGGTATTATTTGGTATGGTCTTGGCTCGGAAATAAATTTATCAATGGTACAGAGGAGTTGGTAGAAAAGTATTCCTTTAGACAGCATCCTCATTTCCTTTAATACATGTGTGAGATGGCACCCAGAGAAATTCTGTGGTTTTGCCTTTGGATTGGAGTTGGGAAAGTGTCCTTTTGATTTTCTGTACCATTTCGTTTTTTGAATAAATGGCTTGGAGGTTTTCTATAACACTGAGTCGGCTTATGTGTGCTTATGTATGGTCAGAGATGTCTCTAGTGAGTGGAGAACAGCTAGACTTTCTCCTGTAAAAGAACTTCAGTTAGCTGGTAGACGCAGTCCATGCTTTACATTGTTGTAGACAACTGCTTATCCTGTCTTGGAAGCGTCTGTATATATTGTCTGGTAGTTTTTGTAAGTGTTAATTATCTCCAGGGTAGTGCTTTTAAGGCTGTATTGTAGGTAGGAGTTTTTATTAACCAAGGTGAGTCTTTGAAGGAAATTGGTATGGTTAACGTGAAATTTTTAAGTTCAAAACCTGATCGTTTGAGTTTTACAGAGAGAGAAATATGAGTACCTATAATTTTTTATGTTTGAAAAAAGATAGTTTGAATGGGTTGGGAAGAGAGAGAAGAACTTTTGGACTTTTGATTATCAATAATAATGAATAAACGTTAGTTTTTTAATGTGCTTGTTTCATTGGATATTGTTCTATTTTTTTCAATTTTCAATACAGAACATCAATGAGAAAAATGAGAACGCAATCATCAGAAATAACAATATAACAGAAAAGTTCACTACAAATATGGGACTAAGACAAGGAGGGAGCCTAAGCCCTTTTGTAACGTTAATTTCGTTCACTTTACTTTTCTCTATTTAATTAATAATAAATTGTTAATAATAAATTATTAATAATAAATTATCGTATGGGCGGCGAATAGCCAGTCCTTTCTCATACCCAACACCGAGAAATGTTTCGAGGCTGAATGTATTTACTGTCGACAAGAGTCGAAATCAACGTTTTCATACGGGCCGAACGAGTTCCGTCTGTCTTGAAAATAGCCACTGCTATTTCTTATTCCCACTTCGACCTCGTTCTTATCTCTTCTTCTACCAATTATTAATTAAATGTGAATTAAGAATTCACTATTGAAATGTAAATTCCTTTCCTGGTCAAAGCGTCTGAGCTTGACATGAACACGAGACGTAAGTCTGTTCTCTTTCATATGATTTCATGTATTTAAACAGTGGCGAAGAGGTTTCATTCTTTCTTTCCTGTGTTTTTTAGTTTTTTTGAACTATATTTATTTTTCACTTTTTAGTTTAATATGTTATGAAAGCGGTTGCGTTACAAACAAACAAACATACATACATATAAGTGAAGTGAAAAAAAATGTAAATTTTAGCCGTGGACGGGATTAGAACCCACAACCGGTGAACCCGACGTCATCGAGTCCGCTCGGTACTTAAATTGTTTGGATATACTAACAGTAATAATAAGCCACTTGCTAGGAGAGTTACAAACAAGCTCACACACATTCAGGTGAAGCTAATAAATGCGCGTTAAAAACAAAACAAAAGTTATGGTCATTGGAGACGACAAAGAGGAAATAAATGTAAGAATAGATACAGACAAAATGGAGCAATTTAAACATTTCCAGAACCTTGGAACAATAATAGACGAAAACGGAACGTAGGAAGCAGATGTTAACAATAGAATAGTTAAAACTAACAAACTATACAATGCCATGAATACCAAATTAATAAATAATAAAAGAAATATCTAAAGACACGAAATTAAAAGTATTTAAAATAATAGGTATATCGACCAATACTTACATATGGATGCGAAACATGGTTGTTAACAGGACAACAAAAAAGTAAAATACAAGAGATGAAATATTTAAGAAGAGTAAGATGTGTAACAAAAGAGGATAGAATGAAAAACATAGATATAAGAAAAGACCTGGGAATACAAACAACCTTAGACTTTATAGAAGAAAGACAGCAACTACAATGGTGGGGACATTTACAACGTATGGAAGAAGGAAGAGAATATGGAAAAAATAAAAAAAAGGGACAGACCAAGGAAAACTTGGGATTAGGTGATAGCTAGATTACTGGATATAAAAGGAAGAAGCTGGAAAGAAGCGAAGGTCTTAGCTCAAAATAGGAAAGAATGGAAAAAATTCGTGAAGGAAGAGTAACTGCAGCACGCCCTACACCACTAAGTGCTAGAAGGGCTTTAAGATTATATATATTTATAGCACTATTTTTCAATTTTTGAATATTAAAAGGTAAACACTTTTCCAAATTTGCTATGGCTTTCCTCCAACCCGGCAACGTCGTGAGAAAATCATGTTACCCCGTACTCCGAACGAACTCAATTGGGTAAGATTTGTCGAACAAGCCCGCTGCTTTGCAACCACCTGACTTGCTATTGGCAAGCGCGTGCGAGTGTTCTTCCCTCTCACTTCGACTATTTACTGATATTGATTATCCAGTGGCGTTGGTATTGTCAGTTTTATTTGGCATCTCAAACTTTTGTATTTTGTGTTTAATATTAATAAACTTTCATAGCCAAACTACAGAGGTGATTGCTAATGTTTATAGGTAAGTGAGTACGTTTATGACAGATATCGGCCATGTTTCCTCGCCCCTTACCGATTCCGCGTAGCTTCAAATAGCTTCAGAGGTTTGCCAAACAAATTTTCAATCTACGATTTATACACCTTTTGGTTGGAAACTTGTAAACCATTCTTTTTTAAGGAGCAGATTTACTAAGCACATTCACCAAATCTGCATGAATGTCTTTTGGCGTTAAACCTTTTTTCAATGAAGGGTATTCAATTTTATACACACTGTCACGTCGTTTTCAAAATGCTTGTAAACAAAGAAAGAGTTGACAGATTGAAATGAAATTTGATCTACTCACGTACTATGACAAATGAAACATTTGATTGGGACAAAAATTATTTTAGTTCTACTTGTGACCGATAAATGGCGCTTCAACCAAGATGTAGAATGATTTTTTTGAAGTAAAAACTTCTTTAGACGCGTTGAGCACTTTTTTTGGGTGAAGAAAAAACATTGATTTTTCGTCATTCGCCACGCTTTTATGCAACACACAATGCTTTTGGTCATTCGCCACGCTTTTATGCAACACACAATACTTTTGGTTATGCAACACAATTAACAATGAAGCGTATATAGTGTTGCATAAATCATCGTCACGCTTTCTATAAGCTATATGTAAACTGTGTATATATGTGCACTTTTTTTTGTTATAAATTCCATTTACGTTGGGCTTACGATAATATTTTTAAAAGGGATTCATTTATTGGTGTTTTCACTTCTGTCGGCAGTCCCATGACTGGACTCTACGTTTTTTTTAAACCTTCTTATGTTTATGTCTCTTGGAAGAAACAATATAACAACAATGACAGTGAGAAGAGAAAATTGAATATTGAAATTCCCCCTAAAATTTGTATAAATTCCTACGTAGACACAATATAAAATTCAGTCCTACAAAAGAAAGAAACATTTCTTCGATATAATCCCTATCATATCTTCGATCTCCATCCAACAACCACAAGGCTATATATAATAAAAGCGTTAAGCGACCAAAGAATTTCATTTTGAGTTTGTAACTCGATATACTGGGCGTACAGGTACTCGGGCTACAACACGCAATCCCATTATGTAATTTAAATGTAATTCCCAGCTGCCCTTTCGAACGATTGTTAGAAAATGAGATGTAATTCGATTCTGTGACAAATATAATGTTGTTACTGTTTCACAAAAACTTCCTCGCACCTATTTTTAGTTACTTTATTGTAGGTAAAGGGATCTTTGGTGAACTTATACTTCGTACAGTGCCTGGAATATTCATGGAATAAACAAGGATTAAAGAATGAAAAAAAAAATTGAAACGCGATTAAATATAATAAAATTATCCAACGCAACTCTTAAATTATGTATGTTAAGTTTCATAAAATTCTAAAATAGATATTTATGATATGAGGATCGCAATGATTTATCCCCAATAATCGAAAATTTAGCTAATAATGGAATTGCTGGATCAATGCCTGAAATGTCTAAAAGTGTGAAATAGTTATTTACCTAACGTGTTTGGGAAGTAGAATTTTTCGCATGAGCACTTTGTTTGCAGCACAACCAAAGGATTATTTAATTTATTTTTCTATTGACAGTTGGTAACACTATATATCATATATGTACAAATGTCAAATTTAGATTATTTGACACCTCTTGAAAAAAAAAAAAACTGTGCACGCAATTTCTAGCTTGCTTCCTAAAAAAAGTCGAGACCGTTATGAAAATTTTTTGGATTGGTGTGTGTAACATAACCTATATTTGACACTTTTGTAAAAAACATCCGGATGCGTAAAATACACTTTCCCGCACTCCGGCGATAACTGTAAAATATGCATTTAAAAGCAATGAGTACAAAAAAAATTATACCAATTATGAAAGTTGGTGTCACAAAGAAAACTGTTGACAATCTTGTGCACGAAAAGGTACTTTAGGCCTATTTTGAAGTACAGTTAATGACGAAAAAGTCTTCAAATTTATGGAGTTATAACTTAATGTAACGAACCATGTTGTTAATGAAGAAAAATGTTTTTCCGCCTACCTCTATCCAAAGCATACATTTCCTGTCCTCATTGTAGGGAGCAAAGTCGTACTTTTCCTCCCTAGGGAGGAAAAGTAAAAGTGAGGTTATGGTACGTCATCAATGAAATAACTTATACGGCATTGACGACCTAAACTATATTCTATTATATAAGTATAAATTTTACCGTTTAATTAAAGAACACCCTGTATTTTGCAAAATGGTAGAAATCAACAAATTGTTATTTTAATTTAACGATTTTTACATTAATAATTTATCTTCAGCAATACGTTATGTTCATGAATCCGCAAAACTTGCCTACGAGTCTTGGTAGCGCAACGCGTTGGAGCACAGCTCACTGTTCGTGATAGGCATGTAGGTGTTGGATCGAATTCCGGCGAGGACAATTTTTTTTCTTTTTTTTTAATTCTCTCATACATAAATTATTTAAAAATGTCTTGATATTTGAGGGAGGCGGAAAAATCATATGTATAACATGGGAGTAAAGTGCCTTTTCCTCCCGAGGATGAAAAGTAGCACTTTCCTCCCTTGTTATACAAATAGCTATTGTATTTATTGAAACTTGGTGTAGGATTTCACTTATTTATTATACATTTTTAGGATTTGTATAACATGTAACTTTTTATCAACCTTATTTTTTTTTTCATCTGTCTTCTACATTGACATGCGTCAATAGTAAAACAGTAAACAGTGGTAGGTGAAGGAATTGAGCGCACTTAAAGCTTATTCACAGAAAGGATTTCAACAAAATGTTGATATAAGCATTGTTTAAATGATATAAGTAAGTTTAGGGAGCCGATGGGATTTTCTCAGCATTGCTCCAGCAAGGACAAGACGAAATTCTACCACATTTGGTTAGAATCAGTCGAAGCAGCTTAGAACTGGGTTATATATATAGTAACCTTCATTCCAAAATCTGGGAAAAGGGACACAACAAACCCTAAATCTTTCGGACCAATTAGTGTAACATCGTTTGTGCTCAAAACGATGGAAAAAGCTATTGACAATTATATTAGAGCGGAAATCCTAGAAAGACTACCTCTCCACCCGTATCAGCATGCTTACCGAGCAGGCAGATCTACAAGTCTGCACTGGTGCAGCTGAGGAGTTCTAGACAAACAAAAGCCGTAATATGCACATTTTTGGATATAGAAGGAGCTTTTGACAATACTCCACATGAGGATGTCAAAAGAGCATTAAATAGAAGAGGTGTAGACAGCACAACATCCAAATGAATGTCGGAACTGTCCAGCACTAGTGTAGCACAGACGAGGACGAGCAACGAGTACAATCAGAGGATGTCCACAGGGAGGAGTAGCATCCCCATTAATGTGCAGTTTGTGTGGTTTGACTGAGGAACCAAACACTCTGAAGGCTTGGGAAAACCCCCAAGTATCATTCAAGCGGAATTTCACGGCATAAGAAAGTGTGCCCAATCCAATATTGATAAAGAATATAGAAGGCAAAATATTATCATAATGTCGGATAGTCAAGCAGCCATTAAAACACTGAGCTCTTGTGTAATCAGTTTCAAAATGGTGTGAGAATGCCTAGGCGTGAACATTATAGTCACCTTACTATGGATTCCAGGAAGGAAATGAAATAACAGATGAACTAGTAAAGAGGGGGACTGAAACACCCTTTTGGGGGCCGGAACCCTTTTGCGGTAAGCTCCAATGTGATATTGGACGAAATAGGCAAAGCCGAAAAAAAGAGAAGATCTGACCATTGGAAAGATCTAGTAGGGATTAGGCAATAAAATATTCTTTTGGGTGACTATAACCTGTTGAGATCAAATGAATGATAATTGTTAAAATTTTGAAAAATGGTCGATAATTGTCAAAAATTTAAAAAAAAAATCTGAAAAATGGTCAATAATTGTCAAAAACTATCAAAAATTGTCAAAAATTGTCGATAATTGTCAAAAATGGTCAAAAATTTTGGAAAAATTGTCAAAAATGGCTAATAATTGTCAAAAACTATCAAAGATGGTCAAAAACTGTCAAAAATGGACAATTATTTTTAAAAATTGTCAAAATTTTGAAAAATAGTTGATAATTGTCAAAAATTGTTGAAGTTTCTGGAAAATTATCAAAAATTTTGAAATATGGTCAATAATTGTCAAAAATCTTCAAAAATTTGGAAAAATGGTCCATAATTGTCAACAATTGTCAAAAACTATCAAAAATGGTTAAAAATGGTTAAAAATTGTCAAAAATCGTCAATTGTCGAAAATTTAAAAAAAAATTTGAAAAATGGTCAAAATTTTCAAAAATGGTCAATAATTGTAAAAAATGGTCGATAATTGTCAAAAATTTTAAAATTTATTTGAAAAATGGTCAATAATTGTCAAAAACTATCCAAAATTGTCAAAATTGGTCAATAATTGTCAAAAATAGTTGAAATTTTAAAAAATGGTTGATAATTGTCAAAAATGGTCAAATTTTTTGAAATATTGTCAAAAATGGCAAATAATTGTCAAAAACTATCAAAGATGGTCAAAAACTGTCAAAAATGGACAATTATTTCTAAAAATTGTCAAAATATTGAAAAATAGTTGATAATTGTTGAAGTTTTTGAAAAATTGTCAAAAATTTTGAAATATGGTCAAAAATTTGGAAAAATGGTCCGTAATTGTCTTCAATTGTCAAATACTATCAAAATGCTTAAAAATTGACAATTATTGTTAAAAATTGTCAAAAATGGTCAATGGTCAAAAAATTTTAAAAATGGTCAATAATTGTCAAAAACTATCAAAAATTGTCAAAAACTGTCAAAAATGGACAATTATCGTCAAAATTGGTCAATAAATGTCAAAAATTGTTAAAATTTTGAAAAATAGTCGATAATTGTCAAAAATGTTCAATAATTTTGAAAAATTGTCAAAAATGGCCAATAATTGTCAAAAACTATCAAAAATGGACAATTATTGTAAAAAATTGTCAAGATTTTGAAAAATAGTTGATAATTGTTAAAGTTTTTGAAAAATTGTCAAAAATTTTGAAATATGGTCAAAAATAGTCAATAATTGTCAAAAATTTGTGAAAATGGTCCTTAATTGTCAACAATTGTCAATCATTAGCAAAATTGGTCAATAGTTTTGAAAAATTGTCAAAAATAGTCAAAAACTATCAAAAATTGTCAATTATTGTTAAAAACTGTTAAAAATGGACAGTTATTGTCAAAAACTGTCATAATGGTTAAAAATTGTCATCATTTAGAAAAACAGTCAAAATGGTCAATAATTGTTAAAAATGGTCAATAATTGTAAAAATTTTGAGAAATGGTCAATAATCGTCAAAAGTTGTCCAAATTTTGAAAAATAGTCGATAAATAATACGAGCCGTTTCCGAAAATCGTTTTAAACACGTAATTTATAAAATCGATTTATTAAAAATCGATTATTATTACTATAAAAATCGATAACTAAAAATCGATTATAAGAAGATAATAATCGATTTATATCAAAATCGATTATTTTATAACATCTCCACTAGCAGGGCTGCGTTCAGATTTACAGAGTAGACTCTCCCGAGCGTTCATATTTTACCCAAAGTCGCTAGGTAGAACGCGTTTAGGATGAATTTTTTACCCTACTCGAAGAGTATGTTGAAATTCGTCCCTACTGGGATGTGCGCCAAAATAAAGACTTTTAGAGGTTAGAAGCTCTGTTAATGAAAGTAGGTATTTGAAAAAATGAGTGATATAAATCTTGTGTGATAGAGGGCGTTACTATCTTCCAAATGAGGTATTTTGTTACCGTAGTTTCTATTACAAATCTTAAAGATAGTAACGCCCTCTATCACACAATTAAAGTCAGGTATAGTGTAGTATAATTTCCTCTAGTTTGATCTAGTTTTTCCTTTCAGAAGTTATGAGGGGGGGGCACAATAATGATTTATGGTCGCACTGTATATAGCACACGTTATTACGTTATTTAGCAATTTGTTTAAGGTTAATTTGGATAAGATTCATGAAAATTTTTATCTTAAACAACAAAATGCATAAAATTATAGGAAAACTTTTTTGGTGATAAAACGTCTGTTTTTGCTTTTTATTATTTCCGAGTTTATACTTTTTATGGTTAAAGTGGATTTTTGCTTCGCACAAAGTGAAAATAAAAAGAATAACTACGACTGAGGCTTGTTGTTTTGCTGAATTTCGAAAAAAAAAAAGTAATTTTGCACCGTCCATGTCTTCATAAGGTTTAGCGAGTTGGTAGAAGAGTTGTTAGCGTTCGTTGAAAAGTCAACCGTGGCGGAGATTCATCAAACAAATGATCGGCACGTTTCAAGAGTCTCTTCATGTAGTCAAGAGAGAATGTTAAGGGCTCGCGAAACAACTTGAACAGAAAACGGGGATGAAACAACGGTCGCGATGCGATGCTAGAGTTTGGGTTTTGGGTGGTGTTTTGTGTTCACTGATTTACGATGAGATGCCAGATGAAAACGAGAGAGAGAGAGAAAGAGAGAAAGATAGATTTGCCAACGGAATATTGAAAATTTTTAGATGGAAAATGTGTGGTTTGAGAGAAACAGGAAACAATATTTGATTTTATTTGAAATTTACATTCTTTAAAATTCTTCTCAAAATGTTATTTACAGAGGGATAATTTGGTTTACTTTTAGTGTTAAAAAACACTATCTGAGTAAAGTTTGGCGGATCAATATTGGTTCTATTTTTGTATAAGAAAGCATCCTCTTGCGACATCTCAAAAAAATTAACGGTATAGGAGATATGGACAATTTTATGTCGCATTTTATACTGTATAAGTATAGTAAAATTAATACCTATTTAGAGGTACCAGCCGTTTTAGTAACTTAACGTATGCGGCTTCTTGAACCATCTGAACCCGTATGAAAAAAATTAGGTTATGTCAAATGCTTGACATATTTCTTATTGCATTGGCGTAGTGACTTGAAATTTCATATTATCAGTGGCGGTTTGTAATAATACAAACTAATTTTATGAAATTCATAACATTCTAAAGATGTTGACATAATAAAAGAATATAAAAGAAGCGTACTAATTTTAAAAACATTGTTTTATTAACTAGATACATAGTTTTCTTAAAAAAATATGGCAATTCAGAGTTCGATTAAGTACAAATTCTAGATTTTAAAAAAATGACAACGTGATCTTCAAGGCAAAGTTTAATTAGTTTTTAAATCAGAATAACTTTCGGAAAGTGATAGTTCATCATCGGATTCATTGGATACAGAGATCACCATAGGTTCGATGTTTAGTAGGTCCAGTTTGTTTTCTACTTCCCATGCTTCACAAATAATTTTCTCTGTATGATTTATGTAATTCTGCCAGTGTTGCTCCGGTACATTTTTTACGTCACTCCATACTTTTAAGACTTCAGTAGGTGACCTTCCAGTTTTCGTAATAGCTTGGTCATAATGCCTTTTAGTTTCTGACCATACCATTTCGATGGCATTAAAATGGCAATGATAGAGGGTGGTAGCCTGAGAACACAATGACCATGCTCGGCAGCGTATTTGTCTAAATGATAATTTTTTTCTGGCAAAACTTGCTTTTCAATTATATTCCAAACAGCATCCTTTAAAATGTGATCTGGAAAAGGAATATTCTTTTTTTTTGAGCCATTCTAACATGCGTGTTTTACTCCAACTTTTTCTTGGGATTTCTTCATCCAGGCGACTGTGATACGTTGCGTTATCCATTATAATTAACGATGGTTCTTCCAAGTTTACAATTAGTTGCTGTTTAAACCAATTTTCAAAATTTTCGGTGTTCATGTTATCATGGTAATCGCCTGTTTTTTTATTGCATTTAAAAATAGGCGATGCATTTGCCACAAAACCTTTTTTATTACCGGCATGAACAATTACATATCGTGTCCCACTTCAAGTTATTTTTAAATCACTGTGTTTAGTACCATCTTGCCACATTCTTCTGTCCCCGCTTTTACTAAAAACCCATATCTCATCCAGAAAAACAGGTGTAAAGAGCTTTTCGCTTTTAGCAGCATGGTATTTGTTCAAAAATAATATTCTTTTTAATCTGACTGCAGGCATTTCCAATAAATGTTTTCTTCCATCCTGTTTTTTGAAATGAAAACCCATTTTTTTAATTCCCAAATATAACGAACCTTTGGAAATCTTAGTTTCTGGAGACTCTTCGATAAATTGCCGTAAAATAGTTTCTACTGTGATTTTATCCTTTCGCGCATACATTTTATAAATTACTTCCCTCAAACAATGCAGGGTATTTTTTGTAATTCGGGTTTTGCTCCGGGAAACGCTTGCAGACATATTTCTTCTAAATTCGAAATCTGTAGCTCTGTTTGGTTTTTCAAGATTATATAATGTGCTTTCTGGAACTTTTAGTGCTTCGGACACTTTTTGAATTGCCTTAAATCGAGATCCTAAATCGTTTTGAAAATAGTTTACTACATTAAGCATAAGTTTTTTGGATTCATCAGAATATCGCATTTTTATATCTTATTTTGCGTTATGACATTAGCATGAAATCAAAATTTGACGTAACTTCAAAAACGTGACATCTAATAAATTAGTTACGACGTTCATTTTTGTTGGTAATTTTTTGTTTCAACCGATTTATTAATAATAAATAAGGATGGTCTTATTCTAAATGGGTATAAAATTTACTATAGTCTACATTTTACACTGACTATTTCACTAGAGTAAATTGATAACTGACAAAATTTGAAGGTTTTGAACTGGCAATTTTTTGTCTTGTCGCGGCAATTTTTTGACGTTTAATATATCAAATCTATGTGTATAAAATTCTATCATTCTGTGATAAAATTCAATATAAAATCTTTGTTAGTGGTTTCTAAGGAAACTAAGTTGTTTATTTATTTATTTAACTGTCTAAAAATTATTAAAACTGTTTCAAAAATTTAAATAAGTATTATTAACATGAATAATACAAGATTTGGAAATAATTCAATAAATGAAATAGAGAGTACAATTAAGCAAAGTATACCGCGAAATACAATGAAGACAAAAAAGTCTGTGTGGGAACAGTTTAGAATGTTTCTGGACGCACGTAATTATACGTTAGAAAAGGATACTTCTGAACAAGTTATAGCAAAAATTCTTGAAGATTATGGTTTTAACATGAAAAAAAGAGATGGAACTGATTATACTGAAGCTAGTGTGAAAACACTTTGGAATACGACTGCTCAAATGGTTCAGGAAAAATATTTTATGGAATTTATCATCAAAATTAATCCATTTAAAGATATTACCTATAAATTTGCTAGATTGGCCAGGGATACAAAACGTAAAAAGCTTCAGGCTGAACCTGAAACCAGAAAAAGAAGTTCTAACGCGTTTACCAAAGAAGAATTAATGGAAATGGTAGAAAGCTATTCTGAAGATAATCCTGATGGGTTACAAAAAAAGTTTTTTCATATGTTCGTTCGAATTAGCATGGCGTGGAAATGAAGCTGCTAATTGTGATATTAATTACTTTAAAAAAGAATATGATAATAAAGGTAATTTTACTGGCAGGGTAGAATATAATCCAATCTTTTCCAAAACGACACAAGGAGGATCAAAAGCTTTATCTGGCAGTAAGTGGCTGGTAAGAAATAATGCTAACAACAATTTGTGTCCCGTTCGTTTATTTTTAAAAATTATTGAAAAAAGAGAATCCAATCCTTATCTAACAACGACAAGATTATTTTTAACAGTACATCCAAATTGGGAGAAAGGAATATGGTACAAAAATTCACTATTGGGAATTAATACAATTTCAAAGTGGACGAAAATATCGGCAGAATCAATTGGTATAGACACAAAAAAAATAGAAATAACCAATCATTCACATAGAGCTTCTGCAATATCTGCATTAGCAAAAGAAGGAGTTGGTGAACAAGAAGTAATTAAGCTTACAGGACATTCTTCTGCCCATTCTTTGAAACCATATTTACAATTAAATGAAGAACACCATTTCCAACTTATAGAGAACCTTCGAGAAAATAAAAATAAAGAAAAGGAATCCTCAGTTTCTAACTTAAATTCATCACAGGTTATGATGCAAAACAATCCCCAAAATAATGCTACAACGTACAATTATGATAATTGTACTTTTTACATAAATAAGTAATTTTTTTTTCATAATGTTATTATTTTTTTGGCTTTGTATAATTGAAGTTTGCAATAAATAAAACGTTTAAACATATGATTTTTTAGTTTTTCTCTCGTGAAATAGTCATGTCGAATACCACTCAATTAAAAATTTTGTAAGGTAAAATTTTTCTCTTGTCGTATTCAAGTTTGTTGCTTTTAGGTAATTTTGCTCATGACATTTTTACCAAAACCACTCGCCTGACGGCTCGTGGTTTTGTTAAAAATGTCATTCGCAAAATTGCCAAGCAACAAACTTTCATGACAATCGAAAAATTTTGCCGACAAAATTTTCACTCTCGTGGTATTATATATGAAAATAATTTTGTTAATAATATCAATAAACACCAGTCAGTCAGCAACTTTTTTTATTGACCCAACGAATCCTTTTTATTAGGCGAATAAACATAGTAATAAAATTTGTTAGATTAATGATTTCTGGGCATTAATCGATAGATGCATTCGTTATTTCAATTAATCAGGATAAATAAATGAACGTATACATTAAAATGACAATTTTGGATGCCGCTTTAAAAAAAGATCAAGCCATGTTTTCTACCTGCCAAACCTAATGCAGAAAATGGGTGTACAATGTTATTTCTAGAAGCCAATTCATAGATCTTAGATCTTTCCTAGTAAGCTCATAAAATTTTGACTCCATTAGTAAAATATATTTTAATAGCTGCTTTTTCTATATAATCGCCTAAAATACATTTTCTTCCAAGCTTAGTTACTGCCGCCGTTTCAGGTGAAACAGTGGTGTTCTGACCATAGATAATACAATATAATATACAATATAATATACAATATAATATACAATATAATATACAATATAATATACAATATAATATACAATATAATATACGGATAGATCGGAATCTTACGTTAAAGCTCGCGAACACAGAAGACCGGTGGCGTCACTTACAGATGGAGGATCAACTAAAATTAGCGTGGCGGCTGTTTTAAATCTTTTTTCTACACCCACATGTATATTATCCATTTTCCGCATAATTTACAGAATGTAAATGTAGGCCATTCCGGTTAACTGAACGGATATGATTTCATATACATCCTAGAACGTATATGAAATCCACCAATCAGCATTTGCGTTTAGTACCCGCCAGCTAATCTTTTTTCAATTTAATAGAAACGTCAAAATAACTTGTCAAAATATTTCTATAGTTTTTAAGAAAAATATTAGTAAAAATGAGTGATTCCAGTGATGAATCAATAAATAATTTTTCACCAGATATTCGCTTAACCGCAAAGGAGACGTATAACGTATAGAAACAGAATAAATTGAATATTTAAGGGTACTCCTGATAAACGTCAGTTTTTATGTAATACATTTGACGTTATAGATAGATGATTAGTATATTCATCGGTAGTCCAGTGGTAAGTATCCCAGCCTCTCACGCGGTAGATCAGAGTTCGATTCCCCGTTGGGAAATTTGAAAAAAAAATTTTTTTTATTTCTAAATAATAATAAAATAATAATAATAGTAAAATTATTAAAAATTTTTAATTTGAAGTTATATTATAGTTTAATAAAATGTTTATTTTCTAGATTTTTTCTTAAGTGGGTCGTAGAAAAAATATACTGTTCGACTCGTGTGGATTGTCCATATCGCTCTCGGGCGTCGTGCTCAAACTTCGTCCTCTTGCGATATGGCCATCATATCCACACTAGTTGCACAAACTACTATTATCACAGTTTTTCTGTTTGAAGCGTAAAATGAACCATATTATATAGAGTGGGCCCTCAAAACAATAAATGTAAATGTTAAATAAAACACTGTTTTAACACAACACCTAGTTTATTACTTATAATTTAATCAAAATATATACAATATGTTATCAAAATAAATAAAATATCCAAAGTATTTCCACATAAATAGGCAATACTCTTATGAAGTGGTCAAATTTTTCATTTTTTTTATTTTGCAGGACATTTTTTTATGGGTTTCATATCTTTTGAATGCATTTTTTTATTGGGTCTGTAGTTGCCCCAAGATTCTGCTTTCCCTTCAAAATACAATTTAAATTTTTGACCCACACCAGTAAATGAAATTTGGATGTGTAGTCAAAAATCAAATCTTGCAGATTATGTATGTCACAGGAAAAAAATTTGTCATTACAGGTATTTGTTGAAACTAATTTTAAAACAGCAATAGTTAAAATTTATTGACGGAGCCAACAGAGCATTTGGGGAGTAGGCCCTTGCATTAACCACAAAATATTCCGGTCTAGACCTATCCTTACCAACCATTCGGATCTACATGTGGAACAAACTCCAATTTTTTTTAAAACTTTTTTTGCCACAAACCCCGCTATATAAGTCAACTTTTCCTGTTTCGAAAGGCTACTATACTCTTGTTTAAATTCTGGAATGGAAACCTCTGGAAATTGAATTATCTCTTTACATGGTTGCCACTCAGAAGTTAAAATCTGTTTCAGGTCATCTAAACCTTCAAGTTCATCAGATTCACAATTGAAGGATTTTGTTTGGTTAGCCATAAAGTTATTAATAATTGGTGATTTGAAGGAATTTATAAAAGAGGCTGCATTCAGATTTATGTTTCTCACTCCATGACTTCTGACTTTCCCAAAGAAGTTTTCCAAAGGGTCCTGGTTCAGATGTCTGGTACATAAAAATTTTATATCATTGCTGGATAATTTTTCCCATAAATATGAAAAACCCTTCAATGTGTGAATCCAATTAGAAATTGTACGAGGACACCTAACTTTTTTATTTTCACTATCTAAAAATGTTATTCCTCTAAACACATTAATAGCCTCAGACCAGAACTGTTTATGTCCTGAGTTATCTGTGACCGCACACCTTAATAACTTACCACTTTTTACAGACAAAGATGCTCCATTGACACTGTCAAACAATTTATCCATAAAAAGGAGAAATTCTGCAGTGCTTTCAGCTTCTTTTAAAATGTCAGGCTGATTAGAATTTAATGCCATTCTTTTAAGAACAGCAGCAACATTGTTACTAAAAATTTGGGCGGCCACAGAATGTATTTTCTACATGATTTTTTGTTAAGTTTTTGCACAGCTTATAGTCATCTTCTTCAGCTTCTTCAATTTCAAAAAGCTTGACAATATGGCTCCACTTCGCTATTTCGTTTTGTTTCTTCCTCCAACAGAATTGAACATTGTATTTGGAAAAACTATCCCTAGCACATTTCAATAGGTGTGGGGAATCATAAAGAGGCACTATTTCTTCTACAGCAATAAGCACTCCAAACAATTTGCTTTCCTCACTTCTTCGTATAAAAAACTCTCTCGTTTCATCATAAAGTCTGTTTATGGCTGAAACATTAGGTGATCCTTGGTCACAGATTATGCTTTTTACTGAGAGTCCAACATCTAGACATGATGTAACCACTTCCTTAATTGTTTCTACCAAAACATCTGTTTTCATGCCTCCTTGATTAAAATAGTAGCAAATTTCTGACAAATTCCGCATGCCATAAAAACCATTACTTTATCAGTAAAAAGAGGTTGTCTGGTACACTCTCCATTGTCTTGGAAGCCTTCAATCAAATATTTGTCTACATGGGATCTAAGGTCATTTCATCGAACACAATGCTGCAAAGCTTGCCATTGTTATTCATCTTGGCTACCTTAGCTCTTAATGCATTCATAATATGGCTATTAATACCAGTGTGAAAAGGCACCTTACGAAGAAGGTTGGTTAATGTTTTTCTGGAAGGCGCAGCAAATATCCTACGGAATAGTCTATATCCCTTAGGGCTTTGCTTTAGAAACGATAAAAACAATATTTTTTCATCCAAACTGAATCGTCTACCCTTGGGATGTTGGCTTTGGCATCTTAATTGGGACATAACAAAATTAAATGTAGCCTTGTTAAGCTTAGCTTTTTAGAAAATTTCAAGATTTAATAAAAAATATTTTAAACAAATTTATAAGGATAACTTACTTCCGATGCATCTGGAATCCTTTCATTAACTTGTTCCAGATCTTCTTCAAAATGTGCACGGACATCTTTAATTTTATATTTAGTATTTGTCCTTGCCAATAAAATATTTTGCAGACTCTGGAGTTGACCGTAAGTGTTTTCGGTATCGCCTAGAATATTGTCGAGACCCATACGGGAAAAATCTCCCCAAACAAACTCTTCTTTGACCTGTACCTTTTCGTGCTTCCCTATTAATGGGATCCGTTTATACCAAAACGAATTTTTTTTGAATTTTCGTTCTTCAATAAACCCAAATCTCCTGATTTATTCCCGTTTGTTAGATAAATAAAAAAACCACCCTATCACCCATTATACCGAAAAATAATAACATTATTTTAATGGATCTCTCCCGCTGGCAAGCAGAGGAAATAACAATGGCGTTGGCTGAGTTCAATTCCAATTATTGAATGGCAGTAGGAACAAATTGAAAGTATAACATGTGGAATTAACAAGGGGTAACGTAACACGAAGGGCCCGTTATGCAACGACACCCTTCTTCTTGGGGCCAATCATTCGACGGTAGACACGCCCTTGACTTTAGAAGGGTCCTTTCGGGACTCCCGTGGATGATGGTTTTCATTTTACCATTAACGGCACGCAGTGGGTTACTTTTTAAGGATACTATAACGTGTTAAAATTTTGAATTGTAGCTTCAACAATTGTTATCCAATTTGTCGTTTTTAGTCGTAAGATCTGCCTTTGTCATTGACTGATCCAGGAGATTGCACCTCCAGCATATTTACAAGTAACACCTGTAGTTGATCTTCTGGTTATAGGATCTCCTCCATAGTCAGCGTCGCTAAACCCTTAAAGACGTTGCAATTGGTTACCAGCAACATCGATAGTATTTTTGAGATATCTAAAAATACGTTTCACTCGAATCCAATCATCATGATATGAATTTTCTAATGTTCTTGAGGCAACTCCTACTGTATACGCAATATCTGGACTTGTTCCTACTATAAGATACATTAGAGCTCCAACTGCTTGCCTATAAGGGAAGCTTTCTTCTACTTTTTCAATGTATTTCCCTGATTGGTCACTTTTAATAATTGGTGTAGTCACAGCTTTACAATTTTGCATTCCAAAGTGTTCCAAGATTCTTCTTGTATAAGCTGCCTGACTTACTGTAATAGAACCAACATTACTAGTGACAATTTCTAAGCTCAAAAAATAGGAAGCTGGTTTCGCAGTAATTTTAAATTATTTTTTCTACAACTGCTATGAAAAGTGACGTATTTCTCATACCTCACTTAATTTCAAAAGCAAATATTGCTCATATTGTGAGAAATAATATTTCTCACGGCACTTTGCCCACGCCACATATATTTATATGGAGAATCAAATAAAATGGACAAAAACTTAGTAGGTTTCTGTCATCTTTAAATACCTACTTAGTTGTCACAAAACTGTCAGATTATATTAGAAAATATGTTAAAATTTTTAAAAAATTGTCAAAAATTTTGAAATATGGTCAAAAATTGTCAAAAATTTGGAAAAATGGTCAAAAATTGTCAAAAACTGTCAAAGTTTTGAAAAAATGGTAAATAATTGCCAAATATTTTCAAAAATTTGGAAAAATGGTTAATAATTGTCAAAAATTGTCAAAAACGGTCAAAATTTTGAAAAAATGGTCAATAATTAAAAAAAAGACTGTCAAAAATGGTCAATAATTGTTAAAAATTGTCAAAGATTTGGAAAAATTTGTCAAAAATGGTCAATAATTGTCAGAATCTGTTAAAAATTGTCAAATATTTTAAAAAATGGTCAAAAATAGTCAATAATTGTTAAAATTTTGTAAAATGGTCGAAAATTGTTAAAATTTTGAAAAAATTGTCAATAACTATAAAAAAATGTCAAAAATGGTCAATAATTGTTGAAAATTGTCAAAATTTTTGAAAAGTTGTCAAAAATGGTCGATAATTGTCAGAACCTGTCAAAAATGCTCAAAAATTGGCAAAAATGGTCAATAATTGTTAAAATTTGGAAAAATGGTCTAAAATGGTCAAAATTTTGAAAAAAATGTCAAAATTGATTAATAATTGTCAAAAATGGTCAATAATTGTTAGAATTTGAAAAAATGGTCAAAAATTTTGAAAAAATGGTCAATTGTCAAAAATTTTCGAAAAATTGTCAAAAATGGTCAAAATTTTTGAAAAATTGTCAAAAATGATCAATAATTGTCAACACTGTCAAAATTGGTCAATAATTGTTAAAATTTGAAAAAATAGTCAAAAATTGTCAAAATTTTGAAAAAATGGTCAATAATTATAAAAAACTGTCAAAAATGGTCAATAACTGTAAAAAATTGTCAAAATTTTTGTAAAATGGTCAAAGTTTTTGAAAAATTCTCAAAAGTGGTCAATAATTGTCAGAACCTGCCAAAAATGGTCAAAAATTGTAAATATAATCAATAATTGTTAAAATTTGGAAAAATGGTCAAAATTTTTGAAAAATTGTCAAAAATGATCATTAATTGTCAAAACTGTCAAAATTGGTCTATAATTGTCAAAAATGGTCAATAATTGTTAAAATTTAAAAAAACTGTCAAAAATTTTGAAAAAATGGTCAATAATTGTCAAAAATTATCAAAATTTTTGAAAAATGGTCAAAAATTTATGAAAAATGGTCAAAATGGTCATTCTATTGTGCATAAGAAGCAAGCTTCTATCGGCGGTCCGACGACCGCTCACCTTTTCTTTTTGTTTTACTAACCATAAAAATAAATATTAAGTTACTTTACTTGTATTCTTTAAATTTGTGCAGTTGTAGAAAAAGTATAGTGTGCAACATGTGGGGAAAGTACTTTTCTCACTCGTGTGTTTGCGGCACTCGCCCTTTGGGCTCGTGCCACAAACAACTTCCACGCTCGTGAGAAAAGTTTCCTCACTTGTTGCACAATATACTATTTTCTACAACTGCTATGAAAAGTGACGTATTTCTCATACCTTTCTTGATTTCAAAACCAAATATTACTCATACTGTGAGAAATATTATTTCTCACGGCACTTTGCCCACGCCACATACATTTATGTGGAGAATCAAATAAAATGGACAAAAACTTAGTAGGCTTCTGTCATCTTTAAATACCTACTTAGTTGCCACAAAACTGTCAGATTATATTCGAAAATATGTTAAAAATTTTAAAAAATGTCAAAAATTTTGAAATATGGTCAAAAATTGTCAAAAATTTGGAAAAATGGTCAATAATTGTCAAAAATTCTCAAAAACTGTCAACGTTTTGAAAAAATGGTAAATAATTGCCAAATATTTTCAAAAATTGTCAAAAATTTGGAAAAATGGTTAATAATTGTCAAAAATTGTCAAAAACGGTCAAAATTTTGAAAAAATGGTCATTAATAAAAAAAAAGGCTGTCAAAAATGGTCAATAATTGTTAAAAATTGTCAAAGATTTGGAAAAATTGTCAAAAGTGGTCAATAATTGTCAGAATCTGTCAAAAATTGTCGTATATTTTAAAAAATGGTAAAAAATAGTCAATAATTGTTAAAATTTTGTGAAATGGTTGAAAATTGTTAAAATTTTGAAAAAATTGTCAATAACTATAAAAAAATGTCAAAAATGCTCAAAAATTTGCAAAAATGGTCAATAATTGTTAAAATTTGGAAAAATGGTCTAAAATGGTCAAAATTTTTGAAAAATTGTCAAAATTGATCAATAATTGACAAAAATGGTCAATAATTGTTAAAATTTGAAAAAATGGTCAAAAATTTTGAAAAAATGGTCAATTGTCAAAAATTTTCGAAAAATTGTCAAAAATGGTCAAAGTTTTTGAAAAATTCTCAAAAATGGTCAATAATTTTCAGAACCTGTCAAAAATGGTCAAAAATTGTCAAATATAATATAATCAATAATTGTTAAAATTTGGAAAAATGGTCAAAGTTTTTAAAAATTGTCAAAAATGGTCAATAATTGTTAAAATTTGGAAATATGGTCTATAATTGTCAAAAATGGTCAATA
This sequence comes from Lochmaea crataegi, assembly GCA_947563755.1. Lineage (NCBI taxonomy): Eukaryota > Metazoa > Arthropoda > Insecta > Coleoptera > Chrysomelidae > Lochmaea > Lochmaea crataegi. The sequence continues at coordinate 68,229,630 of OX387424.1, forward strand.
ATTGTTAAAATTTAAAAAAATTGTCAAAAATTTTGAAAAAATGGTCAATAATTGTCAAAAATTATCAAAATATTTGAAAAACGGTCAAAAATTTACGAAAAATGGTCAAAATGGTCATTCTATTGTGCATAAGAAGCAAGCTTCTATCGGCGGTCCGACGACCGCTCACCTTTTCTTTTTGTTTTACTAACCATAAAAATAAATATCAAGTTACTTTACTTGTATTCTTTAAATTTCTGCAGTTGTAGAAAAAGTATAGTGTGCAACAAGAGGGGAAAGTTCAACTGTTCTCACAAGAGTGGAAGATATACACATACGATATACTATTTTCAAACTTAGCTTAGTTTGTTAACAATTATGGGGTCTAATTGACAGATTTTCTAAGTTTTGGTTACCAAGTGTTGATATGCTATAAATTGAACTTTTTTTTTTATGTAAGCGGTTGTTTGCCCATTTGCTCAATACGTTTACAGTATTAAACAACAAAAACAACAATTTGGGGTTGTGTACCTTTTTAATTTTATTAAAAATTCAAGTAGCTAAAGAACGTTTCACAATATTTCGTTGACTCGGTATCTGGCCTTACGGATTTAATAATAGAAGTTTAAAAATCACTAAATTTTTCAAACACAAATTTAAATTTTATTCATTAATTGGAATTGAACAAATTAAACTGTTGAAACATACAGGGTGGCCCACCGTATATCTACGCTTTGATTTATTTCATCTAATTGGCAAATATTATCAAAAAATGTTTCAAATAAACAAAAGTATGTCCTAGTTTAATAATTGTAATATGTGCAAGTCACTGAATGGGATAGCGGAGCATAGCTGCGGACCACAACGAACCACAACAGTTGAATGATTTTGTTAGAAATTAGTTGTAAATAATTAATTGTAAATTAATGTACAGTAGGTTTAAATACACTTTTATAAGTAAAGAAGGGAGATGTAATATGTGCAAGTGACTGAATGGGATGCGGATCATAGCTGCGGACAAGTGACAAGTGACAAGTGACAAGTGAAGGACGACAGCACACACTTCGAGAGACGAAGGCAAACGAACACACGTATTAGGTAACGGTTAACATAACCATGTTGTATTAATTTATAGATGAGATTAATAGTTATTTAACCAACAAGTGTATTAATGAGGGCCATTAACAATCGAGATAATAATGTTCGAGATTGTTAATTGCCCTTTTAATACTCGTGTTAGTTACAAAGCTTTTCCGTCGATTGTATCAGTTGTATTCGTTTTTCTCAATATTTAAAAATTAAAAATATTTATTTGTTTCATAGGTAAGTACTGTCAAAAATAAATAATGACATTGAAATGTCACAGAGAAGGTCGCCAGTTCAAATGTCACTGTTTTCGTTTTTCTTACATTATATTTTGGATGTTTCATTGTTTCAACACTAATATTATTATAATTTTGTAGAATAATAAAATAAAACAATAGGTAAGTCAAAAACTACAAGTATTCTATACTAGGATTCATTTTTTGAAGACTTTATTGTATGTTTGGTTGCCTACACCACAGGTAACTGTCAATATAAATATAATGTATAAGATGTCCGTTGGGTTGCCTGCAGAAAATCGTTGATTAATGTAGGTAAATCATGCATTAATGGGGGTAATTAATGTATGATTTTGTCTAATTTTGAGAACGTTAATAGCATATGTTAATACACGGTCGACGGAAAAGTACTTAAAATAATAAATAAAGTGTGAATATAATAACCCTATCACAAAGTAATACAATAATGGCCACATTTTAAAAATATTTTGTACTTTACCTACAGGTTATCTGCAAAACAGTGGAAGGTATCAAATATACATTTTTTAAAATAATAACAGATATGAAATTGAAATAAAATCGGTGCTGGCAGTAAATAGAGAAAATATATATTTACGTCACGAACGTAGTCATTTTCGATATTAAATGCTGCTGAAACTTGTAAGACATCAGGTTTTTTTGTATACGATTCTTCAAAATTCAGGTCATTTTTTAACAAATACTCTTGAATTTTCCGTTTACTGCTTTTGTTATTTGGTACTTTATTCAATTGACGGCTATGATAGGTTGCATTGTCCATCACAAATATTCTTTTTTCCGGTATATTCGGCAATAAATAATTTTCAAACCAATCTTCGAAGAGTTCTGCTGTTGTATCTTTAATATTCTTTGCTGGCAACAATAAAGCGTTTGGAACCCAACGTGCTTCTGATCCAGCATGTATTATCGTTATTATTTGTCCTTTATTTTATGGAGCCTTTGTTTTGCTTTTTCCCGATGAATCCACAAAACCCCTCGTTGGATGAGTATCATGTCTCGTCGAAGTAGATAATTGAACGATTTTCACATCTATATTTTTGAATATCTTGTAAGTAATCAAGACGCCTGTAACATGTCTATCGACCTGCTTCGATTTTACAGAATAAATCCTTTTAATTAGCGCTCGTCGTCACTAGCCACAACCAATTATAGTTCTGTGATCCCAAACTCTTCAACCCTGACCGTTAGACAATTGACGTCTGCCAACGGACGCTTCCATTTTTTCCAACACCACGAGAGACACCCCTTTCCTTTCTGTTAACGACCGCCTAAGGGGAGAGATAATCTTTCGCTATCTTTCATATCTTAAGTACCTATCTTATGAATTTTGCTGTGGTAAGTTCAAAATCATAATTTATAATTAATAAGCTTCTTCTAAAGTACTGTCTGATATAATTTTCGTATGCATTCTTTATTTTTTTACAGAGATAGACGAAATTAAATTCAACACGATGACCAACTGTTCTTTTATACTAATATGGTAGTTTTAAACCAAATATTCTTTTATAATTCACTGTTTTACTTTTATACAAACATTTTCAAGCTTTTTCAGTTGCGAAATAACTCTTTTAATTATAAAATAACATTTTTTATAAATTACTGTTAACCTATAAAATATTCTTTCGTAACGCCAGTGCCGGTTCCATATATTTCCTAAGCACGATATTTTTTCATATAACTAAATAAATAACTTTTTGCTATGATTAGTTTCTTTCGGATCATCAGTATATTTTTTTAATTCAGCCGATAATTGCTATTTTTACTGTTTTAACATGGAACATATAATGTTGGAAAGCTTTCAGTAAATTAAATAAATTTTTTGACTTTCAAATAACTGCCTTCCTTTTCGTTAACCTGAAAAGCTGACCAACATAATGTGCCATTACATTCAAGTTCCTACATATCCCTGATCCACTTGTACTTCTAAGTAAGCACAGCCCCTAGGAGAGAATATAAGCCAAGAATATAACCCTAGGCTAGGATATAACCCAAGAATATAGCCTAGTATACTACCCGAGGATAGAACCCCAAAATACCGCCTTAGAACAGAACACAACAGTTCAGATCAAGACCTGACTTCTTCTCCATCTTCTTCTTCATCTAAGAGCTAAGTACCTATAAAAGTACAAATTCCTGTTCATTTCCTGTGGCAGAATAAATTGTAAATTTGTTTTTAATTCTTTTTTTATTAGAAATCCTCAACTATAAAAGTTGAGGGAGATACCGCCCGGGGTCACTTTTCTTTATCAAAAAGGTAGTGGCGCCCTCAATTTTTACAACCCTTCTGTTGTCCCTGTGTGACATAAACTTGGGGTCGAATCACCCTTGAGAGGAGTCTCTAGCCGGAGCCCTTCGAGCTGGTGCCCTGTGAGGTACAGGCATTCACAGTTACAAATTGGCGCCCAACTAAAAGCAACATTTACCGTTACAAATTGGCGCCTTTACCGTTACACGCCACATTCGTAAATTCTTGAAATTACAAAAGAAAACAACTTGACTTAAACTTTAAAACTTCAATATATTGCAGACAAAACCTTGGTGAATGAAACAGTTGATAATTTTCAACATAAATCCAAGCTTTTTTGGAGCAGTTTATTAGACGTATAAAAATTTTCGAAGCCACACAGACAGGTATCTAAATGGCGTCTCCATCCACTCGAGACAGCTTGTCAAGTCATTATATCCTTAAGTAGACAATGGTGATGTTTGATATTATAGAGAGAAACGTTTCTGCTACTGTCCAATCACTGGCCTTGTCGACGATAGTTTTACAGCTCTTATTTATCTGATGTTTTACTATAATTATAGGTCTTCGTCGAGACAAATTCGTGTATTTTAAGGTGGTCCTCATTAACGTCGGCTACAGTGAGTCTTAAGAAATAATTATACGTAATATAATGAATAGAAATGGAAGGGACATGTCATATTATTAAACCAAAGAATAGACAACGCGTTTATATATAAATAATAATTCAGGTTTTTTTGTCGATTGGAATGAGACACGACTGAGGGTTGTTTTGTTTTCATTGTATCATTGTGAAGGGTTGTTCATTATTATACAAGGTATCTCATTATATTCTGACTGTTTTTTAAATCTTATATATATCTTCCAAACGCTCCCAGATAATAAAATGCGGTTTCCACATTTAGGTTTAAATTTAGTTTTGTTGTGACAAATTTTATATAAATGGCCTAACTTCGGTTTATCCCCTATAAAACTGGCGTGGTTTCAGAAGAAAATAGATATTCACCCTGTATATTAAGTAATATCCTAAAAGGCAAATGTTTTTACTTTGTAACGTCACCTTAAAGTTATAATAAAATACATTGTAAATGTTCGCTGGAGAGAAGGAACATTTTTGTAAGTAATTCAGTTTCTAAGAGATCAAAAAAATCAGAAACCCTTTTCTTGCAAAAACCTGCAGCTCTAGCTCTAGCTATACCCACCCTTTGGTTCAAAATTTAAAACAAAATTTTTTTAACATGAAAAGTGCTGAAAATGGGGCAGAATTAATAGATTTCCATACTCAAAAATATCGGAAAGCATGTAGTTTGGATTTTAAAATTTAAAAATATAAGTTAAGTCAAAACCGCAAAAATTACTAATTCGCGAACACGGGGGAAATTCCTATTAAAAATAGTAGAGATTCAAAAAATTTACCATTTATAGAGAATTCATGCTGAATCGATTGAAACTGACTAGACAGACAGTCATAATAATGGAAGGGTGTCAAAAAGTACGATTTTTCAAAATCGTAACTTCTAAACTCCACATTTTCGGAAATTTTTATATGGATTTTCGGATTCTACGGGGTCGAATTAGTAGACTTCCATACCCAAAAATATCGGGAAGCATGAAGCTTGGATTTTAAAATTCATGAGACGGCAAAATATACACGGTCTTAGTAAAAATATCGTAGAGTCCATAATAGTTGGAATTTTTAACTGAAATTTGAAGTCCATACTCTCAGATAGTGGTTGAATATGGCAAAAAATCAGGAATACTGTATCTATGAAACTTTGTATACAGGGTGAACGAAACGAAAATCAACTTCTAAACTATACATTTTCGGAAATTTTTATATCGATTTTCTGAATCTAAGGGGTGAAATTAGTAGGTTTCCATACTCAATAATATCGGAGGGCATGGAGTTTGGAATTTTTATATTTTGAAAATATAAGTCAAGTCAAAACCGCAAAAATGACTAATTCGCGAACACGTGGGAAATTCCTATTGAAAATAGTAGAGATTCAAAAATACTACCATTCATAGAGAATTTAATGCTGAATCAAATGAAATTGACTAGAATACGATACGATGGATGGTTATACAGCTACGGTCAAAATAATGGAAGGGTGTCAAAGTATACGAATTTTCAAAATCTAATTTCTAAACTCCACATTTTCGGAAATTTTTATATGGATTTTCGGAATCTACGGGGTCGAATTTTAGTTGAACGGTATTTTGCAAGACTTTGTAATAAAGCGTTAGAATAATTAATTTATTCTTCGTTATCTAGATATTGTTAGCACAATGCTTAGGTATCGATGAACTTTGTTTGCGAATTGCGATATTGCCTATATTTGCTGATTTATCTTCACTTTTCACCAACATTTGACTTTTGTAATTTCATATTCTCTTTAAACTATATATGTAGATACGTACCACACTGTATGTAAGTTTTGATGAAATTTTATGCGTTATAAATGCAGTGAAACCAATTGCTATGCCGTTTCTATAATTTCGGTGCTTTCAACCAAGCACGTGATTCAAATTTTGATACTAACAATTCAAATTTTGTCCGATTCGATGTACGTGCTCTGAGTAATGTGGTGTTTAATGCCAAAAGCAAAGGATGAAGACCAAAATGGTCGACTATTGGATGAGTCAGTTACTGGTCGATCCAAAAATAAACGGATAGAAATAGCTGGATATGTGAAAATATTTTGAAAAGTTTCAGGTTATGTACATAACAAACTTGTAACTTTGAAAAAATCTATCATTCACTTAATGATATTACGAAATATTCAAACGCAAATAGTTATTTGTGTATTTAGAGCGTAAAGTAACATATTGCGCGACGCGGAGCGGAGCGCGGTGATCTTTCGAAAGCGGCAATTTTACTTTACGCTCGAAAAACATAGATAATTTTTTCTACAGTCGCCCTTTTAATATTTAAAACAGTTTTTTTTATTATCTTAGGTTATAATAGGAGTGCTAGAATAATCGTCAAAATTTTAACAATTATTTACCAACTCTGACAATAATTGTCCATTTTTGACAGTTTTTAAAAATAATTGACAATTTTGAACCATTTTTGATAGTTTTTGACCATTTTTGATAGTTTTTGACAATTATCGACCATTTTTCAAAATTTTAACAATTTTTGACAATTATTGACCATTTTTGACAATAATTGTCCTTTTTTGACAGTTTTTAAAAGTAATTGACAATTTTCAACCATTTTTGATAGTTTTTGACCATTTTGGACCATTTTTCAAAATTATTGACCATTTTTGATAATTATTTACAATTATGGACCATTTTTCCAAATTTTTGACCATTTTTGACAATTATTGACCATATTTCAAAATCTTTAACAATTTTTGACAATTATCAACTATTTTTCAAAATTTGACAATTTTCAACAATAATTGTCCTTTTTTGACAATTTTTGATAGTTTTTGACAATTATTAGCAATTTTTGACAATTTTTCAAGATTTTTGATAATTTTTCAAAAATTTTATCAATTTTTCAAAATTTTTGACCATTTTTGATAGTTTTTGACAATTATCGACCATTTTTGACAATTTTTGACCATTTTTGACAATATTTGAAAATGTTTGACAATTTTTAACTATTTTTGACCATTTATGACAATTTCTTAAAATTTCAGACCATTTTTACAAATTTTTGACCATTTCTAACAATTATTGACCATTTTTAACCATATTTCAACATTTTTGACCATTTTTTAGAATCTTTAACAATTTTTGACAATTATCAACTATTTTTTAAACTTTTGATAATTTTTAACAATAATTGTCCTTTTTTGACAGTTTTTGACAATTATTGGCCATTTTTGACAATTTTTCAAAATTATTGACCATTTTTGACAGTTTTTGACAATTATCGACTATTTCTCAAAATTTTAACAATTATTTACCAACTCTGACAATAATTGTCCATTTTTGACAGTTTTTGAAAATAATTGACAATTTTGAACCATTTTTGATAGTTTTTGACAATTTTTGACAATTTTTCAAAATTTTGAAAGTTTTTCAAAATTATTGACCATTTTTGATAGTTTTTGACAATTATCGACCATTTTTCAAAATTTTAACAATTTTTGACAATTATTGACCAATTTTGACAATAATTCTCCATTTTTGACAGTGTTTAATAGTAATTGACAATTTTCAACCATTTTTGATAGTTTTTGACCATTTTTGACAATTTTTCAAAAATTTTAGACCATTTTTCAAAATTATTGACCATTTTTGATAATTATTGACAATTATGGATCATTTTCCCAAATTTTTGACCATTTTTGACAATTATTGACCATTTTTGACAATTATTGACCATTTTTGACAATTATTGACCATTTTTGACCATATTTCAAAAACTTCAACAATTTTTGACAATTATCAACTATTTTTCAAAATTTGACAATTTTCAACAATAATTGTCCTTTTTTGACAATTTTTGACCATTTTTGATAGTTTTTGACAATTAGGTTATAGGTTATAGGACATATATAAGGGTGACATTCACTGAGTCTGGCAGTTGCTTTAGTTCCTTAAAGGAATTTTTGAACATTTTTGGTGTACTTAGTGGTAGTGTAAACTGTATTTAGTGCGGAATATCGCCAACAGGTCCAAAATTCTCAACTTATGATTCTTCTTCAGTAATACTATATATACAGTCCTCGTAAATATACATTAAAATGTGTTTGTGAATCATAACCTTGGATGAAAAAAAATTTATCAAGTGAAAAGAAAAAGAAAAAACGTCTGTGCGATCGTACCATCTTTCGTTTCCCCATCGTTAGAACAAGTGAGTCAGCTATTTTGAAAATGCCGTTTTTGATGGGAAATTACCACCGATTTAATAATATTTAGACATTCAGAAGATCTTTTTAAGTACGGTTTTTTGATCGTTAGATAAGGTTGGACGTTGTAATTTCAGCGACAAATGTAATGATCATGAATTATTTATCGCTAAAATGACTTTATGCTGAACAATTCTATAATTTGTAGCTTCCTGGGTATTGTTATAAAAATTTAAGACAATCTATTGAGGGGAGTATCTAGTTGTTAATATTTTCGGATATATTCATAAAGCAATCCAAAAATCGCTTATTGAAATATTTAAACATTGCCGGACAAGAGGAAAAAAAAGGTGAGTGGTCGTCGGACGAAAGCTTGCTTCTTATGCACAATAGAATGACCATTTTTCGTGAATTTTTCACCATTTTTCAAAAATATTGACAATTTTTGTCCATTTTTGACGAATTATGACAATTATTGACCGTCTATGACAATTATTGACCATTTTTGACAATATTTCAAAAATTTTAACATATTTGTCAATTATTGACTATTTTTTCAAAATTTTGACAATTTTTACAAATCTTAATAATTATTGACCATTTTTGACAATTATTGACCAATTTTGACAGTTTTGTCAATTATTGATCATTTTTTACAATTTTCCGGTAATTTTGATCATTTTAGACCATTTTCCCAAATTTAAACAATTATTTACCATTTTTGACAATTTTTGAGCATTTTTGACATGTTCTGACAATTATTGACCATTTTTGACATTTTTTCAAAAATTTTGACCATTTTCAATAATTGTTGACCATTTTTGACAATTTTTCGAAAAATTTGACCATTTTTTCAAAATTTTGACAGTTTTTGACAATTTTTGTAGATTTTTCCAAGTTCTTGACAATTTTTGACCATATTTAAAAATTTTTAACAATTTTTCAAAAATTTTAACATATTTCAAAATTATCGACCATTTTTTCAAAATTTTGACAATTTTTGACCATTTTTCAAAATTTTAACAATTATTGATCCTTTTGGACAATTTTTGACGAATTTTGATTGGTTTTGACAATTATTGGCCGTCATTGACAATTATTGACAATTTTTGACAGTTTTTGACAATTTTTGAAAATATTTGGCAATTATTAACCATTTTTTCAAAATTTTGACAGTTTTTGATCATTTTTCCAAATTTTTGACAATTTTTGACCATATTTGACTATATTTAAAAAATTTTGACAATTTTACAAAAATTTTAACATATTTGGCAATTATTAACCATTTTTTCAAAATTTTGACAATTTTTGACAATTTTTGACGAATTTTGATTGGTTTTGACAATTATTGACCGACATTGACAATTATTGACCATTTTTGACAATTTTTCAAAAATTTTAAACATTTTTCAAAATTTTTGACAATTAATTGACCATTTTTGACAGTTTTTGACAATTTTTGAAAATATTTGGCAGTTATCAACCATTTTTTCAAAATTTTGACAATTTTTGATCATTTTTCCAAATTTTTGACCATTTTAGACCATATTTGAAAAATTTTGACAATTTTACAAAAATTTTAACATAGTTGGCAATTATTAACCATTTTTTCAAAATTTTGACAATTTTTCACACCCATAGGTGTGCGAGCTCAATGCGGCAAGAGAGAATGCGGACAGTCGCTTGAATGAGTTATCGCGTGACGAACGCTTTTTCGTAACATCACACGTTTCACGAGTTCACTAGCTTTCTCAAAAGTCCTATGTCGTGCAATAAGAAGCAAGCTTCAAAAATTCTATTGATATGTTTTTGTTATTTATTTAAATAGTTTTTATTTGTGGGATAAAATTATACACACTACTGTGGAATTACTATTTATTTATTTATAGAAACACTTACACACTGCACTGTAGTAAACTTAATTGATATACACACTTTACTTAATGTCCACTAAATTATTTACACTCGGTATAATAGTTCTAAAATATTTTTACCACTTGAATATTACACTATTTATCTTCACTATTTCATTCACTGTCTTTATGTGAACTAACTTTGTACTGTATTGTTAACTATCTTTTTACTAATTGTTAACTCACTCAAAAACTCGCGTACATATCTATATAGTCTTTCTCAATTCTCGAAAGTTCTTGAATTTACTTCGCTCTTTATATGCGTAAATTGCATATGCATGTACTGCAGTAACCAGAAGATTCTAGAAAGCGCATTCGCCAAAATCTATAGTCGAGTGACAGGGACGGCTTTGATTTGGTGACTTTGTAACACTATCAATAATATTTCTATTCCAAAAGCTGTTGTTACTTACCTCTTATTCGCATTTGATCTTGTTATTGTATTTTGGTTTGTTATTTGAAAATAAAATGCTTTTTAAAGATTTAAAATTTAGGCGAATGCAGAAAAGCGCATCCGCCAGAAATGTAACCCAAATCAAAAAGATTATTAAATTAATATATTATTATACAGTTTCTAAATCGGCTCGAATTAAAGAAAAAATTGAAAACCTAGTGACTTATTTTTTATAGGAAAGTCCTCTTAATACGCGATTTCAGATCTCCACCAAAATGAATATATAAACACCCTGTATAGAGTGGAACATCTAAAAAACATAGAAGGATGCTTTCATTTTTCAACCAAAGCCGCTCAATAGATTGAATAGAATAGTTGTTATCAAGAAAAGTGGCCCTCAATGTTTTTTATCGCAAATTTAAGGATTTCAAGTTATACTTCGTTCCAAGATATTTCGTTTTGAATATGCCAATATGATTGATTTATAAGTCCAAAACCCACAGCAGGTACTCGTTAATCCGATAAGAATAGCACAGTATCGTACTCGATTCTTCGAAAAGCGAAAAAATAATAGTTAGCATGTAGTCAGGGAGGAATGTTGCTGTAGTGCACAGACGGATCTAAAACTGACATAGGAACAGGAGCTGGAGTCCATGGTGCCAGACCCAAGTGCAATGTCCACGCATCATTGGGGAAATTTGTATCTGTATTCCAGGCAGAAACATCGAACATCGAAAGGGGATATAGAGGCTGAAAGATCCTCATACTTTCAGATAGTCAGACAGCACTTAGACTCCCTACAAAAACTTTTATCCCTGGCAAACCATAAGTGGGTCCCGGAGTACAAGGATATTGTAGGCAATGAAAAGGCACACACCCTTTTTCGAAAAATTTGACCATTTTTCAAAAATTTTGACAATTATTGACTATTTTCCCAAATTTTTGACAATTTTTGAAAATATTTGGCAATATTAACCATTTTTTCAAAATTTTGACAGTTTTTGACAATTTTTGACGATTTTTGACCATATTTAAAAATTTTTGACAATTTTTCAAAAATTTTAACAATTATTGACCATTTTTGACAGTTTTTGACGAATTTTGACAATTATTGACCGTCTTTGACAATTATTGACCATTTTTGACAATTTTTCAAAATTATTGAACAATTATTGATGCCTTTCGGCATAAAATAAAATAAGAAAAAAAAGGTGAGCGGTCGTCGGACCGCCG